>CM032661.1:36977027-36995223 GCA_019095985.1 Streblospio benedicti
TGTTTAGCTATCAGTACAATAAATATATATTGTTCATATATTATCTATTCTATGGTATATTTCATATTTTATATTTGATTTATACTGAAATAAAATATTTTATTCTTATTCTTAATCTTATATATATTCAGCTCTATCTATTTATTTAAGTAAATGTTCCACTGTAATCAATTCATGTTCACACAATAGCCACATAGTGTACCTTAATTATTATATTATTTGAAATCTTCATTAAGTTTTATAAAAGTAGTATAAACTAAAATATATTATGTGCTAATATACTCTGAGACTTTAAATACATGTATCAGTAAATGTGTATTCGGCGTGGATCTCTACACATGTATTCCACGTGTATTGTAGACGCCGCATTACATGCGTAATTGTACATGCGTATTACATTGTAATTAAGGGATATATCACTAGAGGCCACCATATCCCTCAAATACAGGTGTAATAAGTGGTGCCGATATATATGGAATACACACATAGAGATACATGTGTATACAACGTAACGGACGGATATACTCCTGGAACCCACAATATCCTCAAATACACGTGTCTACACTGTGCTCTCACTGGGCTTCATGCTCATTTTATCTAATCTGGGTAATTACCAGATATATAGTAACTGTAGCTTATGCAAATTCATAAATATTACATTTTACATAACTGAACATGTTCGTTGGACGTTCTGCCCAGCTTGCTAGAACCATCTCAAGCCGAATACGTTTGGTTACATTTTACCATATTTTTGCAGTTTTTAAGATTGTAATAATGCTGATAATTATGTCCCTAATTGACCATTAATTCAATAGCATGTTTCACATGCTTTAGAAGGTACAAATACGTATTTATTTTGAAAGTTTGGGAAAAAACGATCGTCTGTTGTGAATAAAATGTCAGATGCCTGCGCACCTGTTCAACATGGTGACCTCAAAACGTTGAACACATTAAGCTATTGGGACGTTTCTGTTCAGTAACCCGTAATACGCTCAAAAATAAACGTAATATTTATTTACGTTCAAAATGGGACTTCCTGCCTATGAGTCTACTAGACCTCAACCCGCTCTTACTAGTCTATTGAGCTAGACGAGCACGGGATATATAAACTGGAACTCGATGTAACAAGACAGTCAATAAATAGAATAAATACAACAACTTCTCTTTCCTTCAAACCCAACGTGACATAATGGTGGAGACGTCTTCAAGATTGAACTACTATGAAAAGAAACTCTACTCCCAACGTTTCCAAGTTTGAAAAAGTTTCACCAACTGAATCTCCTATTCAGGACGCATCCGCGTCACACTTTCTACCTTCAGCATCCGCTGACAGTGGTTTCGAAACACCTAAGCCTAAAGCAGTTAGGCCACCCACTCTCTCACAACCTTTCACCAGCCCGGCGACCTCGCCGTTCACTTCACGCGACGATACCGTCACGTTCAAGCCACACCATTCTACATCAGACATCAATACCGACGACACGGTTGTTGACTCACAACCGCATAAAATGGGCGATATTGATGATCTCAAAAACATGATACAGGCGCAACTCGATGCGCAAAAAGATTTGTTATCCAGATTAGATACACTGGAAAAAGAAAAGGCTGAGGCCAATGACACAATTAGACAGTTGGGCACTGCCCTAAAGGATACACAAGTCAAATTGGACGAAACTAAAGGTCAGTTACAATTAATTCAAGATACAACTGCTCACGTAGACAATACCGAATCTTCAGACCATAAAATCGACAAACTTTGCCAGGTCGTAGATCAATTACTAACTACCAAAACAGAACCACCCCAACGTACCAATACACGTAGAGGCCCAAACGTGGTATTGCCTCGTTTCGATGGCTCGCTGTACAGCAGCTTTGAAAAGTGGCAAACTGAGCTGGAAACTTATTTCAACTACCTAGATTGGCCAGAGTCTGACCCTCAGAGACATAACATTTTACCGACAATTCTAGATGGTTTTGCCAAGGTAAAATATTTTTCATTACCAACCGAAGCACGTACTTCCTACGCCAACGCCATGGCCCACCTAAAAGATATATTTTCCATGCAACAAAAGCCACTATCCATGCGCAGAAACTATATTAACAGGCGCCAAAAACACCACGAATCAGTGCGTGAATTTAGCGCTGACATCCTACAACGGTTTTCAGAATGTCAACCACACTTGGAGACACAAATAGACGTTTTTTGCAATAATTTACTAGCCGAAATTGCAGCTGAGATTAAAGATGATGAGTATAACAGTATTAATCAATTGGTAGCTTGCGCCGAGAAAGCTGAGAATAGGCTACGTCTAAGGAAAGAGGCGGCAGCCTCAATTAATGCCATGAAAGAGCACGACAGCAGACGGCATCAGTCGAGGGGGAGGAGCAATGACCGGCGGCTGTACGACCGTAGCCAATCTCGCGGCAGGTATAACAGCCAATCACGCGGCCGATATGACCGACACAGCCAATCACGTGGCGACTACCGCTCACAATCGCGTGGCGACAGGTCACAATCAAATTTTAGACGGGACAACACCTATGATATCCGTTCTCACCACAATTCAAGGTACAGATCACAGTCTCGAAACAGAGATGGTAAGAAATATAGTAACGATAGATTTAACAAAGACAAACCAAGACAACAAAATCAAGTCGACGAAGTGAGTAACAAGAATAATTCCCACGAACATTTAAACTAATTGCTGCGTCGCCCCAATCATCAAATCACCACTCATCATCTCATTCACATTACTTCAATAGTTTAGATCAAACCCATGAGTCGTCGTCTCATTCACATTCGTCACAACGTTCGCATAATACTCATAAAACATCCACGGCAGCACAACCAAGTGCCATTCCCTCACTAAAAGCGATCTCCGATACCAATACCCTTGATGTTAATTTTTTCAAAGATTCTACCGTGGACATTTTCTTCAAATCAGTTAATAGACATGTCACAGCTTTAATCGACACGGGCGCATCCGTCTCTTGCGTTTCAGTGTCCACATTGTCAAAAATTGTACCACATTGGCGCAAACAAACTACGCCAACCACTAGATCATTTCATACAGCAGACGGTGACAATTTCACACCTACAGGCAGCATTACACTGCACCTACGGATAGCGGGTAAAGAATACTCTGAACAATTTTACGTATTCGATAAACTAAACCATGCCTTAATTTTAAGTAGGACATTTTTAAATGGACACGGAGCTGTTTTTGATTTTTCAAAGCACACAGCTTCACTTTTAAAACCATACAGAGTTCATGCCATACAAAAATTACGTATAGAGCCCTATGAATCGTGTTTGGTCACTGCACAAATCACAGACCGCTTCCAACGGACAGATTTCCCAACAGGGCTGACAGGTGTCGTATCCACGGATACTGATAGCATCTTATGCCTACAGGAAACAGCTGTATCCGTTTCTAACAATAAATTGCCACTACTTTTAGTAAACGAATCCCCAAACACGATTTATGTCAGCCCCGGCCAACACATGGCCTCATTTATACCACTAAACGCGCAAAGCACCGAATATGTGTGCGACATAACGGCCCCGACATCTGGCCAGTCGTCTGACACTCACGAACCTTTCGACGTATCAAATGCTGATTGTACAGAATATGATAAACAACGTTTGCTATCAATTTTGCAGAAAAATAAGTTAGCATTCATGGACAAACAAAAAAACCTAGGATTCAATTCTACTGTCCAACATAAGATTATTATGAAACCAGACGCAGAATATAAGGACGTTCAGCCATTCCGCTTCCCACCTGAAGTTAAACGGCAATTAGACAAGCAGATTGATTACCTGTTAGATCAGAAAGTTATTGAACGAAATAACGAGATTTTATACGCCTCACCGCTTCTTGCGATTAAGAAAAATGTCAAGAAGTCACAGAAACACATGGGTAAACCAGCAGGCCAAGAATATCGACTCGTCCTTGATTTTCGATCACTCAATGCAGCATCGTTGTATCATAAATTCCATATGCCGAACTTCTCACATTTTTTGGACATATTAGCAGAAAAGAGACCCAAGTATTTTTCTTGTCTGGATCTGGCGAATGGATTCTCACAATTAGCCCTTCATCCAGACTCACGCAAACTAACAGGTTTCTACTGGAATGGAAGCTCATTTAATTTCTTGAAAACTGCCCAAGGGCTAGCGGGCGCGCCAAGTTCGTTTAGCAAATGCTTATCGATTATATTAAATAAATATATCAACAAATGCATTCTGGTTTATATTGACCATATATTAATATTTTCGGAATCATTTAAGCAGCATCTGGTGGACATTGACAACATTCTTACAGCGTTACACAACGCAAACTTAAAAGTTTCTCAATCCAAGTGCAGTTTCGCGACATACCTGGGACACGAAATCAGCAAACATGGACTTACCCCTAGCAAAAATCATTCAGCAGCATTGTCTGAATTCCCTGTACCACAAGACAGGAGGACACTAAAATCATTTTTGGGTATTTTATCCTATTTTTCTGATTTTATACCAAATCGTGCAAAATTAGCAAGACCACTTCAGAAGCTATCATTACCAAAAGTGCCATTTGTGTGGGAAGACGAACACGAACATGCTTTCAAAACAATAAAATCAATGTTATCCAGCAAGCCGTTTCTTCACTATGCAAACTTTTCAAAAAGGTTCTATATCATGACTGACGCATCAGATCATAGCATAGCTGCAGGGATTTTTAATATGAATGAGAAAAATCAACTACTGCCTATAGCATTCACTGGTAGGGGACTCACAGACACGGAAATGAAACGTCCGATTTATGAAAAAGAATTGATGTCCATTGTACATGCTCTTGAAAAATTTAACCACTACTTGATAGGCAACGAATTCACTATATACTGTGACAATTTTTCCCTGGTCGAAATCTTAAGTAGAAATAAATCGGAGAAAAGGCTAAACGCAAAACTCGCGAGGTGGATATTATTTATATGCTCGTACCAATTCAAAATTGTACACATATCTACACACGCTAATTTCATTAGTGACGCTCTTTCACGTCGTTTTTACGAGCCACCATCTCCCAAAGAAACACACTATCCACTATCAGGCAAATGGCCACACTCACCTGGTATAGATGTACTTACGAGATCAATGTCTAATCAAAACGCCCAGCGAGCCGCGTCAGATTACAAGATTAACACCTCACAACTCAAATCAAAAGACCATCACTTATCTCGAACGCCCACTCATCATGATCCCTCACCTCAATCAAACGCGGACACGTGTGTCTCTAAACTGCCCATCAAAAATGATAAACCCGGCCAATTGACTAGCAACAGACATTTATCTGACACATCAGATACCAAAATGGCGCAAACATGCGATAAAAATAACAAGATAATTTGCAACAGGCAGCCAACTGACACATTAGAATCCGATCGAGCAAACCACTATCATGCACCTGGAACCACTAATGCACCACACCAGATACCATCGGACACTAATGGTGACCCCGGATCGAGTGATCCCGTGATTAGGAAATCACCAACACATGGAAATTGCCTCGACAAACGGGATGAATTAGTGCCACCAGATATAACAAATGACCGGAAATTTGATAAAACTTTTGATGTCAAACTCATCGCAGCTGAGCAACGCAAATACAAACCATTTAAACGGCTTATAGATTATTTATCTGACGGCAAATTGCCGTCTACAAAAAAGCAGCAACAATATTGCCTAGCAAGAGAGTACAGCCATGATTTATTCGGAGATCACCCATTACTAGTAACACACTGCCATGCGAAAAATTTGAACCATGGGCCCCGTATACTCTTACCACCATGGTTAACAACCAAGATCATTTCTCGTTACCATGACGACATGTTAGGCCACGCTGGCATGTTCAAGACGATACATGCAATTCGTGAATCATTCATACATCTCAAATTGCGAGGCGTGTCTTACAACGAAATCAAGCATAAAACCGGAAGTAAAATTACGACATATAATAACACCGCCAAATAGAGCTATGACTCACTTAGAAATTGACTATTTAGGACCCTTCGAAGTAGCATCAGATTGCAAATCCAGATATTTGCTTGTAGCAATTTGCCTTTTGAGTGGGTATACCGTAGCTATACCATTACGTTCATCGTCAGCGCAGGAAACAGCGCAAGCTCTATTCGACAATATATTCTCTATATTCGGCCCTATATCGACTTTAATCAGCGATAATGGTCCCGCCTTTGTGTCCCAGGTGTATAAGCAATTTGCAAAGATGTTCAATGTCCAACTCACTTTTGCCTCATGCTATAATCCACGGTCGACAGGCAAGGTAGAAAGATGCAATCAAAATTTATTGAATTTACTGAAAATTTTGGTCAAAGACAAACCCCGAGATTGGCCACGATTTGTAAGGTATGCCACAAATGTGATTAACAATAGCATTTCAGCCACAACAAAAATTGCACCATCAAAAGCTGTGTTTGGACGCCTCACGACAGCATTGATGGATTTTACATTAGATGATGATCATAAAACACTACCAGAAATTATACACGAAATGAAAGAAGCGCAAAATTACGCCATTCGTATGGCACAGGACAACAAGCTTGCCTTCGACACTAAAAAGCAACTTGAACACAATAAACACAAATCGCCTTCTACTCTAAGAGAAAACGCGACAGTGTATTGGAGAAAACCGACCTTGAAAGACATTCATTCCAATAAAAAGCTACAATCTAATATATCGCAATACATTGCGTTCAATATCCACCACGATTCCTGCCAATTGCGCGATCCGATAACACAAGAAGTCTACAAGCATCGGGTATCATTAAATCAGTTAATCTATCCAAGAAACCATGTCCGCAATTCGGACACCAAACAAAAACAAAATACAGAACAGTAAGTCACTGCTCCTTTAAAGTTGGATCGCTCAGGCAATGCTGGTCTCACAATCGATGGAAACAAGTCCATTCATTTTCGTGCTGGGAAAAGAATGTTCAGCTCATATGGTTGAAATCGATTGGTCTCAAGCAACCCCGGTCACAACTCAGCATTGCTTACTATTAGTTATTTTCTGAAAATTTATTTTATTCTTTCTATATATAATCCCCTACAACCAATTATAACCAATATAAAACCAAGACGGCCAGTGCCACAAACACAGTGTCAGAAAACATAGCCAAAAATGTGCCGAAATATGACCAACCAACAGGCCACGTCACACTGACTTGATATAAAAAGACGGTGATTGGACGAGACGTTTGCTCGGCCCACGGTATTGGCCGATTTTATGCAGACTGAATATAAAGAACCGCGCCGACAACGACACCAATTCACAACAAAATGCCAGCCGGCATATACACACCTTTGCAATGAAAATGCCGACATTTACAGCGCTACTGCTTTCCACCGAGAACGTACACGATACGTTCATATGCCAAACTTTCGGCGCGCTGACAAGATAGTGCATTTATGCAAAAGCATCTTGGCTCACAGAACGAACACACCTCGATAATATTATATCAGCTACATCACTTCATCACTTCATCTCATCCAATCAGGGCGGCGCACGGAGTTGACCATCGCCAATAGGACAATATAGACATTGCGACAGTGGCCGACTAGCGGCGTTATTTGACACTAACATGTATTTGTGAATTGAAAAGCATTTACGTTGAAATATATATCCTTTATTCCATGTTTATTCATAAAATGTATTATTATTTTCTACATTATATGTTTACAAGTATTAGTGTTTTATTGCTTATGCATATTGACATGAAATTGTATATATTTTTTGCTTGTTGACGATGCGTTTATAAATGTTGTAATGCGTTCTATATATATCATAATTGAAGAAATTAACGCTCTGTCATTTCTTTGATAATTATTTCTTTTACATATTATTTAGATTATATCTGACATATTTGTAGTTATAGCCGATTGAACGTTAACAATTTAGTGTAAAGAACCATGTATTTATGGACCAAACAGTAACTCATTGTGGCTTTGAAATCATGTGGCACTCAACTGAGATGCATTGTATACGTAATATATAAATCATGTGTATTTACATGCTATTTCAAATCCAAATGTCTTATTATTTTAATGTCATGTTGCATGTATATTATTAAATTACGTGTTTCGAATTATTCAGTTAATTAATTCTGAATGTGTTATTCATCTGTATAGTCGCTTGTCTTAGGATCATTGATATGTGAAATATTACTATATTCATATATTTTAATGTCAAAAATAGCATGTAGGTCTTTTATCAATATATTTTATGTATAAAATTAAATATATGTATAGGTTTACATTCGTGCTCATATTGTTCTGGGGGATGAGGTCTAGAGGTCCTTTTGCCCGTACAAAAGTACCTAATTTGGTGGGGGTAATGTAAGGGTAGACTAATCAGGCCCCGCTTTTGCTCATATAAAAGGCAGGGACTTCCTGCCTATGAGTCTACTAGACCTCAACCCGCTCTTACTAGTCTATTGAGCTAGACGAGCACGGGATATATAAACTGGAACTCGATGTAACAAGACAGTCAATAAATAGAATAAATACAACAACTTCTCTTTCCTTCATAATATTGCTTTTAAAATCAATACAAGGCCTATATAATATAGACTTACTACACCTAGCGTAGCTCTAATGTCAAAGTCAACAGTACTAGACTAGTATCTGGGGTCTAGAGGACTTTAGTGCCTGTCAGTAGTGTGGTGAAAAATCGTATAATAAAAGTAATATGGATAATGTCAAGCCACATAAAAAACAATTTGTGAATATGGATATTGTGTGTGTTTTCATAGACAGATTGTGTTAATCATTAGAAGTATAGGATGCAATACACTAATATAGTCTAAAAGACCTAGCTAGTAGTGTTTTTGAAGAAAGGACAAGGTCCAAAGATCATCATTTAATTTTAATTTACTATTGGGATTCAAAATGCTGGACTTGTGCAATTCATAACACCAGTTACAAGTACAAACAAAAAATAAAAACTTAACTATGAAAAATGTTAACCACCATGGAAGACTTAATTAGGCTGAGCAGTATACTTCTGTTGTTCAGAAATGATATGATTCTTTTATCTTGTCCAGAACTCAGCTAAATTTCATCACTACACAGAACACTAATTGGTCATGGTCGTCCGAGACAACTCACATTCTGTCTGGACGACCTAGAATTCTACATAAGTAGTCCGAAATTGGAGATCCATAGTAAGGCCAAACACAAGCAGTGTAGCATTCTTTTTTATTGTGATGAAATGAACTCACAGTAATGCAAAAAATTATCAAATAGGCAGACGATACAGTTGTCATTGGACTTTTTAAACGTGATAATGCTGAATCTGAATACAGAAATACTATTATGTTGGTGAATGTTGTGGTGATACTTTTCTGGATATTAATGTAACAAAAAAAAATAATGAAATGGTGATTGATTTCATAAATTATAAGAACATAAAAGTGCCTGTTGTCATCTATGATAAATATGAAGAATTTGTCGATCATTACAAATATCTTGGAGTCACCCTCAAATTGATCTCAAGAGGAATCTTTGTGTAGACAATCAAGTGAAAAAAAGCTAACAGAAGGATGCACCATGTCAGATGTCTTGTGTAATTGATAATTGACTGTAATGCATGCTCTACAATTCAATCATATCCAGTGTATTTTTCTATGCAATTTCATGTTGGTTTAAAGAAGAGAATTGATAAGTACAGGAAAAGAATGGTTAAAACAGTTGGCGATGACTATCCAGTTCAAAAAGAGGAGCATCTGTACACAAATATTTTTAGGCCTTGTGATGATACCCATGCCTTTAATAAAAGTTTGAGATTTTTCCAAGCAGAAAAAGGTTTGATAAAAGAAGTGCGAGAATTGATGCGAATCAACTACCTGAAATTGAACGAATCCAAGACAGAATTTATTTATGATAATTGGATTTGCTGTCTGCAACATCAATGCTGATTATTAAGATCAGTTTATTTAGTATGTCATATCAGTATTCACACCTTACATGGAGAGTATTTGATTAAATCAGTGTTGGAAATAGCTGTCCGTCCGGGACAAGTAACTTTTATGCAGGGAAAGTACCTTTTAGAGTTGCTTGCCCTGATATCAGACAACTTTGACTATGAATTTCCAACATACATTGCATTGTTATCTTTCAATGTTTTTTGATAAATTTTGACATTGCTTAATTTTGAAAATATTCAAGAATGCATATGAAAATTGCAATACTTATTTTGATGTAATGTGTTTGTAATTAATTTCTAATCTTATTCATTCATATTTATTGCTATGATTACACTTCTTTCGTAAACTGAAGAAAACATTTTGTTCATAATTTTGGTAAGGAAATAAAAGAATTATGAACTCTCGATTGATAATTTTTATTGTTATATATTTATGTTTTTGTTAAATAAACGCTGTTATTTTTCTTCATGTAGTAGTTATTGCAGAACCCAATAGTACATGAATATCATTGATAGACTGACTCATGGTCATTCTCTCTCACCATGCACTCTACACGTTTGCGTAGCGGCTAGTATTTTCATAATAAAGTGACACCCCCCACAAGAAAAAAGATTTTTTTTCATATTCAAATAAAAAAGTAACGTAATATATAGGCCTACATCAATTTTGAATTATTAATATAAAATAATTAAGATAACTTTATTTTGGAATATTACATGCCATATTTATAAAAAAAACAGGAAGTAACTATATACACAACACATGTCTACATATTACATTGATTGAAGACTGGGGGGGACTATTTTACACACTTTAGAGAGAGTGATAAATGTCAAGTTTATAGCTTATTTTGGTATTTGTATGATATGTTGTCACAAAAGAAGTGTGTTGTGGGATCTAAGGTATATATTCTATTGTTTTCCATTACTTAGTATATTATTAATTTTTTAATTCTTCTATATAACCATTTTTTTAAAAACTCAAAATTTCATCTCACTAATTTTTAAACTGTTATTTACAGCATTGGAGAATAAGTATTTGAAGGACTTTAATCATCAAACCCAGTGATAGCAAGGTACATTCTATAAATATGAGTTCAATTTTGTTGATTCATTGATATATTCATATAGGGGATTCTTTAACCAAATCTTAGTCTGGTGGGTTACATCACATAGCCTCTGCTGGGACTCAAACCATAGACCAATACCACAATGATACCTATTTACCAAGCACTTAACAGTCAGGGTTCGAGTCCTGCAGATCAATGTGATATAGTCGTATAGACTTGGATGAAAAATCATCTATACCAATTCTTACATCCAAGTCAATTAATTCAAATAAATTTGTTAATTCAATGTCAGTTCATCTTAAAAATATATGAATACAACATATTTAATGAAACAAAGGGAAGAAATATTCTCAAATACATGTATGGCTAGTGCTCGAACTGTGTGTGTTTGACAGTTTATCAATCGGAGCATTTCTCATTGTTTTACCAGTTCGAAAAACGTGATATTGTAGAAAAAGTACTTATACACTGAATGACTTCACATATGTATCGATAATTTTAATGTTAAAATGCAAATAACCAGATGCAAGGTACGACTCTGTGTTAACATTATATACAGTTATAACTAACTAACTAATGTCCATTGATCCAATGAATGATGGAAGTAGATATTGATACTGAAACTTTTTTGTTTCATTTACAGTTATCAAAGTTTGTCACTGTAATTCACATGACAGAGAGTGAACATGGCAGATGGAGAATTCAGTAAAGAGGTATGCAAATATTTTGAAATTCTATGAGTTAAAACTTCTTATCTAGCTTATTTAGTTAATGGCACTTTCATTACTTCTTCAATGAGAATTATTTACAAACACTATTTTTATGCTAAAAAGTAAGACAAGGAAATCTAGCTGCCTCAGCATTTTAATTGATTAATGATTTTTGCGTTCATATCTTTTTGTTGATTAAATGGTTTTTGGTTGGTCATGGTTTTTGGTATCTGAATATGGTAGTTCTACAGGGTAAATGCTGGAGTGGATATAAAGTATGGAATGGTGGAAAGGGAACTTAATTTGGGTTGTGTACTGCAAAATCAATCTAGATTATTGAACCTTTACATTTCAGAAATTTGTATTTTTTGAAGCTCAGAGAAACCATTTGCTACAAATGGTAGCAAATGGGAAAAAATCATCAAAAAGAACAATTGCTGGCTACAGAGCAGTTATCTGTACCTGTGGATAAGATCAAGGTAAGTTCTGAGGCTTAATTTATTACTTGGGTTTTGCTGATAGACACTTTTAATTAACCATCACAAAAAAAACTGTTTTTATCATGGACTCTATGTTTCCTTTTACAGAACTGGTTTCGAACCATGTAAGAAAAAAATGCCCAAAAGTAGCCAGACCATCGTTTAAGAGGGGCCCATCCGCAATGAATCTCCGGCAGTCAAGAGCAATCCATTGGTAAGTACAGTTAACGTCTCAACAATGTAACACTAAACAACAACAAAAAACTGAACAACGGAATATTCTCACGCGTTACCAATTAATAATGTAAGTACATTATGGACTAAACAACGGAAACCCTCTACAATAGAGCGATTTGTGACTGCAAATTGGGTTCCGCTGTTGAGAATATTCACTGCAGTAATTTTTGTTTAAAAATATATTGATTCTTTGTCATAATAAATTGAATCACTACTGTCAATGGTTAAACGTATTCCCTGATTTTCATGTTTGCAGAACAGCAAACAGTCTGCGTGGATGCATTTGACTGAGCAAGAAAAAGATGCCTATCGCCAAAGGCAAAATAAGGAAGGTCTTGTCAACCTCTGGCTCAGCAGAAATTGAAGACCACATTAGAAGAAAATGGCAAGAAGTAAAGAGTAGTATGAGTATTGTAATAATGGTTAATTGTGTAATCATCTCAGAAGATTCTGAAAATAATTGTGGGCTGGGGTGGGGTGCGGGTAATGACAGCCATAATGTTTTTTAATGAAGCATGGATATCATGCTTGCAGGTAAAATATAAAATAATAAAAATATTCATGTGAAAAGGAAATTTTCATCTTTTATTCTACTAGACCTAAATTTAAAACATTCTGTAGCAATCATACGGTGACCACTTTTAAAGCAATCCTTATGAGTGTATTAAGAATAATCCATCCATTACAAACACGCTGCATACATAGATACATATAGTTCCCTGCAAACAAAACAAGCACATGCATTATGCTTCAGTGTAATTAATCTTTACAAATAATATTTTTCATTAAAAAATGAAAAATGGGAATAAGTGTAATGACTATACACGTTTTGTCTAATTATCCAATTGTCTAATTTATTATCAGATAGCAGAACTTGAAGACCTTGATGTCAGCTCGATCTTTCTTAGTCTCATAAATAAAACAGTTGAAAGTGACAAGGGTCATGGCCGGGACTTTCTGAAAAAGAGAACATTACACAGAAATTTTTGGATAAAATTCGTAAAATAATCTTTACCGTTTTGTTTTGTAATAGTAGAGCACTCTCTAATAGTAGCGCAGGGTGTTTTTTTCAAAAAAAGAATTATGGCATTCTACACCAATTTTTCCACTGAATTACCGGGTACCAGTAATCATAATAATAATATCGATGGTTATCAGCTTGAAACCCACAGTGTTCAATCAATCTCCAGTTTATGTGAGTTATAAGCAGAGTTTGTGGGGAAATCAAGAGCTTTTGTGAGGAAAATGTTTACTTTTGAAATCAGCAGTTTGGATTTTCCACTGTAAACGGTATAAAGATCATTTCTGAGCACAATTTTTGTTGTCCATGCACTATAAGAATACTTCTGGCACATACTGATGCGATTTATTTCAACTCACATTGGCTGGTTTCTGCTGTTAAGTCTGCAATACATGACCACCCACCTTCAAAATTGAGGTCATCTGATAGAAAACGACGAATATAGTGGATGTAAAGACTTAATTCAGGCAAAATATGAATGAGAATGTATCTCAAAATTGATACAAAACAGATTACACTAATCCCATGCGTTTGAAAACCACATAACTGGCAAAAATTACAAGTCGTGGTACGCAATGAGAGGCATGTTTTGTGAGAGCTATAAACTAGTTTTCGTGAGTAAACTGAATAGATGTAAGGTATTTTGATTATGTTTCATCTTTTCGGATATGTAGGTTGTGGTTATAGTTCATGGGCGACAAAAATCACGGAAAGCTGACTATGGGACGGTCAACGGGGAGAATTCCTGATCTGATAACCCTGTGTCCCTGAAACACTGACGTAGTATAGAAACTCCCTTGCTCACTCTCCAAAGCAGCTAGTAGCACAAGGTGATGGCGACTCTGGGTAGTGCCCAGATCCCTAGTGGGATAGGTTGAATACGGTACCCGGGGCTGTTGTGAAAGTGAGATCGTCACATAAGTGAGCTGGTTGTAGAGAAGGGAGTTGGGGGATTCTGTAAAGTGCTTCAGAGACACAATGCATCCTGCATTGATCACAGCATGCCAACAAACGAAGTCGGTAGGGTGCTTGTCTGATTAAGGCTGGCACGATGGTGAAGCTAAATATAGCGACAGGTATCAGACAGTGTGGTTGTGCAATGCAGCATACAGGCGAGTTGAAGTGTGTGTCCTTCGTCATGGGAGGTTGGTGTAACAGTTAGCACACCCAACTATGACATATAAGACCGGTCTGAATCATAGCCGGGAGGTCGTGAGTTCGATTCCACGATCTTCCAAATCACCTTTTACAAGCAACACTGACTTTCGTTTCAGCCATTAGATTGCAGAAGGATGGCCACTTGACAAATTTGAACGGCCATCATACTTGGGAATTCCTGTTCAAACCAAAATAAAAGAAGTTCTAGACCTTGATGGTATTAGTTTTTAAACGTTTAGTTAGTAGTCTACGTACCCGTGTGTTTCTATTATACTCTGATAACTGTAGCTCAGAGTTTCACCACTATATATCCCTGCATTACATTTCTTTTTAGGAATGCATATTTGCCCAATTGAAATAAAATTGACACCAGTTAATATTCTAACTTCAGATGTGAATTGGCAGATACTGCAGCTACAACACAAATGGAAGTGGCAGTTGAGATACGTATGTATATTCTCATATTAAGGTTCAACATTGTGACAATGTAATAAGATGTTTTCCTACTTTAATTCAAAAGTAAACATTGTTGAAGGAAACACATTTATTGACCATTTGTTAACAGTTTTCTATCCATGCTGTGCACTTTAAATACTTTTGATCTGGTTATTTGTTTTTATCTTTACACACAGATGTACCTTTATTTACCAGATTTGTACCTTTACACACAGATGCAGGAGATGCAGTTGCACCTGAAAACGTCCTTGATAATTCTGATGATGAAAATATACCACTGGTAAGTCAGTCAGAAGAAAATCAATAATTCTCTAACCCCCCAGCCACGTTTATTTTCAACTACTGTAAAAGTACAACAGTTAATGTTCACACATCTTTCGTCCCATTCTACTTTTTACCTATGTCATAATAAGTAAAAGGACTGTAATGTAAGGCAAATACAAATAGGTTTGAATATTGCTGATTCTATTCATTTGATTTTTTATATTGTATCATAGCTTTCACTTAATCTCTTGAGATTCATGTATAGACACCTAACCAGACTTGAATTGGATAATTATTGTGATGTATCCTATTTTCAATCCAGCAACAACTGAAAAATGCCGTCGAACCTGCCAATGATGCATATTCGGATGATGATGACGTACCCTTGGTAAGTCAATCATAAGAGAAAATCATTATTTTAAAATTCTTCACTAAGATAATCAATTATTAAAGGATAATGACAATAATACAGTAAAAAAAAATATATTAGAATAACGTTTATCACATCTCGATGGATTTTACATGTTTATACCGGGGTTTTATGAATAGGTCAAAATATGTACACCCAGTAAGTTAGTTTTATATCAAAGGCAAATTTGGGCCCCCAATTTGCCTATTCCCTTCAGGCATTGTGACAAACACTGACCAGAAGTTAATTGGATAATTCATGTTATGTAATTCATTTTCAATCTAACAACAGCTGAACAAAGCACACCAATATGCGGATTCTCCAGCTGTTGAGGTCATTGGAGAACCTCAATGACCATGTGCCAATTGTAAGTCTAATTTGTCATTGTAAAAGGAATGAAAAAAATCGTTAATATATACCTTCATCTTTACACCATGTTATTAAGTAATCTAAGTAAATAATATCTACAAATTTAGCAGTTGCAATATGTTTACCAAATATTGAACTTCTCAATAAACTAATATGATAAGAAACAATGAATACATTAGAAATAAATGTTTAATTAATTTCCACTCCAGACACAACCTCAAGAGGAAGAGTACCCAATTTCATCAGTTTCCAAGGACCGCAAAATCAAAAAGGACAAAATGGTTTTCGTTCGTTATAAAATGAATGGCCGGCAGTAGGAAAAGTTTTACAAAGTATGAAAAATCATGTCACGGTTAACCCCTCATCAGTACATTAACCAAAACACCTTAATCAGTACAATAGGGGTCCAATTGGACCCCAATCTTTTGATGTGATTTTCTTTTCCATTCATGATCTTTCTGTGATACAAACACATTCATATGTTAATTATGACTGTGTCAGATAAAAATAACACATAAATAGTTACGTTTTTATTATATACTTATTTTGATAGGTCAAATTATCAAACAGCTTTGTGTTCTCTGTACCCATCGTGTCTGGGGTCCATGCGGACCCCAATAAAATTGCTTTTATATTGGTCCTTATGTATAACCAAAGAAAATAATTTTCATTCTTGATAAGGGAAGATATGAGCTGACAACTTCATTAAAGGCCTTCAATCAAAAAAAATTCCAGTGTATCCTGCATTTCCTGTTCTCAGCTGGTGTGGGGTCCATGCGGACCCCAAGCAAATATTTTTTATGTACGTCCTAATATTTAACTAAATCAAATAATCTTCGGTACTGATAGAGACAAGATATAGGGTGACAACTACTTGAAACGAAAAGAAGAAATACCTAGTGACTAAAGATATATCACAAAAAGTATACCCCTGGGGTCCAAATGGACCCCTAATGTACTGATTAGGGTTAAATGTCATGTGGGGGTGGGAGAGAACCAAGGAGCATTGCATGGTCCTTGGTTCGAATCTTTGACCTTCCCACCAGAGAAATGTCCTAAATCCACAATCTATTTTGTTTTTGATAACCTAGAAAATGATCTTTTTGCCACAAACTGCACAGCAAGCTGCACTTCATAAAAAAAAATATATGAAAGTATGCAATGGAAAGTAACTTGATTTTAGAAAATTGATCTTTATCATTTCTTTAGAAATTTACTGTGATACTGTATACATGTAATTAGAGTTGCTTTTATGTTCTTATACTTTGAAGCTGTACAAAAAAGTGATACATATCTTATTTTATTTCAATTTTAATCACCTTCCATGTTGAGCATGTTATTATGGAACTAGATCTATTATTGCAGAACTATTATTATCGTAAAATGATTATGACCAGGGCACAGAGGTTAATCCAAAGATATCTTTTTAATCAGTGAAAGAGTGCCATTGTTTTTATTAGATCTACAGTAAAACTTTTTGATTTTGTAATGGGGAAAATATTTGTTGGCTGTAAATGGTTAATGACTATATAATTATGCGGTCTTACAGTAAATTGCCAAATTTGCTTATTAGATCATACGCATATTTCTAGGTTTACAGTAGTGTTCATTTATTATTTCGTATCACTTTATTACTGTTCTAGCCATATTATTTTGCTAAATAATTTATTGTATGAATGTCAATATTGTTATGTTAGATTTCTTTTTCCAAGCTATCATGCATAATTCTTACCTTATGCTTTAATTTGAATTGGTGAATAAAATGAATAGAATAAACTAGCAAATCACATCTTTCATTTAAGATTAGAATAAAATAGATTTTATTCATTGCAAAAGGTACAGTACACAAAAAATGATCACACACCAGGCAAAAAAAAGATTATATATAAAATTTACTAAAAATTATATCTTTCTAGCTTGCCACTACTGTGTTTACATCCCATAAGGAGTTTATCGTAACAAAAGATATAGTAGATGTCAAACATAAATCGATCTTTAAAATGCTGTGTAAAAATAGAATTTTGATAATGCATCTAA
>CM032661.1:37007503-37028462 GCA_019095985.1 Streblospio benedicti
GATCTCGAGATGCCATATTTAACTGAATGTGAAGACCATGAAAGTCTGATTTTCCTCACAGGTTTTTTTCTTATATAGGCAACCATCATGTTGTTGCAACGTTCTACCAACAACTAACTTGTTGTGGGAACGTTCTACCACCAGTATTTGAAGTCTGTTAAGTTTGTTAATTAACAATGGGAATCCTCGGCGGAATCCTTTTGATCTCAATGTCTAACATATACTTAATTGAGGTATTACACTTATTGCAAAGTAATAATCTAAGATATATGATAAACCATACCTGTTCTAATTATATGTTGTCATTATCATCATCATCATTATTATATCTATTAACTTACAAATATTTTATACCTTTTTTTGCATTTGATTAAAATTGTATTCAATATGCAAGCTTTCCAAACTAAATGCTTGAAGTACTCACCTCGGTCCTAAAATCTCTTTGAAGTCTACTTAAAGCACATATGCAAACTGTAGAATTAACAAGTTAAAATTGCTCCTTCAGTTAGTTGTTTCAAATAGAATAAGATTAGTACTCCACAATGAATTATACAATATATTAGGTTATTTAACCATAAGTATTAATTTACATGTTTTCTTCTGATTCAATCAAATGTTTTATACGTTAAAGCAATACATTACGAAGTCGGGTGATCTCGAGCGGGTGATTAGATAGTTTATTTCGATAGAAATAATGTCAGATATGTGTCATACTCATATATATTGTGTAAAAAACACATATATGTAAAAATGCAAGTAAGAACTTTGATTAATGAATTCCGCATAATCAATAGCTATTCCTGTAATAATGTTCCCCATATCACGTAGGCCTTACCCGTAGAAATGTTCCCCGTAAAAATAGACTCAGTTTTATGTTTACGGCCCGTAAAAATAGAATTTGGTTTATGTTTTACGGGCCCGTAAAAATAGCCACTCCCTCAACATAAATTCACCCGGAAGTGACATTCTGCTTGAGCACAACATGATAGAATATTGGTGACAGTGCAGTTTTTTCTTAATTACTAACATCTAGGATATCATTTCAAAGGAGTACTCATTACAGCTGGCATGCATGTACCTTAGATCATATAAAAAAGATTTGGATATGGAACCACCGTCAGCGACCCCTATTATTTGTTCCACCTGCGTTGTGTTTTGACATAAAAAATCATACACAACTGACATTTAACTGGTAATTTAATGGATTTTATGTTCAAAATCATCACATCAAGAATTATGGTAGATTATATAATTATTTTGATATTTAGCCATGTAAATATTTAGACTTTTGAAGAATTCCCCCTATTATCACTCAATATTTAGCTTAATATCGTTTATTTCAAAACTACACGATTACATGATGAACATGCTAAAAATACCAACACCTGATTTGATTAAACGGGTGCCTAATAAGGAATTTTAGCCCCGATTACATTTTAATATTTCCCAGCGTTTTGAGATATCCAAGATGGCCGCTGGTGTGGGAGTCGAAATCTAATATTGGCTATATCTTTCTTGATATTTGGGATAGAGTCATGATTTTGGTGTCTAGAAACAGGCTGTAGAGGTCAAGTAATCCAATCATATTCATTGGAATAAGACTGTTTATCGCCATATATGCACAATCCAAGATGGCCACCACAGGAGTGTTCGAAATCTGAGATTATCTGTAACGTTTTAACTATCAATAATAGAAACATGATTTCCAAATATCCTAATGGAAACAAAATTGAATAACTAGACATAGACAAAATCAAAATTACTCATGAAAATGTAACTTTCTAATTTGATGTAAGCAAATTCAAGATGGCCACCAGTACCAGGGTAGGATGATCGAGTTTCAGTAACTTTTAACTATTTGAGAGAGCAATGATTTTGGTATCAAACGTGCAGGTTTATTGAGGTATAAAATTCAGTCACAAGATATTCTAAGCATTACCCTTATAAAATGAGGTGTCTATATCTGATTTTGATACTAGCTATATCAATTTCATCGATCTATATTCTCTTTCCACAAAACAGTGTAAGACTTTATCCTCTTTAAAATCTAAATTGAAGCATAATTTGTTTTAGGAGGGGTACTACCTAGCACACAAGCACCCTTTATGGTACATGTGCAATACAAATTAATTTTATATTGTATTGGATATCAGGTCCAGTATATTCAAAGCTTTTATAAACACACATTTACCTCATAAGCCATCATAGCTCTTATCATTCCTACCCGTTAAGATATGATGATAATGCTATAGACCTCATTGATTACAAAACATAATCATCACCATTATGGAATACTGACCTACACGTAATAATTCCAGATAAATATAACAATTCAAATGTAAAGAAAAATTATCTTATCCAAACACTGCACTATAAACCACATAAATACAGGTTACCGATTGAATAGAGAAGGCCCTGCAGCTCCTCCTTAAAGTTGAGACTGATTGTAACAAGGTCAAACTCGCTCTGAATCGCCTCAATGAAAAAGTAGATATTATATAACACAAATGACAACAATGGACTTCAGACCAGTAATGGTACTGTACTGGAGCACACGGATGAATTCAAACACTTTGGCACATGGATGGATGAATCTCAAAAGTACATCTGTGTCAAAATGATAGTTGCTTAGAAAACCCTCAACAGCATTAACAAAGTCTGGAAATCCAACTTAAGCTCTGGCTTCAAGAAGCAACTCCTCCTTGCTACAGTGCAGACAGTCCTACTTTATTACTGAGAAATTTACCCCCAAACAAAAATAATGGATGCTCTCGCAATTCGACAGACATCTCTACACATATGATGCAAACGATCCTGAACATAAACTGGAGCTCCCATACTACAAATGACCAACTCTGTTGTGAATTCCCAACAGTCACTGATGAGATTGCTAATAGAATACTCAAGTTAGAAGGATACTGCTACCCCCATACTTTGGTTGAGCTTGTGGAAAGGTATGGGTTTGGAAACAACACATGGGAATTGAAGACATGGGAAGCCCTCGGAAAAGTGAGAAGCCTGGTGGAACATTCTGGGTTTCCTAAAACGTGATGCAGGAGCTACTAGTGCTATCAAAATAGCCACACTATTGCAAGACATGAAGATTTGAAGACTTTGTATTCTGTATTTGAGGCTTTTAGCCTAACTACAATACAGCACTGTATATAGGTAATCTGAAACTTTGCTTAATCACATGACCAGTTAATAAGTATATATAAATATCAGGACTGACTCGAGATATAACATATGTTTGACCTGGGCTATATGCAAAAAAAAAACATTCTTTCTTGGAAAAGATCAGTATAGCAGGTGTCTGTAATGGATTTGATGACTGTACTAATCACAATGATGCATTATTATAGACCATCATTTTCATTCTGGTCACCTTGGATTTTACTCATAAGTGAATATCGAATGGCTGAACAGATGTTTTACGTTATTTTATATAGTGCAAAAACCAAATTACATAACAACTAAACAACCAAATCATCATTCTATCACTAACAGTGTGCATGCTAATTACAATCATTCAACCATTGCAGTGACGGCCATCTTGAATTTGGCTAATATCCAAATGAAGAATCTTTTTAGTATAGTTTGATTATTTTAGCCTATAAATATATATCAAGACATAATAGTTGAAATGTCATAAACAATCTCATATTTTGAGAACTCCTGTGGTGGCCATCTTGGATTTTGTTTACATCCAAATGTTGAATCTTGTTTTCATGAATATATGTGGATTCTATGACTTCATAAACTTACACCTGTAAACCAAAATCCGGATCTTATAATTATTAGTAAATATTTTATGGACAATCATAGATTTTGATCACCCATGTGGCGGCCATCTTGGATTTTGCATATATGGAGATGGTTAATCTTGTTCCAATGGGCATATTTGGATTCTATGACCACGAAAACCTACCACTAGACACCAAAATTATAACTCTATCACAAATATCAAGAAAGATATAGCCAATATTAGATTTCAAACCCACCAGCCGGCGGCCATCTTGGATTTCTCAAAACGCTGGGGGATATCAGATCATTATAATGTATTGCATATTCAACAATCTTGTGATATTTAATAGAACAAATTTCAATGGCATTTGACATGTTTGTTCATATTGACTTCTTTTGTATATTTACATATATGGTTGACGTTTAAGTTACGTAACATTAAACATGTATCTTTACGTATCTTAATAATCTTATGAATAAGATTTGTTTATATAGATTTTATAGAGCTATATTCAAACAAAGATGAGTTTATAGTGATATATTGTGTTGCATGTTGGTTAAAAGACTTGAACGATTTAAAGAAAACTTGATATTGAGAATTATTGTATAGAAAATGATATTGAGTGATAATAGAGGAATTCTTCAAAAAGTCTAAATATTTACATGACTAACTATCAAAATCATTCTATAATCTACCATAATTCTTGGTGTGATGATTTTGAATGCAAAATCCATTAAATTACCAGTTAAATGTCAGTTAAGTATGATTTTTTAGGTCAAAACGCAAAGTGGGTGGAACCGAGTGATAATAGGGGTCGCTGAGGGTGGTTCCATATCCAAATCTTTTTATATGCCCTAAGGTACATGCATGCCAAATTTGGCGCTTGTACCCCATTTTGCACGATTCTCTCAAAATATGCGATAACAGACCACGCTTGTTGTAATAAATGAGAATCTGCCAATTATATCGAGAAAAAGATGGACATATTTTGACCAGCGAACTATCAAATTATGAATGTGCAAGCAAAACAATCGACTTTTACATGCCAATAAGTCTTTTTTGACCATACTTTTGATTGTTGATAGTGATACATTCATGTATCAATATGCAGTTTAGTTTTCCACAATAGTCAAAATAAGTTTTAAACAGTAAAGGAAAATATGGCAACTATGCGCAATTTGAGGGCTAATTCTCTGGCATCAATAGTTTGCAGCTGATGTCTTATCAGTAGAAGTCCTTGTACCGGTTGTTACCATAGCTACGCATTTTTTGTGGCTATGTAGGATTGTGCTGCTTGTAACTAAATGTTACTCTGTGATACAACTGTGTGTGATCACTGATCAGATAATGCGCATGCATCGGGGATGTGAAATGTAACAATGTAAACACATCTGGGTTTTGTTTAAGAGCTTCAAAGGAACTAATCTCTGATGTATGAATCTATATACTACATGTAATGTGTAATGTGCATATCTAGCTGGATATGATTAGAGTAATTTATAATACCCAAACCTCTATTCAGTATACGTAGATCTATCGTCCTGTACATCTATGTTGATTCAATCAGATTTTATTTCATTTCTTCTTGTTTCTAATTTATTGCTAATATGTCCAAACATAAACTATGAAAAAAATTTTTTTTATTTAATTTAAATTTCGAGTACATATACTCCTTATCAAAGAGCCCGTATTATTTAGTCACTGCTAAACATTCATGTTATAATCATATTGTTTGTTATTTACAGCATTGGAGAATAAGTATTTGAAGGACTTTAATCATCGAACCCAGTGATAGCAAGGTACATTATATAAATATGAGTTCAATTTTGTTGATTCATTGATATACTCATATAGGGGATTCTTTAACCAAATCTTAGTCTGTAGGGTTACATCACATAGCCTCTGCTGGGACTCAAACCGTAGACCAATACCACAATGGTACCTATTTACCAAGCACTTAAGGGTCAAGGGTTCGAGTCCCTGCAGATCAATGTGATATAGTCGTATAGACTTGGTTGAAAAATCATCTATATCAATTCTTACATCCAAGTCAATTAAGTCAAATAAATTTGTTAATTTAATGTCAGTTCATCTTAAAAATATATGAATACAACGTAATTAATGAAACAAAGGAAAACAATAATGTCAAATACATGTATGTCTAGTGCTGGAACTGTGTGTGTTTGACAGTTTATTAATCGGAGCATTTCTCAGTGTTTTACCAGTTCGAAAAACGTGATATTGTAGATAGAAAAGAGTACTTATACACTGAATGACTTCACATATGTATCGATAATTGTAATGTTAAAATGCAAATAACCAGATGTAGGTACGACTCTGTGTTAACATTATATACAGTTATAACTAACTAACTAATGTCCATTGATCCAAGAATGATTGAAGTAGATATTGATAATGAAACTTTTTTGTTTTATTTACAGTTATTAAAGTTTGTCACTGTAATTCGCATGACAGAAAGTGAACATGGCAGATGGACAATTCAGTAAAAAGGTATGCAAATATTTTGAAATTCTATGAGTTAAAACTTCTTATCTAGCTCATTTAGTTAATGGCACTTTCATTACTTCTTCAATGAGAATTATTTATAAACGCTATTTTATGCTAAAAGTAAGACAAGGCAATCTAGCTGCCGCAGCATTTTAATTGATTAATGATTTTTGCGTTAATATTCTATTGTTGATTAAATGGTTTTTGGTTGGTCATTGTTTTTGGTATCTGAATATGGTAGTTCTACAGGGTAAATGCTGGAGTGGATATAAAGTATGGAATGGTGGAAAGGGAACTTAATTTGGACTGTGTGCTACAAAATCAATCTAGATTATTGAGCCTTTACATTTCAGAAATTTGCATTCTCTGAAGCTCAGAGAAACCATTTGCTACAAATGGTAGCAAATGGGAAAAAATCATCCAAAGAACAATTGCTGGCTGCAGAACAGTTATCTGTACCTGTGGATAAGATCAAGGTAAGTTCTGAGGCTTTATTACTTGGGTTTTGCTGATAGACACTTTTAATTAACCATCACAAAATAAAGCTGTTTTTATCATGGACTCTATTTTTCCCTTTACAGAACTGGTTTACGAACCATGTAAGAAAAACGCCCAAAGTAGCCAGACCATCGTTTAAGAGGGGCCCATCTGCAATGAATCTCTGGCAGTCAGAGCAATCCATTGGTAAGTACAGTTAAAGTCCTCAACAATGGAACACTGAACAACAGAAAAACTGAACAACGGAATTTTCTCACGCATTACCAATTAACCCTCATCAGTACATTGACCAAAACACCGTAAATAACAAATAAAAAGTTATGTTTTTATTACATACATATTTTAATCGGTCAAATTATCAAACAACCCTCTGTTTTCTGTACTCACCTTGTCTGGGGTCCTTGCGGACCCCAATAAAATTGCTTTCCTTTTGGTCCTTATGTTTAACCAAAAAAAAAAATACTCTTGATAATGGCAAGATATGAGCTAACAACTTCATAAAAGGTCTTTAATCAAATATTTTTTCTGTGCACCCTGCGTTTTCCATTCTCAACGGCTGTGGGGTCCATGTGGACCCCAATCAAATATTTTGTATATACGTCCTAATATTTAACCCAATCAAATAATCGTCATTCCTGATAAAGGCAAGATATAAGGTGACAACTACTTAAAAGGAAAAGAAAAATATCAAGCCAATAAAAAGATTTCACAAAACCCATACCCCTGGGGTCCGAACGGTACATTATGGACTAAACAACGGAAACCCTCTACAATAGAAGGATTTGTGACTGCAAATTGGGTTCCGTTGTCGAGGATATTCACTGTAGTAATTTTTGTTTAAAAATATATTGATTCTTCGTCATAATAAATTGAATCACTACTGTCACTGGCTATTTTGTATTTCTCATTTTCATGTTTGCAGAACTTGGCAAACAGTCCGCGTGGATGGATTTGACGGAGCAAGAAAAAGATGCCTATCGCCAAAAGGCAAAAAAAAGGAAGGTTACGTCAACCTCTGGCTCAGCAGAAATTGAAGACCACATTAGAAGAAAATGGCAAGAAGTAAAGAGTATCGTGAGTATTGTAATAATGGTTAATTGTGTAATCATCTCAGAAGATTCTGAAAATAATTGTGGGCTGGGGTGGGGTGCTTATCTTTTATTCTACTAGACCTAAATTTAAACATTCTGTAGCAATAATACGGTGACCACTTTTAATGCAATCCTGGTGAGTGTAAGAAAAATCCATCGATTACAAACACGCTGCATACATAGATACATATAGTTCCCTGCGAACAAAACAAGCACATGCATTACGCTTTAGCTGAACTTTGGTGTAATTAATCTTTACAAATAATATTTATATTATAAATTAAATAATATTTTTCATCAAAAAAATGAAAACGGGAATAATTGTAATGACTATACCCGTTTTATTATTGTCTAATTGTCCAATTGTCTAATTTATTATCAGATAGCAGAACTTGAAGACCTTGGCGTCAGCTCGATCTTTCTTAGTGCCATAAAAGCAAATGAAATATTAACAGTTGAAAGTGACAAGGGTCATGGCCGGGACTTTCTGAAGAAAGAGAACATTACACAGAAATTTTTGGATAAAATTGGTAAATAATCTTTTACTGTCTTGTTTGTAATAGTAGAGCACTCTCTCATAGTAGCGCAGGGTGTTTTTTTCAAAAGAAAATTATGGCATTCTACACCAATTTTTCCACTGAATTACCGGGTACCAGTAATCATAATAATAATATTGATGGCTATCAGCTTGAAACCCACAGTGTTCAATCAATCTCCAGTTTATGTGAGTTATAAGCAGAGTTTGTAAGGAAATCAAGAGCTTTTGTGAGGAAAATGTTTACTTTTGAAATCGGCAGTTTGGATTTTCCACTGCAAACTGTATAAAGATCATTTCTGAGCACAATTTTTGTCGCCCATGCACTATAAGAATACTTCTGGCACATACTGATGCGATTTATTTCAACTCACATGGGCTGGTTTCTGCTGCTAAGTCTGCAATACATGACCACCCACCTTCAACATTGAGGTCATCTGATAGAAAACGACGAATATAGTGGATGTAAAGACGTAATTCAGGCAAAATATGAATGAGAATGTATCTCAAACTTGATAGAAAACAGATTACACTAATCCCATGCTTTTTAATAACTGGCCATAATTACAAAAGTCGTGGTACGCTGTGATAAGCAGTTTTTGTGAGAGCTATAAACCAGTTTTCGTGAGTAAACTGAATAGATGTAAGGTATTTTGATTATGTTTCATCTTTCGGATATGTAGGTTGTGGTTATAGTGCATGGACGACAAAAATCGTGCTTAGAAAGAATTTTTAGCACGTTTACAGTGGAAAATCCAAACCGCCGATTCCAAAAGTAAATATTTTCCTCACAAAAGCTCTTGATTTCCTCACAAACTCTGCTTATAACTCACATAAACTGAAGATTGATTGAACACCGTGGAACCAGTCATACAATTCTTTTTTCCATCAGTTTTATCCATTTTGATAAGAGAATTCAAAAGATTTGTTTGATTTATTTACAAGCATGCGATATGAGACACAGTTTGAAATGTTTCACTATTAATCATATTGATTTCCATATAGGGGTTGTTGAGGATACAGGAAGCAAGGATAAGGAAAAGAGCGTATTAGAGCAAGAAGTGAGATTGCGACTCAATGCCTTGTTTAGTAAGTATACAGAAACTGTGGCAGGGAATGTTACTTATACCTTTAACATCTTGCAATTAACAACAAAAATAGAGAAATCATTTTCCTGGTGGGGATGATATGTTGATAGTTATGATAGTTATGGGTTTGAATTTTGTCGAACAATGCCAATGACTTTGCATGCTAGCACCTCAATGAGAGACAGAATATGCATTTTTCACATTGACACATTTAGAGACAAAGTTGTTATTAGCAGATGCTGCAGATATTGATAATCCAAATCTATTTCAGAAAGACAAGTTGGCACGAAAGGCAACAGTGTGCCTTATCAAGCCATTAACAGTGGCCTTTACATAGTGGAAGGATGGCCACTTGACAAATTTGAACCGCCATCATACTGGGGAATTCCTGGTCTAACCAAAATAAAAGAAGTTCTAGACCTTGATGGTATTAGTTTTAAACGGTTAGTAGTCTACATACCTGTGTGTTTCTATTATACTCTGATAACTGTAGCTTAGAGTTTCACCACTATATATCCATGCGGTACCAGTGATTACATTTCTTTTTAGGAATGCATATTTGCCCAATTGAAATAAAATTGACACCAGTTAATATTCTAACTTCAGATGTGAATTGGCAGATACTGCAGATACAACACAAATGGAAGTGGCTGTTGAGATACGTATGTATATTCGCATATTAAGGTTCAACATTGTGACAATGTAATAAGATGTTTTCCTACTTTAATTCCAAAGTAACCATTGTTGAAGGAAACACATTTATTGCCCATTTGTCAACAGTTCACTACCGATGCTGTGCACTTTAAATACTTTTGATCTAGTTATTTGTTTTTGTACCTTCACACACAGATGCAGGAGATGCAGTTGCACCTGAAAACGTCCTTAATAATTCTGATGATGAAAATATACCACTGGTAAGTCAGTCAGAAGAGAAAATCAATAATTCTCTAACCCCCCAGCCACGTTTTATTTTCAACTACGGTAAGTACAATAGTTAATGTTCACACATCTTTCGTCCCATTCTACTTTTTACCTATGTCAAATTAATTTTTCATAAGTTAATCCTGAGATAATAATATTGCTGATTCTATTCATTTGATTTTTTTATTATAATTGTATCATAGCTTTCACTTAATCGCTTGAGATTCTCTCCTGTAGACACCTAACCAGACTTGAATTGTATAATTATTGTGATGTATTTTATTTTCAATCCAGCAACAACTGAAAAATGCCGTCGAACCTGCCAATGATGCATATTCGGATGATGATGACGTACCCTTGGTAATTCAATCATAGGAGAAAATCATTATTTTAAAATTCTTCACTAAGATAACCAATTATTAAGGTTAATGACATTAATACAGTAAAATAAAAATATATTAGAATAACGTTTATCACATCTCGGTGGATTTTTACATGTTTATGTACCGGAGTTTTATGAATAGGTCAAAATATGTACACCCAGTATGTTGGTTTTATATCAAAGGCAAATTTGGGCCCCCAATTGGCCTATTCCCTTCAAGCATTGTGACAAACACTGACCAGAAGTTAATTGGATAATTCATGTTATGTAATTCATTTTCAATCTAGCAACAGCTGAAAAGTGCACACCAATATGCAGATTCTCCAGCTATTGAGGTCATTATGGAGAACTTCAATGACCATGTGCCAATTGTAAGTCTGATTTGTCATTGTAAAAGGAATGAAAAAAATCCTTAATATATACCTTCAGCTTTACACCATGTTATTTAGTAATCTAAGTAAAAGATATGTACAAATTTAGCAGTTGCAATATGTTTACCAAATATTGAACTTCTCAATAAACTAATATGATAAGAAACAATGAGTACATTAGAAATAAATGTTTAATTAATTTCCACTCCAGACACAATCTCAAGAGGAAGAGTACCCAATTTCATCAGTTTCCACTGACCGCAAAATCAAAAAGGACACAATGGTCCTCGTTCGTTATGAAAATGAATGGCCGGCAGTAGGGAAAGTTTTACAAAGTATGAAAAATCATGTCACAGTTAAATGGTATGTGGGTGTGGGAGAGAACCAAGGAACATTGCATGGTCCTTGGTTTGAATCTTTGACCTTCCCACCAGAGAAATGTCCTAAATCCACAATCTATTTTGTTTTTGATAAACTAGAAAATAATCTTTTGCCACAAACTGCACAGCAAGCTGCACTTCATAATAAAAATGTATGAAAGTATGCGATGGAAGGTAACTTGATTTTTGGAAATTGATCTTTATCATTTCTTTTGAAATTTACTGTGATACTGTATACATGTAATTAGAGTTGCTTTTATGTGCTTATACTTTGAAGCTGTACACAAAGTGATACATATCTTATTTTATTTCAATTTTAATCACCTTCCATGTTGAGCATGTTATTATGGAACTAGATCTATTATTGCAGAACTATTATTATCGTAAAATGATTATGATTATGATTATTAAAAAATATTTGTTGGCTGTAAATGGTTGCTGACTATATAATTATGCGGTCTTAAAGTAAATTGCCAGATTTGCTTATTAGATCATATGCATATTTCTAGGTTTACAGTAGTGTTCATTTATTATTATATCACTTTATTACTGTTCTAGCCATATTATTTTGCTAAACGATTTATTGTATGAATGTCAATATTGTTATGTTAGATTTCTTTTTTTTTTCGAATCTATCATGCATAATTCTTACCTTATGCTTTACTTTGGATTGGAGAATAAAATCAATAGAATAAACTAGCAAATCACATCTTTCATTTAAGATTAGAATAGAATAGATTTTATTCATTGCAAAAGGTACAGTACACAAAAAATGATCACACACCAGGCAAAAAAGATTATATAAAATTTACTAAAAATTATATCTTTCTAGCTTGCCATTACTGTGTTTATATCCCATAAGGAGTTTGACGTAACAAAGATATAGTAGATGTCAAACATAAATCGATCTTTAAAATGCTGTGTAAAATAGAATTTTGATAATGCTTCTAAACCATACTATTAAATTGTTAAATAGAATTAATGACTTGAATGACTGAAAATCTGTTGCTCTAAAATCATACATAAATGTTCTGGCCTGCCAAATCATTTTCTGTATGGTCTTCTGAAGCACTTTCTGTATCGTCTTCTGAATCACTTTCTGTATGGTATTCCAAACAATGCTCATAAAAATTTTGGGAATGACTTAGACCAAGCATATTCGAATAAGTAAAAGGTGTAGTATTTGGTATTGATACATAGGGGTTGTACAATTTAAATATCTCTGCTGTTTCTAGTTCCAAATAGGCGGCATGTTTCATTATGATAGGGGATTTATTGTCACATTCATCGATTGATTTTTTCATTTGATCATATTGGTTTAGAAGGTACTGCATATGGTTTACCATATCGTTTTTGACAAAAGTGAGTTCTTCCTGACTTCTTTCTTTTTTTGCCAAGACTTCAACAATTTCTAATTCAAGGGTAGTAGGACCATCAGCATTGTTCAGCGTATGCCAGAATTGGAGCTTTTGCTCTTTAACCTCTTCCATTGTCAACTGGTTTGGTGGTTCTTCTGAGGAAAGTTGAGATTGTGGGATGTTATTGTAATACTTAATGGTTGTTTTTAACTTTTTTTGGTTTGTAAGCAATGTACTATTTATTTTTTTATATACAGCTTGTCCCCCTGAAATAAAAAAAGTAAAAGTCAAGGACAAAAGCATTGAGCATTCTAATATTCAGTTGCAGCAATGTGTTTAATACCGACTTGAAGCATTGTTCTTGTGTACATAAGTGGAATTAATTTTTTAAAAAAGTCTCAATATTTGTTAAGTTCTCCCGACACCTGTTAATACTGATTCTGTGTAAAAAGAAATCATTAATTTTTATTTCAATGTGAAGCCCTTTTATTTTTCTTTACAAAAATGTAATACAACATTTGTGATATGCGGATAATATGATGAATATTTGCTACAGCGGTTGCATGTTATATGTTGTTTCTTTCTTAAAATGCAATACAAGACAAAATTTGCAATGTAAAACTGTTGCAGCAGCTCGTAAGATTATAAAATTTCAAATGTGTCAAAATATGGGCTGTTAAAAAGGTAATACTAGAGAAACCCCGCCTTAGTAGAAATATAGGTTTAACTACTTACTTGCTTGACCAATTAGACGCAATAAATGCTTGTTCTCTGCTGATAAGTGGCGAAGTTTTTCTGCAGTCTCCAACCGTAGCAAACAAGTTTCTTTTTGTAATCTCTTTACAAAAGTTCGCGTGCTCTTCTTTGGTCTTTGCATTTTCTGACGCTTCTCAACTGTCTTGAGAAACTTATTTAATGCGGCTTTTTCAGCCTGCTCAACCTCATCTATTGCAGAATCAGCATTTGTCTGTTCCCTGCAATAAAGGCATAAGTGATAAGGATGCAAACTCTGAATAAAAAAAAATATTTCACCAGAGAAATTTTTTCAAAATCAATTGAAAATATGCAAAAGCATTCACTTATGTGATTGATCATGCAACAGGCCGGAAAGATTACCTTAATTGGTAATACTTTGACAGCTTGATTATGTATGAATCTTTTTTTCTCAACAACTTATCTTTACCTGTAAAATGAATACAAACAAGAGTTATGTAAATGAAACATTGCTTAGACGTTTAATTGTTTTCAAGTGAAACTTGTCTGTAGTACATGTATCAAATGTTCAGAACACAACCATATAACTAACCAGCATTCGTTTTTGGTTTTCCCAAGAGGTATTTGGCGCGCAATGCATCAACATTTACTGCAGCTGAAAACAAATATTTTCTTAGGATATGTTCCAGACCAATCATTTAACGCAATACAGAGGAAGCATCATTTAAACAAACGTTAAATCTTGATAAGGATACACAGAATGCTAAAGCAAAGGCCCTGCCTTTTAATACACCCATGTATCTTTATCATTCTAACTTCATTTTATTCTATTGCATCAACAAAGAAATATGTAAATTGATACCATTTGGAAGGCTACAAATATCAGAAAGTTGTTTTTCTGCTTCTTTAAATACAGATTTTGCTTTTTGGATTTTTTGCACAAGTTTCTTGCCTGCAATGGACAAATTACTATGAATATAATCCCTGTAATCAGACACTATTACGTATTACATAAAAATATACTTTGCATTTAGATATAAGAAGGATTTATTGCATACATAGAAAAAATGGGGCAAAACATTTTCTTAGATTAATTTGTTTTATAAATCAGATATTTCGAATTCAAAATTTTTGCAGCTCTAAAGCAAACGATGAAATGATAGCTTACCTAAATTTCCCTTGGCTTTTGACATGTAATGATTCAATGCTTCATTTAGTAAATCAATTCTGTTGTTTGGCGTCATCATTTTGGTTATGTTACAAAATTTCCTTAAGTACGACCACAATCTTAAAATAACATTACAATAGGTCAGATATAAGCCTTTATAGTGGACAAGAAGACGCGTGTCATCATAAGTAATAGTCTGCATATTAAACATTGATAACTTTCACAAACCTTTCCATATTTTCCCCATCTGATAGACCAGTGCCCAGTGTAAGTCGTGATGCGAAATCACTCTGTAAAAGGATACTATCTTAGTAAAACAACATTCCAGCAAAACATACACAAATTCTCGCGTATACTACCATCCCAAAAGCCCATATAAAGGGAGACTCCCAAATTTATCACATCAAAATATGTAACATTGAAATTCCAAGAGAAAAGCACACTCCCCAAATTAATAATATTGCAATGGATAAGCCCAGCAGCATTTGAATGGTCAAGTATGGAATATAGAAGTTGTGACAGTGGATGTTTGGTAATACAGGACCAGGCTCTTAATGCTTACTTTATTAAGTATTAACATAAAATACAATGGTGAAAAAAATTACGCACTTGACATCTTGAAGTGTGTCCGTATGCATGGAAAGCAGGAACTGTTAATGTTGTGTTGTCAAGAAGGTGCCTCTTCTCTGAATTCTATTAAACATTTATAATATTAACAGACAATAACTAAGCCTGGAGTCACCTTTGGAAGATGGTTGATTTAATTATAGAATTATTGAAAGAGGGACTTAACTGTGATATTTATCATGAAGAGTTTATTTTCACATAGATCACTGCTCAGGGAGTTTGTGTGCACAGTCAAATGTGGTGAAATTCAATTGAAATATGGAGAAACTATTGTGTAAATATGATTTGTCTGCGGACAAAAAGTGATAACAATAGCTCACCCTGTTGTCCCATATGTGTCACTGTTTGCAAAGTTTCATGACATCTTACAAACATTACTTCCCGTACAATTTCTTCAAATCCTTTTATTGAAATTTACATTAATTTTGACTTTATTCTGCATAGAACCAGTGTTACTTGATAGTATATAAAAATGACAAATTATTACCTTCAAATGTGAATGTAGTTGACAAGCAATATCGTACATGAACACAATAGGCTGATCACTGACTTTTTCTTTAAGTTTTTCCAGCATAAAAACAACATATCCGATTCTGAAAAATTGTGAAAAAGGATAAGCCATGATAAAGCTAAGAGAAAATTTGCTCTATTTTTCATGTAGACTGCCGAATGGAAATCCGTGACTGAACGTTATGTGGTCTTAATTTTTTTCCAATTAATTATCATATCAATTTTGACATCATACGTATATGGCATTAATATCAACATAGACATTCAATAAGTATTCAGTGTATCAATGTGAAATGTTTAAACCACATTATCGGAATAACGTTCATTCACGGATTTCTGTTCAACAGTCTACATTTCGACCAAATTTAGCTTTTGTACATGATAACAAAGTTGACTTACTTTTCCCCATCATGTTTGATGTTAAAGAAATGTAGCGGGAAGTCATGCCTACAAACTGCTCCAAACACAGCCTAGAAGGGAAGTTAGTTATAATATTATGATGTATTTAACAGCAACACAAACATCACCACAATATTAATAAGATAAATCACTGGCTACTAACCTTCTCATCTAATTTTTTTTTACGATCCCCTCCTTTCAACAAACTTGAAGCTTGGAAATCATTGCAATCAACCTGTGAAGTGAAAAATATTTATCTTTTCATAAATATGTTAAGTTTCCATGGAACAGTGCAAAAGATGTTTTCTTCAATTTGGTCATTGCAATTCAATAATCTCTTACCATTTGAACCTTAGTAACTTTTGGATTATATGCCTTTAAACAATCATCCACACAATCTTGATCGACAAAAAAGTTAGTTCCAAATGTAGGTTCAGATATTTGTTTGCCAGATGACAATTTTCTCACTAGTCCAAAGCATGCATCTGCAGCAACAATGATTGGATTCTGTAAAACAAAAAGAGTAGTAGTGATGTAAAATACAATTGCTAGCATTGGTATATTGAGAGAGAGAATGAACAGGTCTCACTGGTAGCAGTGTATACATCAGCGGGTATACATGGTAAACTTTGATATAACGATAACGATACGTTTATTTCAGATATGTTCATTTTGAGATACAGTAAAACGTCAATATTACAGACAGTGGTGAGAGTGTCATCGTTACGGAGATCTCCCTATTACTGCGATGCCCCAATGACGAGGTATTGCTGTATTCATAAATTGTGATATTACCAAAGCTTTCAGTATACATAATGCATTATGCAAGCATCACCAGCATACCTCTGAATTTTTTGGACATGATGGGCAAATCGGATCATTTTCAAGTAAGTGTGAAGCTGTCAATTTACTCTTGAATGATACATATTGTTGGAATGATTCCAATATGAGAGTACCATAGAAATCGTTGTCCTGAAATACAGATATGACAAAGTTTTAAAAAATCATGGAAAGTAAATCAAAACACAATTTTTAAATACTTACCACATTTCTAAACATTGATAAGTATGAAATTATTGATATACAGTAACATAGAACTTGCAAGGAATTCAGCGAGATGAGGAGATATTGGAAGTTTGGCGCGTTGTTGGGAGTTTGCGGATGCACCCCTTTATTGCTTCCAATATCACTGCATGCTTGCTGAATTTCTTTAATTAAATCCATAAATAAATAATTTTACTTTGAGCCAACTGTACTTTTACTAATTAATGGAGCACAACAAATTTGCAAATTTTTATTAGCTCAAGGCACCCTTCAGAAGTCAAGAAAGGCGACTCAATTCCTGAATGCTATTACCTGCTGTATGAAAGGGCCTGACTTGTGCAGTTGCTTCAATGTTTCACAAATCGAAAGCAGTGAAGACTGGCATTCAATTCTCCAGTTGCGGATAAGTTCCAGGAGGCCGAAACTGAATGCCATGTTGGGCTTCACTGGCGACCCTGGCCACAATCTATACCTCACCAGAGTTGTAGCTTCCTTTTCGCAAGAACAGAACTTGAGAGGCATGTTGTGTTCTCTACCTGGAAAATGTATACATTGTAATATTATTAAAGAAGATATTTGAAAGACAAAGACTGTACAGTCGTCCAGTATTGACACCCAGAAAAGACTTTCCTATCATTATAATAGTACATAATATTCATATAAGGCTTATGAGTTTTTGTGTGATCAGTAACATCATATTTTGTATAGGAAAATTACTTTTCCATTTGTAAAAATTGACAAAATAAGATAATATTAGAGCAAACATTCAGATAGTGTCAAAAAATATAAATGTTATGATGGTCTGAATGCAGTGACATGGTATGTGAAACCCCAATATCCACCCTGAATATCAAGGGCTCAATTATATTGCTCAAAACTTGTTTTGAGCCCTTGAGAACTTCCCAATTCTATCCACACGCAGCCCCGTACGTCAAACGTAAAACCCATCATGTTTGTCGTAAAAAGTCTCCCCAAATGAGTGAGAGGTTTGCTCTGATCGGTTAGTTTTCTAGGTCGCTGTTGCGAAGTCCATAGAGGCTCATTCCATGAGCCGATATTATATAGAGTGCCAAATCGTTATTGCAAATATGTAATAATATCCTTTCTATAAAACGAATATGCTTGTATTTTAGCCCCATAAGCATTTTAAGATGCAATGGTTACATGATTGCAATTTTAGTTTATTTATAGAGCTTTTCTGTCAAGCTACTACTAAATAACATTTCTGTTGAGACCCCTTCTAGGCCTCATGCATAAGGAGATATAATTAATCGCTGTTGAATTCTTATGTAAGCACTGCTGACTGACAATTAGATTATTGTAACCATACACGTTTTCATATTTATGTAACAGACCAGTTAATCACAGAAAATCTCAAAGCAACAGCAAGAGACCTGTGGTATGAACCCCAATCATAAAATCTTAATGAGAATGGACCATAAAACATGAAAATATTACATGAAACTTTTATGTATGAAATCGTTCATGAAGAAAATCTGTTTATTTTTTATGCCAACTGAAGAAAATCTTCAGTTTCTCTCAGTGAGGGTGGAGACCCAAATTTAGAAAGAGATAAATGTCAATGAGTCAGAATATGTTATCTTTTATCAAATGAGATTTAATACCTTTATCATCATATACAACCATCTCCTTGCAGTATGCAGTAGAACACTTATGTCCATCCTTCCTCTTGATTGGAAGCCGTGTCACTTGGCCTTCTACGTAGCAATGTCCCTGCATAAAGAATGTAATAAATATATGCCTTGCAAATCAAATTTCATTTTTAACAAAGTTATGGATGATGTACATTTTATCACGCACGACAAAAGTGGAACATTGTTCCAATTTGAAAGAAAGGAGGGGGGGATGACAAAAAAGAGACCAATGTTCCTCATCCCTTAGGCATATAGTGCAGAAGAAAATTACATACTTGCCAAAGAAGAGGCAGGTGAAACAGAAGATTCTCATGTGACGTGTTGAAACATTCAGAGCAAAACATCAGTCCATAAGCACAGTCTGGACACATGATGTTTGCTTCCTTGCCACAAGTATGGCACGAGTGTACTTGGGCCGCGAGTCCTTCCAAATAGGTGCTGTGCATGACTGCATTCAATGTGGCCCAATTGGATGCTCTGGTGTGTTTAGCCTCTTCATATTTGGCTAAAATGTAATTAAAAATATGTTATCCATCAACAGAGGTAAATGTATAATATTCAATGGCAGTTCATAGCTATTATTTTAACGATTTTTCTTTCTTTAATGACAATTTTGTTTACAAATGACGTAGCGGGTTGACATTAATTTTCTTGAAATCAGTGCTGTGTAGTCAACATGTACATGGTGATACATATTTAATTTTGACTAGATTTTTTTAATAAAAATGAGGCACCAAAGATATATTTAGACCAATATCAATAGAGAATCAATCTTACATTTTGAGTTTTCATTTACATTCTCTTCGGGTCGAGATGAAATGTTGCTTTCGACAGGTTCCACAGGTTCCACAGGTTCCACAGGCATGTTCACAATTTCATCACCGTTATTCATTGGATCATTTTCTTTGACATCCTTCAACACTACCAGTCGTTTTTTTGCGCGGCCATTTTCAAATACCATTTGTATAACTTCTCTTTCACCCTTTCGAAAAATACCCTATGAATAAGTCATTTAACAGTATATATATATATATATATATATATATATATATATATATATATATATATATATATATATATATATATATATATAATAATCCAAAATAATATAATATATATATATATATATATATAATAAAATAAGACCATTAAAATAAGACCATTCTGGTCCTATATTGCTCACCTGTTGATCATTATTTCATCTACTTTGCATTGTGACGATACAAAACATATCATTTTCAATATATAGTCTTATAGACAGTTCATGCCCAATCATGGTAGATCTACTTAAAAAAATGTGAAGACATATCTTAATATTTCAACTAGAAACTAGTATTGGTGTTATGTCTCTGTCCCAAAACGAGCCCTATTAGATACAGCTCATTATTTCTTATGAAACTGGATTAATATACTTACAGTAATTCTCTTCTCTTGCTTTTTTCGTGGCATATTGTCAAAATTAAACTAAAACCCGCGTTGTGAATGTCCATGTGCACGTGAATGCATGACGTAGATCTAGATCTAACTAGATCTATAAGTTTACATTATGTCAGACAATTCTGCATTAGCCACACGTTCACACTCCGCATATTTTAACCACATTTTAAAGCATCACAAAATCTCATAATTAGATCTAGTGAGTTATGTCTTTAGTGATGTTTTTATATATGCCTGCGATGTTATGTTTGTAGTTTTTATGTAGTGTTATGTTAGATCTAGACCGTCTAGAAGTTTTGTGTAGGGTTGGTTTACTTTTATAATGTTGATAGATATAGGTGTTTTTAATGTAAATCTAATGTAAACATAAAATAAGTAAATATAAACAAGAAAACTTGTTAGCTTTCATCAATACTTTGGGCTTCCAAGACTGTTAATATTACCAAGTATGATAGCATAACGTCCTCACAAGATACGCGAGGACAATCAATTTCAAAAGATAAAAGACTGTCTTTTGTCATATTCAAA
>CM032661.1:37044219-37116851 GCA_019095985.1 Streblospio benedicti
TTTAGACTGCATTTAACAGTATCAACATTTATGTGTGTGTTGTGTGTGTGTGTGTGTGTGTGTGTGTGTGTGTGTGTGTGTGTGTGTGTGTGTGTGTGTGTGTGTGCGCGTGTAGTGTGTGTTGTGTTGGTTTCAACCATCTCCTATCTCCTCACTCTTTTGCATGTTGAAGCATATTTTTACAATGATGGACGTTGGTGAACCCAAGGCTTCCATTTGACTATATCAAGTAGACTTGGTGGTATGTCTGCTGTGTCTATCGTGGTAGAAATATGCTTGAAGATGTGAAAGAGAACTAAGGTTAAAAATAGTATTAAAATGTGCCCAAGAGTGCCAAAGGGACAAACTTATGAAACATAATAAACAAAAAATGGAAGTTTATTAATTCAACTATATTTAAATCATATGTATACATACCACAGAACCCGCTTCAGCTAGAAAAGTCCAGTGTTTTAGGGAGTGTCGGCGTACTCACTGGGTCTCATGGGTTTCATAGGCAAAATCGATTTTGGACATGCCAAAAAAAAATATATATGAAAATGATAAAAAATTGTGGGTAAACGTTGGTGGCCCATTGTTTGTTAATAATGATTAATTAGAAGGGAAAACTATGATGTATTATAAATTACGCAATACTATTTTGCAGGTGAGACGAAAAGCATTATTCATGATTCCAGCGATTCTGAAGATGACTAACCATGAAACACTGACCCAATCAGAGAAGAAAATAGACAATAGCAGCTATAATATTTTTTCTTCGTGCATTTAGAAATATGGACAATATTTTCGACAGTCAGTGGAATAGAAGTGTGTAAAAAAAGACGCCATTTGTTTATGACAATAAAGTAACAAAATATGTGGACATTTTGTTAGTGGATAATGTTGTTAACATACGTATGATCATGATCACTCAACCCAGTTTTAAAATAAAACTGCTACATAACTTTCTTCAAAAATATACATTATTAAGAAATAATAGCTTATCATAAAAAATATTAATGAATATTCAATTGAATCATTCCTTCATAATACCGTTTTTGCCATTTGAATTTATAGGACTGTTATGCCTTTTTGTAGATGCTAGCACGTCTTAAAATGAAATTTTAAGGGTGAAAATTGGGGAGGTACTTGCCCCCTGCGCCCACCCCCCTGGAACAGTCTATGTGAAAATATGTGCAAAGTTTCTGGATAGGCCACAGAGCTCATAATCTTCTGATAATGCAACTTGGTATGATCAAATTTTATATTTTCATCAGCATTCACCGGCCGTTTTTATTTGTATTGAGTGTGTCGAATTGTTGACGATTTCATGGATAGAAACTCAAAACTGTTTTAATGAAAGATCAATATTGTTAAGTATAATTTTCCATTCTTTTACCAAAAAGAATCCGTGTATTGCATCATCAGAAACTGAGTGACACCCCACCCTCCTCTATGGGTGTACAGAAAATTGAGCACCCCCCCCCCCTTACTACCCAATATGAAAATTGGGCATTCCCCCATCATGCCCATCCCTCAACCCAACCCAACCAAATGACCGACACCGCTGTACGCTACATTGAGCGAGCTCCCTCACGGTTTAAACACCATTTATTAGTTAGTTGTTGTTTATTAGTTAAAGTGTCGTAAAGATATTCAAACATAGTATAATTGTACAATTGATCAAATTAAAAAGAATATCTTCCAGCCATGTAATGGCTTATTTTGACACATTGTTCTAAAAATTTGACTAGTATATTAGGTTTTAAAATATCAGTTCATATTTCGTGACAGTCTTTGTCCTTCCTGGTATGAGGGTGTATAAACCGGCAATGCTTTTTGCATAGCTAAAAGTCACTTATCTAGTAATATACAATTTCCTACGGCTAAACATTTTATGTACACATCTGATAGCTTGTGGTGCAATCTGTGTATTGCTTAAAATAAAACACATCTTACTTATTTTATCAAATTCTAAAAAGTTGGCATCTATGTCTACTGCACTATTGAAAATTGTAGTTCTTATGTCATCATAGAGGACAGTCTATAAAAAAAAGTGGCATTCAGATTCTACTACATTTAAAAGTACACAATTTACAAGTTCTATTCTCATATAACAACCCATTGTATCGTCCAGTCTCAATTTCAAGGGAAGTACTCCACATCTCAATTTAATAAAAGCTGATCGTTCATAACGTGGTATGTTGTAGTCAAGGTAGGCTTCAGACTGCAGGCTAGTCTTGAAACGTCTGTACGTTCTAAGCTTGTTCCCGTTTGCTTGTCCTCTGTCATTCCACAGAGCCAGTTGCCATTTAGCACTCTCAATGTTTAATAATATGGGTTCACTAATCTCTAAGGCATAGCTGCTATCTATTATATTTTCATATATTTCCATTAAGTTATGTTTTTAACAAGAATCTCTTGATATTGTAAGTCCAGTTTTTACCGCTTTGTAACTTTGACCATGAATAGACTTTTTTTGTGACACGGTTATCGCTCATATTTTGTAGTCGACAGAATAAACGTATAACTTCTTTTCTAGTATGATATATTATGCTGTTCCAGCCCATTCCTCCTTGGGTAGCAATATTTGGTGTCTTTGGTGTAAGCCCTAGTAGAAATCGTCCTGCCTTATTGAGGATTGTATTCAATTTTTTTTAAATTCATGCAGTCCCCATATTCCAGCTGAATAAGTTATTATAGGGAGGATTGCAGTATTGAACAGTTTGATAAATATTTTGTAAGAACCGCCTGTGTTTTTAAAGATGGATATTACTTTCCCTAGCACGTGTTGCTGATTTTGATATTTCTTTAACAGTTACTGAAAGGTCTAAGTGTTCATGAAGCCATACTCCTAAATACTTATATTTGTCGGTGTACTGTAGGTTTAATTCTCCACATTTAAATTGAAAAGCTGATCTTTCTTTTGACTTGTGACGATAATGGATGATTTCAGTTTTGGTTCCATTCAGTGTTAATCTCCATTTACTACACCAATTATTTACAATGTCTAACATCTCCTGTAACTTATCTTCTGTTGGGGCTAAGAGTACTATATCATCCGTGAACATAAGCATTGAGATATTTCTGTTGTCAATGGTAATTCCAGCTTCATGATTGTTGATATCAGTAACTAAATCGTTTTTATATATCTTGAAGAATGTTGGTGAAACAACACAACCCTGTTTTAGTCCATTTGGGATATCAAAATGTTCTGTATACATATTATTTTTATACGAACTGTACATCTGTAATTGTCGTATAATGAATTTAGAGCTTGGTATATTTTGCCATTAATTCCCATTGAGAGCATTTTATATCTTAAGCATTTTCTATTAACCGAGTCAAAAGCCTTTTTTTGACATCTATATAGCAACAGATAAAACTGACAATATAGAACAACATGAAAAAGATCCTTTCACACATCATACCTTTTATATGGAGTACCGTAAGTAAAATTTGTATATTTGATATACCAGGTAAACGATATCTTAGGGGTCATTCACAAATGACGTCACCTCATTTTTGGCCTCATTTTAGCTCCCCCCCCCGTCACCTTTCGTCATCGCAGCCCCCCCCCCTCATGATAAGTGTTGTCATCTTTGCCTCCCTACCCCTGCCGCGACATAATTTCGCGATGACATTTAATAACATTGATTTAACTGTGCCGTTATATAAATACATTTGAATATATATGTCCATAATTTTGACATTAGAGATAATTTTACAAATGTATTTAGGACATAGAGCAAACATGGGAATGTGATTACAACTATTAGATGTATCACAACTCACTTAACATGCCAGAAAGTAATTTCAAATACTGTTAAATAATTAAAACTTTTTTCTTTCAAAAGGTGACATCACCCAAGTGCTAGACAACCCCGCACTGTCATCTTTCGTCATCTTCCCCCCCCCCCTTTGCCGGGTGACGTCATTAGTGAACGATCCCTTATATAATTCCTTATATAATTCTGCAATATTATAAGAAATACAGTACAACATAAGCATTAAGCACATACTATCATATGAAATCAAAAAATCATTTGTGAACGTGATTTGAAGGGTCCATGTATAAGTGTAAACGATTTTTAAAAACCGACACTACACGTATGTTCGATTTTTACATTCTGTCAATAAGTTTTTGTTTCACATTTGTATGGAATGTGAAACCCATAATAAATTTTTCGTTACACTTTTTCTCACTGATTTTCCATTCGTCTTTCTCGATATCATACGCCATAATATTATCCGTATGCCCTTTAATATTTTTATCACTCGATCCCCCGTAGAGGCGTATTACACTTCCTATACATACTACACCTGCAAAGTTCTGAATCTGTGGTGCAGCTGTCAAGTTTGTCCAGGTTTCGGTATCAATATTGTATGAAGTACAAAGTTTCTCAAGACCACCCAGTAAGTAGATGACATTTTTGTAGCTCATGGCCCGGGAACCACAGGTGTTTTTAATGATGTCCGGTAAAACACCTCCCGATTTCCAATTGTCTTTCACGGTGTTGTATACTTGCATATCTATTCCATGTTTCTTTTGAATATCATTATTCCCACCGCATGTGTTGAGTATAACATAGATGCTCATTTCATACTTGGCAGTTATAGGTAGCACACCCGCCTCATGTGGCATGGGGCTTACTAGAGTCCAGTCATTATCATCTAGGTTCAAGACGCGAACTTCAACAATAAGTTCATTATCTTCATTTTTGCCACCCATTACATAAATAAAATTACCAACCGATTCAGATGCATGATAGTAGCAACCAAGTTCCAGGTCAGCAAGTCTTATCCATGCATTGTACTTAGGTGTGAACATATGACATTGTTTCTTTTCATCCTTTCCTCCTGTTATGATAAGAACATCGTTTGCTTTGCAAACACTATACCAGGTCTTCGAAGCAGGTGGTGGTGCTTGTGAGAGTGTCTTCCAGGAGTCACCTTCGATGCCACCCAGGTATGTCCATGGGTATTCTCCTTTTCCATTGTCACCAATTAGAATAATATACATGTTGTCTTTTTCACTATCTTGTTGAATATTTCTTCTCAATATCTTGCCACCAATAAGCTGTTCAAATTCTTTGTTTACTATATCATTATATTTTCCTTGCATGATATTGAGAAATTCATATGAACACTTCTCAATATTTCCATGTTTTAATATATCCACGATGTAGCTTTGTCTCTCTGATTTATTGAAATGTATCCACTGAATGCATGCATGGACGAGTGAATCTGGATTTCTTATCCTGTTTGTCTCTTCTGTGATGTAATCAATAAGCTCTGGTACAGTCAACTCTTTAAACTCATCTGACTCAACAACATGATTAAACGATTCGTGCATCATGGACTTTGCAGCGACCACTAGATTGTCCAGTCCAAACATCATACCAGTTTTACACAATCCCAAACAATTATTGACATTGAGCTCTTCAGCAAGATATTTCTCACATGCTTCCTTAGCCAGAGGCATTTGGAGAAAATCTGCTGCTTTCATGACATTTCTAGCATTAACATATTCACACCTGATGTTGCCTGTGTACATATATTCTAAGATAATGTTAACTGTAGCAACATCAATATATACTATGCAAGTCTCATTCTTCTGACATTCCTTCATATCAGAACGGAACATAGCACTAAAGTACGGACTAGCTGATGCTAGAACAAGCCGATGACAGGGAATCGATTGACCGTCAACATTGAGGTTGAAGTCAGTGAAGCTGCCACTCTGCTGTAGTTGGTACATCTCCTGGTGAAGCTGAGTTGTGTACTCTGGAGTTCTTGTGAAATTCAGGGGAGGGTGTATGGCTGTGTCTGCCATGGTTACACTGCAATGAAGTTATGGCATGTTTTATAAGAAGTTGCGAATCCTAGCATTTAGCTTAGCTATTATTATGTGTTATACCATCTTTGCGTCACTTCACCAGCTGAAGCAAAGCCTTGTGTTCGTTTTATTTGCAACTAACTGTGTGTATATATGTCTCTGGACAAGCTAAAGTGTCAACTAATGGACAGAATTTGGTCAAACTTTACACATTAATGTGACATGACACCAACATGATTTAATTTTGGGCACTTTGCCAACTAAAGTGTGCTTTCTTTCCAAAGGTCCATGTTTGGTCCTTTTCAACACATTTACTGCAATAGAATACGTTCAAACTTGATACTATATTGCTTGAAAGAAAACGTTCAAACTTGATATTTTCCATACATGACTAGTGATCATCATTTCTTTTTTATTTTAGCACTTTGTCAATTAAATATTTCCTATCAGAGAGTCTTTTTAAGTCAATACTTTAATTCACCCCCACCCCCCCACACACCCGTGCGATAGTTTCGATACAGCTTGAAATTCGACTATTAAATACAGTATAACGTTTATATTAAATCAAAAGTGTTGAGAGAACACATCATCACTAGAATAACATTGACTAATCGGCAAAAGATATTTACTCAACCAGAAATGTTTTTGTATGTGTCTTTTTCACCAGAAAAAAATCAAATATCAGTAGCCATGATGTTGATGTACTCACTCACTCCTATCCCTTAAAATGCCACGCCCCAAATTAAATTGATTAAGGTTAAACTTTGTGACAATGTAATAGTCAAGTCAAGTCAAAAATTGTTTATTATACTGACATGTGACATATACAAGTATAAACATGCAATTTACAAAATCTTTAGGGACGATTCAGTATTTATGACGGGGTGGGGTAGGAGGATTTTCCAAAAATGCTGTGAAAAAATTAATAACCCCACTCGAATCTCTGTGAAAAAATGGTGACCCCCCTCAATTTCATGTCATAAAAATTGATGACCCCCCCTTCAACAGTTAGCACAATCATTGTCAGTTAAATCAAATTCTATTTGATCAATATCAACATATAAAAATAAATAAATTTTAGTCCAAAATCTCTCAAAAATTGATGTACGTTGCAGTGAAAAAATTGATAGCCCCCCCCCCTCAAAAGTGTGTGAAAAAATTGATAGCCCCCCCCCTCCAAACATTGTGACAAAAGTTCATGGCCCGCCCTAAAATCCATCTACCCCACCCTGTCATAAATACTGAATGGTCCCTTATCATAACTACCCAGCCGCAAGGTCAGTATCAGATCATTAAGAAGACTTGTTCTTGCTTTAATACTTTAATGGCAAACTTTATTCATGTACAAAGATAACATCTTTATTGTCCATAGAGTCAACGACATTCTTGCGACGCTGTGATCGCTAAGCCCGTTTGATTTAGTTTGTGCTTTTTAATAAATATATATCTTGACAGCTTTCAATCCTCTCGGATCTTTTGTTTGTGAGTCTGCCACCTCTTCGTCATGTGATTGATAGTGGTTTGATCGGCGTCTAGAATGTTATTGTAGTTGGCTGGCATTAAAGGACAGGATGGGAAGATATCAATGTATGACATCTCAAAACATCTTGTAAACAAGAGCAAGAAAAATATGAGAACAGTGTTCAAAATAGGCTCAAAATCATAAGCATTTTTAGTTTAGTAGTATTCTATTACACAATCATACGGTCTGGACTTCCCATAGTGATGTAAGATTTTCTGTTCTTATTTTAATCATTGCTAGTATGTGGTTGTGAGGAGAACGGGGTGGGGGTGGGGGCTTCCTGCCTAATATTATTATAATCTCAACACCATAATTATAATGATAATAAATCGTTTACAATATAATCTTTAACCTTTTTAATAAAGACACCAGAATTTCTCAAGAACAGTTCCTAAAATGAAAGCGAAATTAACTGAACACCTCAATACCTGATATAGAGCTACACACAGACACAAGTTAAACCTACAATCCATAAGTTATTAGGAATGTACTTGTCCTTCATGACATGAATTACGTGGTTACGTGTATAAATATCCATATTAAATATATAAAAGAAATCTTACTTAATCAGGTACAGCAATTCCAAGTCTTGACAGTCATTAAACGGTAGTGATTATCAGAAACACACACACGTCGAGTTAACCACAAATACGTGACTCAGTTACAGGCCCTGCTATAACCACAAATACGTGACTCAGTTATAAATTTTGGAACTCTGATTAATTTATGCCATGTATATTTGGTTAACGTCGAATGATCTTATCTGTTTCTGGTATTAGTTATGTTTTATATTGACCCACACTCTACTAGCGTCTGTTTGCTGATATACATTGTTTATGTTATAAAAAAATTCCTACCGTGCTTCAAATCTTTATATCATAGAGTTAAGAGGGAAACCTAGTACATTTTCATCGATTAGGGAAAAAATTCTCATAATCATGATTTTTACTTCATTCATTTAGAAAAAAAATAGCCCCACCACATAAACAATAATTTTTTTTTTAAATATTTTTAAACACAAAATGTTCAGAAATATAGGCATATCTTTAGGTACATAAATAAAAACAGTCAGCCACATGTCACTTCTGTGAATCCTGTGGTTCTATCTTAGATTATTTATCAAGGTCGCTCCAGCCCTCTTTTTTCATTTTGTGGCCTTGTATTCAAGCAATTGATGAACATTTTCTAACATCCATATTTGAGAATGTGTTTTCTTCTGTCATGAACATGACTTACTTTTTACAATTTTGTTAAACCAGTATTATTGCATACGTCTTGGTAGAATGGGAATAATTCCATGGAAAATACTTAGATTATACTGTAATTCATTCAATACAATAAAACATCTTTGATAGAACTTTATTATATTAAAACATTTTCTCTCAAAATATTTAAACTCTAACATAGGTATCTGCTATATAGGTATCTATAATTATGACTTACTTTTGTCGGTACCGATAAAGCAGCATTTTGGTGGTCATTTTGGTGGAAATCATGTATTTGAAGACCTCACATTTGAAGTACAAGTTTTCTCTTGAATAATTTAATTCCTTGTCTAAGAAAACCTACTCATAGACACCAAAATCAATGTTCTATGTAAAATAGTTATTTAGTTATCACCAAAAACGTTATTGACCTTCATGACGGCGGCCATCTTTGATTTGAAGGTCAAGGAGTGAAAATATTTTCTGGCATACAGCAGATTTGAATTCAGCATACCCGAATTATATAAGATCAACTGTATGTCAAATTCTAATATAAAATGCTCAGCAAAGTTTGATTTCCTGAAAACCAGCCCTGACTAAAAAGCATTATTCATGATTCCAGCGATTCTGAAGATGACTATTACACCATGAAACACTGACCCAATCAGAGAAGAAAATAGGCAATAGCAGCTATAATAGTTTTTCATCACGTGGATTTAGAAATATGGATAACATTTTCGACAGTCAGTGAAATAGAAGTGTGTAAAAAAGATATCATGTATTTACAACAATAAAATAACAAAATGTGAAGACATTGTGTTAGTGCATAATGTTGTTAACATACGCATGATCATGATCACTCAACCCATTTTAGAAATAAAACTGCTACATAATTTTCTTCAAAAATTATATTTTATGAAGAAATTAAAGCTTATTCTAACAAATATTAATGAATACTCAATTGAATCATTCATTCATACTGGTTTTGCCATTTGAATTCATAGAACTGCTACGGTGTTTTTTTGTAGATGCTAGCACGTCTTTAAAAGGATTTTTTAAGGGTGAAGATTGGGAGGTACCTGCCTCCAGCGTCCACCCCCATGGAACAGTCTATGTGAATTTGTTTTCAAAGTTTCTGAGTAGAACACAGAGCTCATTGTCTTCTGATAATGCAGATTGTATGATCAAATTTGATTTTAGCATTAGCAGTCAGTGACAACCCATCCTCCTCTATGGATGTACAGAAAATTGAAAATACGAAAATTGTGCATCTCCCACCCACCATACCAATTGACCAACAGCCTTGCACGCTAAATTAATGCGCGCTCCCTCCCGGTTATTCATCTTTTATCAATATTTGCAAAATATTTTAAAAGTAAAAACGCTTTGTTGCCGGTAACACATCATAACAAAAGCCGAGTTAAAATAACATTTTGATTACTTCAAAGGAGTTCAATAGAGAAAACATCATTAAAAAAGTACAGCAAAAATTTCCAGTAAACACTTCATTCGATACCTGTTCGATACCTGTTCACGTGCATCTAAGTGTAGCATTTAAAAAAAAAACTTGATAAAACTGACAATATAGAACAACATCAAAAAGATCCTTTCACACATCATACCTTTTTATGGAATAAATAAAATTTGTAAATTTATAATACCAGGTAAATGATATCTTAAGTCTGCAATATTATAAGAAATACATTACAACATAAGCACATACAATTATATGAAATCAAACAAATCATTTGTGGAAGTGATTTTAATGGACTGTGCATACGTGTAAACGATTTTGAAAAAAAAACGACACTACATGTATAGTCTGTATACTATGTTCTATTTTTACATTCTGTCAATAAGTTTTTGTTGCAAATTTGTATGTGAAAACCATGATACATTTTTCTTTACACTTTTTCTCACTGATTTTCCATTCGTCTTTCTCGATATCATACGCCATAATATTGTCCGAATGTAATTTACAATTTATATCACTCGATCCCCCGTACAGGCGTATTGCACCTCCTATACATACTGCACCTGCATAATTCTGAATCTGAGGTGCAGCTGTCAAGTTTGTCCAGGTTTCGGTATCAATATTGTATGAAGTACAAAGTTTCCCAACACCACCCAATAAGTAGATGAGATTCTTGTAACTCACGGCCCGGGAACCACAGGTGCTTTTAACGATGTCAGGTATAGCAACTCCCGATTTCCAATTGTCTTTCACTGTGTTGTATATTTGCATATCTATTCCATGTTTCCTTTGAATATCAGTATTACTAGTGCATGTGTTGAGTATAACATATATGCTCATTTCATGCTTGACAGTTATAGGTAGCACGCCAGGGGTGTGTAGCATAGGGCTTACAAGAGTCCAGTCATTATCATCTAGGTTCAAGACGCGAACTTCAACAATATGTTCATGATCTTCATCTATGCCACCCATTACATAAACAAAATTACCGACCGATTCAGATGCATGGTAGCCGCAACCAAGTTCCATGTTACACAGTCTTATCCATGCATTGTACTTAGGTGTGAACATATGACATAATTTCTTTTCGCCCGTTCCTCCTGTTATGATAAGAACATCATTTGATTTGCAAACACTGTAGTAGGTCTTAGAAACAGATGGCGGTGCTTCTGAGAGTGTTTTCCAAGAATCACCTTCAATGTCAACCAGGTATGGCCATGGATTATCGCTTTTTCCATTGTCACCAATTAGAATAATATATTTGTTGTCTTCTGTACTATTTTGTTGAATATTTCTTTTCAATATCTTACCACCAATAAACAGTTCGACTTCTTTGTTTACTATATCATTATATTTTCCTCTCATGATATTGAGAAATTCATATGAACACTTCTCAATATTTCCATGTTTTAATATGTCCATGATGTAGCTTTGTCTCTCTGATTTATCGACAAGTATCCAATTGATGCAGGCATGGATGAGAGAATCATGATTTCTTATCCTGTTTGTCTCTTCTGTGATGTAATCAATAACCTCTGCTAAAGTCAACTCTTTAAACTCATCTGACTCAACAACCTGATTAAACGATTCGTGCATCATGAACTTTGCAGCGGCCACTAGATTGTCCAGTCCAAACATCATACCAGTTTTACACAATCCCAAACAATTATTGACATTTAGCTCTTCAGCAAGGTATTTCTCACATGCTTCTTTAGCCAGAGGCATTTGGAGAAAATCTGCTCCTTTCATGACATTTCTAGCATTAACATATTCACACCGGATGTTGCCTGTGTACATATATTCTAAGATTATGTTAGCCGTAGCAAAATCCACATTTTCTAAGCAAGTCTCATTCTTCTGACATTCCTCCATATCAGAACGGAACATAGCACCAAAGTAAGGACTGGCTGATGCTAAAACAAGCCTATGACAGGGAATCGATTGACCGTCAACATTGAGGTTGAAGTCCGTGAGGCTGCCACTCTGCTGTAGTTGGTACATCTCCTGGTGAAGGTGATATGTGTACTCTGGAGTTCTTGTGAAATTCAGGGGAGGGTGTACGGCTGTGTCTGCCATGGTTACACTGTAATGAAGTTATGGGATTTTTATAGGGAAGTTGTGATTGTTAACATGTAACATATAGTTCATTAGTTGTTCATATACATCTTTTGAGCTTTGAAACATACATTGACAGCTTTCAATCCTCTTGTACTTGATTATTCTGTCACCTATTCGTCATGTGTGAGTGGTGTGCTGTTATCCCTGGCCAGAATGTTGTTTTAGTTGGCTGGCACTGCCTGGCAAGTCTGGCAAGTCTAGGGACCAAGATAGGATAGGATTGAATTTAAAAGATATCAAGGTAAGCTTCATTAAAAAAGCTCAAAAGATGGTGCAAAACATAAGAAAAATATCCATAATCATGAACATATTTAGCTTAATCGTATTTTATTAGACAAACATGCTATCTGGACCTCCCATAAAGATGTAAGATTGAGGCCTCTTTCTGCCCACTATTATTATAATCTCAACACCATCATGAATAAAAAATATTTGAAATATCATCTTTAACTTTTTAAAAGATACAAGGAATTCTCTAGAACAGTTTCTAAAACTAAAGCGGAATTAGGCCTAACTGGACATCGTTACACTAATGATTGATTGATTGATTTATTTTATTATTGTGACATAGTATTATTACAATCCCAAAGAAAACTGATACAATGTAAGAATGAATACTAATATAGAGGTACATATTGAACAAACCTATGGTTAAACCGACAACCCACAACTTTCGCCACAAGTAAAAGTTATTACGTAATTATTGGTCTTCGTGTAATGAATTACATGGTTAAATTTATGAATATTTATATTAAATATTTTCAAAATCTTACTTAATGAGGTGCAGCGATTCCGAGGCTTGACAGACATCAAAGTTTGTGAACACATTGTACTTCCTTTTTCAGAAAGCAACGCAATACAAGTCGAGTGGTTTTATCTGTTTCTGGTATCCTTCATATTGACACACACACTCTAGTAGTGTCTGTTTGCTGGTAGACATTGTTTATGTGGTCAATGATCAATACATCTAAACATGAAAAAAATACATCGTGCTTCAAAACTTCAAATCATAGAGTTCAGAATAAGACCACGATAAGGTTAAAACATATTTGATCAGAACAGAGGGACTCCGGCAGAAAGCAGTAATGATTGTGGTAACAGGGGCCATAATACCTTTACGAGGTTTCCCCCGAAAATTTAATTTTCCAACCTTATTAGATGGAAATATGCCTTTCAAGGTGCGTTCAGCTGAACCTCCAGCCCTACCCCGGAACTCCCATCCCACCCGTGGGCATAGGTCCTCTTCTCTGCACCACTAATCTTCTTGTTCTGTTGCTGGTTCTGTAAGTTTTTGTACCTGTATATAACATTGGTACACGTGTTAACTGCTTTGCAAGCGAGTGCAAAATCGTTTTCTATTGGACACTTTAGCGTAATCTTTGACCAATCTAGTAAAAGCTGTAGGTGTTAGTTGAAATGAAATGGGCTTCCCTATGTACTGCGACTAATTGGTTGCAAATTACAGTCCAAACCCACCACTCTAACCCAGTGTGTCAAATCACTTTGTTCTTTTAATAATTTGCAAATTGCACAGTCCCCGTGGCAATAACATATTACGATATCAAGGGCAGTATATTACGAAATGGACAGGAAAAAAACAGGGAAATCAGAATACACACAATTCACACTGCAAAACAACGGACCCTCAGGATGGCACACTTTGGGCACTTGCAGTTGTTAATAATGAATTTATACATTTGACAGAAACAATTGGACTTATAGAATACAAAAACAATCAGCACACAGACGACACCTAATCGTATAGAACACAGCATTTTTCGACTGCATACTAGTCCAAACGCACCAGTTTTAAAGAAAGAACATGTATTGCTATATAAATACAGTTCTTTTGGAATGGTACTGCTCGTACTCTTGCCAGTGGAAGTAAGAACATGCTTCTCTGGTGTACATGTACATGTATATATTTGCACCCGGAAGCACACCACTGTCACAGCCTATGGCGGCGTCTATGATGCAAAACGGGCATGATGAAGCGCATCTTGCAGACATTCCGTTTGTATATAATGTCTGATGCGGCAGCCCAATATTAAAAGAATAATACAAACATATACTTGCATAGGGTCAGTATGGGCAATTAATATGAATCATTTAATAGTAGTGCTCCGGTTGTTAATGGATTTGCCCCTTGCGGCCACTAAAGTAGATGAACATGGCTTCAACAGTGACTCATTCAGAATACATGTATATAAAGCAGCAGGATAAGAAGGTTACATTCACAATATAAATCCCACGTGTACTTATTGCCAAAACAATGAAGCATGCGTCTATCAAGTAATCATTCGAGCATTAAATTACGCACTCATTATGCTCTGCACACGGAATATAGACTTTACTCATGCAATGGCGACGTCATACTCGTCTGCAAGCGGAAAGTCGTTTGGCCATCAAGTTGACACTTGACACCTGACACGTTGCCATGGAGACCAGATGACACTATATGCGCCTCTGAGCTGTCGCCATGTTGATAAGCGGTGCCTCTGTGTTATATTGTAGTAGCACGGATTCGCCCATTCGATGTTTTGAAAAAAGCCGACTGTCAGTTTTCCATAAACGGGTGAGAATTATATTGCACAGCATACGATATGTTGATATCAGTTGCAATTAGGGTTAGACTACTGCGATATGGGTCCGTGTGGCTTGTACATGTCCATTAGATGATTGCTTAGCTTCTCTATAAGTGACTGATAAGTTTTTTAACGCACAGATGCGACTCTAGGCCAGTTAATAGACCGCCGATAAACGATAGAGGATTGCAATTTTCGTCCTAGTGATCCTACGGTGGGACAAAGCTTGGTTACATCGTCGTTTTACGGAAATCTATTTAACACTGCTCGATGCTCCAGGGCCCAAATAGATATAGTCACGCGGTCACCACACTGATAGCACCCAACAAAACTCGGGTGACACCACTAAAGGGCCTATAATAAGATGGGCAACTGTCACAGGTTCCACCGGGGACCTGATGTGGGGTGTCCGCCTGCTGGTAAGACACCCAAACAGAAACCATTAAAAAGAACCCAAAAGGATGTTAAATATCCACAGTTTGCGCACACACGCACACGGCCACACGCCCTCACAAGCAGTAAACAAGCACACTATGTGCGCAAACACCCAGGCACAGTGGGCAACCGTCATTTCACCTGTACAAAGTAAACGTACACCAATTATTACCGTTTGCTGCTCCACCTCGCGTTTTGCCTGAGTGCAAGACGTGCGCCGTGCGCTGTCGTCTGCCTGGTGAAGTTGGTCATATGGCGGTCACAAGTCTACGTGTGTGTCGCCTGTATCTCAATACAGGTTGCGCATCATAAATATAACCGTGTATAGCTCAGCATCTGCTGAGCAAAACAAGAAGCTTGTCCAATTTGATGACGATTGCCATATACAGTAGTATTGAGCTGTGCGATAATTAAATGGCACTCTGCATGACGAACGGAGGCGTGAGGATTACTTTGTGAACAGACGAGATTTGTAGCCAGAAAACGTACGTACTGATGAGGGTGGGTTGACTTGTAGGATTGGGTTTGTTAAGTGCAAACTAAAGTGTTTTGTATTTGAATATACCTGTTAAACAGTTTTGAATAGGGTATGCAGTTTGACAAGCATCGCACGGGTGGTTTGTGGGTGAGGGTGGGGTATGTATGGGTGGGGGTCATTTGAATGTGTAAGCATGCATTTTGAAGAATAATTTTGAACCATGATCCTTAGACATCAGGATCTTTGATCCCACTCAATGGCTAATCTCTTATACGGCAGTGCAAACAATGGACAGTGTGAAATATAATTGTACTCGGAAACCGACCCCGGGAAACCGACAATACGGGCGCTATATGTATGAAAACGCTTTTTTAATCGATGGTTTTACGGGCGTCTCTTTCACAGTGCATTGTTTGAATTTCTCCATTTTAATTATCTATAGTGTATAGTTATAATTTTCCTCTGCCATTCTTGATGAAATGAAATTTTGTTTTCAAAAACTTAAATCTTTATTCATAAACGTTTTTGAGCTCCTAAATGTTCCTTTTTAAATTGAAACACCGTCAATGCGTTTTAATGTTTCGTGACATAAATTTTAAAAAAAAGTCAGGACATGCGAGGGTGTTGTATTAACGAGTTCGTATTTTGTCACATTGCAAACAAAACGTAACACTAAATATAGACTACTCATCAAATTAATTAGTATTTCTATTTTGATATCTTTGTAATATCACAAAGGTTGACACACAATTAGACGTCAATTGATACCATTTACTAATATGTATACAATATCTGGCTAGTTTTGTACTAATTAAGATTCATCATAATTTATCTATATTTACTTGCCCTGGATGTTTATTGATACCATCTGAATACATGAGCTACAACGAAGCATGGCAACAACATGTAACGGCATACACAGCAGCCGTGCGGACACAATTATATTTATATAACATATGTATAGTTTCATTCTCCGAATCCTAATATACATATTTGAGGGTTGCATAAGCACATATTATAGTGTATTTGTCAAGGTGTAAAAAGGTAGAATATTGAAGGCAGTGACATCCATGAAACCTAGTCACCTAGATGCACTAACGGTAATTTTCAACTTTATTGCCACATTCCGAATGAATGGTATAGATTTTTCTTTAGATTGGCGATTTGCGATTTATAACTGTAATACACAAGGGTGTTGCCTTGTATTTGAGAATTGCATGTGAGACTAGTTTACACTATATATAGGTAGAATACTAGAAGACAGTAGCAGGTCGAGAATTTTCCTTAATGGGGGTGGGGGTGGGTGGGGTGGAGGGGGGTCTCACATTATCACATTATCGTGGCGAGTTCATAATTTTGGTATATTCCAGGCGTCTTCTTCACATTTTTAGTATATTTATGTCATATTTTTCTCAGATATTGGTATATTATGTCTAAGTAAACATGACTATTTTGCATATACCTCCAGAATCAGGAAGCCTTTTTAGAAAACAATAAAACATACACACGTGTACATTGGGGCATTTGGAAAGCACATACAATAGATGTTGTGGTTGCATTCATTGTTTAGTGTAAGTGCAGAGGAAGTGCTTCCATGTGAATGCAATCCGTTAGACCACAATTATCATGACAATAATAATTGCATGATATCAATTAAGCGAATACACTATAATTAAATAGCTATATGTCATATTATCTATAATTATGTGAAGGCATGTGAGTTTTAGATGTCAGTAAGAGCATTTTAATCTTTTTGGATACGATTTGAGCAAACAAGTTCAACTTTTATATAAATGGAATCCTCGGGAAATGGCAGTTAAAAGGTGCACGTGTAAGGTATTGTGAATGTTCAAGACAAGACAATTATTACCTGTCCCTGCTCTACACCTAAACCGCGCTGTGCACATAAAATGGTTTACAGCAGAAACAAAATGGTTTCTCAGAATTGAGTAATGACTCGGGGAGTGTATCTCAAAGCCCAACACAACCTCGCCCGCAATGTGGTAAAGGGAAACATGAGCGCAAACTGTATCAATCCGACCAATCAGAAGGATTAGTTGCGTAAATTCTGGTTTAGGTGGTCCTTACATGGGTTAACAGTGACACGGCGACACGGTCATTTTTTAACCTTTTTACTTGTAATTGCGACACCCTGAAAATTACATACATATTGACACGAGTCACATTCACACTTCTTTTAAAAGGTGATCAAATTAAAAAGTAACACAGAAACTATTTGGAATGTCTTGAAATGGAGTCAGGGACACGTCACTTAATTATTTTTGGACTTCATATAGGGTCTTTGTTATGAAACAAAGTGAATGAGTCATGCAGGTTGTATTATTATGACAAGTGAAAGCAGTACACCCGGAATCAAGTGCGTTTTGTCAGAATTAGAATAAACAGTCACTATAAATAGTGCGCCTGACTATCAAATGGCGCACCCGTAATGTGACATTGATTAACAATGAAAGAACTAAGTGATGTGAACCTAGTTTTACCAGGTGTCAAATGACAATTATGCTATATTTGATTCTACCTTAGGCGCACTTCAGCAATGGGTTCCAGCTGTTCATCTGCCCATGCTATTCAATACCAGCTGCCCATCCCGTGAGTATGCAATATGATTTTATATTCTCTTAAACAGGCTCATTATTCCGCTCCTTGACATTTACTAATTCCATATCTTTCAAAGAGAAGAGCCTTGCTTATTCAATCTTTTCCCTTCATTCGCATTGATTCGAAGAAGGGCTTCAAGTGTCACAGGGGTTACTAGACAAATCAAGTTGTAAATCATTAGTCTTCGTGCCAACATAAAAAGAAACATAATCCACAGAACAGGAAGCAACAAACGTAAAACACACCAAGTGTACGTATACTCAACTTCCCAATGACTAAACCCAAGCCCCTTCTTTTGACATTTTACTGTTTCCAGTTACTCTGGCTGCATTGTTTCCTTCTAAATAAGAACAAACCTCCTCTTTAGGCGTTTCACTATAGTTTACAAGTATTCCAGGGGCAGACAGACAATAAAACACGATTTGGTAAGGTTTATAGTTGAATTCGAACCCAGTCCAAACCAAGTGAAGACGGTATCAGTCCACTTGGTTCTGAATGTACTAATCACTAAGAACAGGGGAAAAGATTGGCCACTCATTAGACTAGTCTCAGTTGGCTTCTACCCTCTATGATGCATATAAGAACATGCGTTTCTCCACAACAAACTTGATCAAACCTCACTATTCAATAAAACCCAACCCAAACTGACGTGCGTCTCGCCCGCAGGTCCTCGCACTCGAGCCGCCGGGCCGCCAAGTCGTCCAGCATCTTTACGTCGTCCAGCAGCCGCAGCAACAGCAGCTATAGCGTGGGCGGGTCGAGCCCTCCCAGCCTGCAGCGGAGCGGCTCGCGGCACCACGAGGACCCGGGCGGTGAGTCCACCAAGCGTGTTGGTGTACAGCGTGACAGCCGTAACCGTGTACCTGCTATCACAGATCGTGTATAGTATCCGTGTACCAGCTATCACAGATTGTGTACAGTATCAGTGTACCAGCTATCACAGATTGTGTACAGTATCAGTGTACCAGCTATCCCAGAACATGTACAGTAATAGTGTACCAGCTAGCAATCCCAGAAGGTGTAAAGCAGCACCGTAAAAGTATACACAGTGTACAACATATCGCAGAGAAACTTTTTGAAAAGTAGGACCTGTCATTTGGTTAGTCTGGCTCGATCGTGTTTACGTTGATATGCACGTGCTGTGTTAAGCCATCAACCATTTTGAAAAAAAAATAACGCAAGGCTGAAAATTGGTGAAAAAAAAATAATAAGGTTTCATTTGGCTAGAAAAAAAAATAATTGTCAAGTCACACTTACAGTCACATCTTTGCAATATTAAGAAATAATTGAGGTTCAGTTATCTAAGAAAAAAAAAGAATTAGATGTCAAATTTCATGAAAAAATAATAATTGAAGCTATGGTGAAAATAGCTGCCCCCCCTGAGATGCAAATGGTCGATGTTAATGTTTCTTGTCAAAATCTGTGTCAATTTGGAAAGCACTTAATATACGGAAAGAGTGTGAAAGCTCCATAGTTAAACATTGGGAGGAAAGACGTGTTGTATACAAACAAGTAGCGTACCAATCCGGATGGCCACAGAGCTCATAAACCATGACAATGTGACAGGCAATCCCAATAGTGTATACACCAAGTAAATTGTGCTGTCGGTAAAATAGACATAGACGGATTTTCTTATTTCCGGTGACAATAATATGAGCATTAGCCTTTCAAAATTGCAATGTCTTATTGACCATTGGCTGTGCATTGTGCCATGCTGCATTATCCTTGCAGAAGATGATGGCATTGTGGAAGAAGAGCCTGTTCCCATCACTGACGTTCTTCACCGAGAGGGGAAGGACCTGAAGCTGCCACATCTCGGCCACGTTTCACCACAGGTAGGAAAGGAAATGAATCCACAATTAACCAAAATAGAATCTGGCTAACACGTACATGCCGCGGGCAAACAAACTTTGCCCACATTCGGATACACTGCGCAAAGGGGATGATGAACACTAGGCTATTCCACCAAAGTAAGGTGAAGACTGAAACATGTAGACACCTCACTAGAAAGAGAACAAAGTTACCTGGCGAATTACCTGACGCAATTTTGCTCTCCCATTGGCCGCTACTAATTATGTTTCACTGATGGGGACACCGCATTATCATGGACGATATTTCGCACTTCCACTGCGGTCCCTATTTTTGCCATGGTTTACTACAGTCTAACACTTCCTCGAAGGATGTGTTAGGCCTCCTGCCGTGCGAGTGCCTTGCGCCGAACGTAGTGGGTGGCTGTTTTAAGTGACCAGGTTTTACTGTCTACATATAATAAATCTGCCAGGTCCCATTACATGTGCTAAAACCAGTGACAAAACAGTGATGTGACCTGTTTCAGAACTAGTGTTGTTAGCAGGGTACGTTCATGGAATTAGATGTCTTCAAATGATAGTTTTACTACATAATTTCATTGTGATACTACCATGAAAAATAGCACAAAACCAAGACTGTTATCATAATATACCTTTTCCTATTATTACGGATAACAGTGTATCTCATTGCTGTAACCTTTCTCTTCGGTGGCTATTTGTCTCCATATTGTAAAATGCTTTCAAATTTTTCTAAAATATTATAATTATTGTGTATGGGTTTCTTTTTCTAAAATATAATTGAAAAGAAATGTATGGTGCATGCTTGTGTTTACCATGCATTAAGAATAAGATAGCATGTTGCTCAGAAACGCCGAATGATGTTTTCACCTTTACCTGAATGTATGCTCCCTATAGGTATTTGACATCCTTGAGTTTCGATGTCTCAAGGATGTCTCTTCTTTTTTTACTTCGCAAAAGCAAAAGCAACTATAACTTTGGCTGATTGCAATATTAGGCTTGTCATATTGCGTATTCTTGTCATAACACCGTACATGTCTATATGATTATGATTGCAGAATATATAATATCTTGCTCTATTTAAGAATAGAAGTGAATTCAATTTATTTATTTGTGATTGCAACAAAACGAAAGGTGCAGACAACACTTGAATGAGTAAGACAATACAGGTGTCGAATCACAAATGTGTTTTTGCAAATACATGTGTATAGAAAACACTTGCAGTGTAGTGTGTGTTCTTTTGGGTTAGATAGAACCAATTACTGAAATTAGTAATATTTATGAGATTTTTTTATTCCATGTGTGCTTGTGCATTAGTAATATCTATACTCAGAACCATGTCGTTAGCCACTTGTCTATTTCCACATGCGTAGAAAAGCAAAACAGTCGGTTTTTTTGTATGTTATAGATCTATATTTTTTTATTCATTCTGTTTTCTTTCATTTTCAAGTGAGACACAAAATCCCATGGCGAGTTCCGGGTTGATTACCCAATATCAAATAATAATAAAATAATAATAATATAATTTATTTTGCACAAGATGCACAGTAATAGATCACAGTACAGATTACAGTGTCTAAGAGCATAGTTAAAATCATAATCATTCATATATATATTTAAATAATTTGGACATTTGAAACAGCCTATCCATGCGTTCACAGTGGTTATAAGCCAGATGTATTAGTTCTCTGACCGAGATTGGAGATATACATCCGAAATATTACGTTTCAACATTTGGGTATGTTATTATTGCATTTTTAACCAATAGAGATACAGAAATCTCCAACGCTCAAAACTTGATTATGGTTTCTCACTCCTAGTGTTTAGCATGTACACACCTGAATAGAAGTATAAGCCTGTGTTGAGTGTATGTAATTAAATAATAAATTTACGTACAGTAACACAATACGACTGCATTTAGTATCAATAGAGATATTTAAATCCCTATTCAAAAATTGAAAAAAATGTTGTTTTAAAATTTGATCAGAGTGCCAACTCACAAGGTGTTTAGTTTATTTAAAATACTGATTGATTTAAAATCCGTGCTTTACTTACTAAAATTTACATTCATTTTACTAGTGTTCATCATCATTTTGCATGTGATTTAAATATGTGTAGTAACATAGTGCTACAGCAAGCTAATAAATCTTTTATATAGTTAAATGCATTATAAAGCTTCAAAAGTATGTAGAAAATAATATTTTTCATAACGGACCCAAATGCTTAGGGACGGTACAATATTTACCAGGAAGGGGGACCGGTGCATTTGGTAGGGGGGACAGGTACTTTTTTCAAGGTGCAAAGTAGGGGGACTGGATGATTTTTCATTCTCGTTGGGCATGGGACATGTACTTTTTTTCACCTGCTGAAATCCCACCTCGACGTAAGCGAATCATTCTTTGCAGGCTTATAAGGTTATAACTGCTAAAAATTAAATTTTTACATTTTCATTGTTTTGTATGCTATAAATGATAAAGAAAAACATCTTTTCAAAATGAACCTTTTACCATCAATAGTGTTTCTTATATGATACATTTTATAGACAGCAACTACTACCGATGTATATTGATTGGCCACGTTTAAAGCCCATTTTCTCAAAACTAAGTTTGCATAGTCACTGTGCGGAAGCGAGGAGGGTGGCGGCCGCACATATTTTATTATCAGCTTTATTAGAGCTTTGACAGCGTTATTGTGTCCAACAAATAATTAAAGTATATTGAATTTTGATATACTTTGGATGCATACAACTTTTAGTGCGATTTGATCTGTCAAATTAGTGTTCTGAGCAACAAATTTTTAACCTCAGAGGCGGGTGGCTTCTTACGATCCGTCACCCTCCTCTTTGATAAAAGTTACCTACATCAGTCGGAGTGAAAAAAAAATGTCCCAAATAGCTAAATTAAGCATTGAATCCTCTTGTTTTGGGTGTCTTTGGGTAGATTATCAAAATAAAATAACATCTCATGCAAAGATTTGAACAAATAGTTCGTGTTTCAGTGAGAAAAATGCTTGTATAAAATTGTTCACATTTTGGTTTAGTTTGGGTGGTGAGGAGGGTGGCGACTGCCACCCTCCTCGCTTCAGCACAGTGATAGTGGATTAATTTTTCTTTTTATATTTCTCTCTAACCATGAAATCAAATTTTCACAAACGTGTATATATTTGAAGATATATGCATTCTGAAGAAAACCTTACTAGGGATTTTGATTTTTTTATTTCGTTGGTGAATTATGAACGTTTATGTATTGATTTGCAAGAAAATTCGGAAAATAAGTGGTTTTAAAACTGAAAATGCATGTAAAATGATAAAGGGGAAAAATATAAAAAAATTGAGGCAAGGTTTTCTAGATAAATATACAAATTTTGTAACTGAATAGTGATTTTGGTCATTTTGATGTTTTACTATCAGTTATATGCTTCACAGGCAAAGTTGTAAATTTTTCACTAATTGCTTTTTTTTTTAAAAAATGTCATCAATCTATACAATTCAAAACATGTTGTGCCATTAGATTAGACAATTATCTATAAAATAAGGTGTAATTTGTAAGAATTGAAGCAATAATGAGTGAGAAAATCAAAGTTTAATAAAATCGTAAAAGAGTTATGTCCTGTGAACAACAAGCTTGCGTTAACACTCATTCCATCATTCATAAATCGTGCATAAATCATCGCCAATACTCTACTCTGATTGGTCCATTGGTGTGCTCATTTACGTGTTCATTGGCGTGCAGATGTCAGCATGCTCAATTTCACGATTGACACAATCTCGTGGTCAAATCCTACAATTTTCTGGTATTACCTAGTGCACTACACGTGTGCAATTTACATATGGTATAGAATTTCGTGTCTAGTTTATGAATCCGTAATAGGATTTTAGTGATCATGAACTTTGCCGAAGCACCAAAGATACATGGGTGAAGTCCCATTCTAGACTAACAACGCATACGATTTAAAAACATAAAAAGAAAAAAGAAAATAAATTTCTAAATATCAACATTTGCATTCATTATATTCATTGATATTGGGACACATGCATGCCTCAAATAGATGAGTGTATTTCATTTTTATCGCGTTTATCATTGTGGCAGCCAGAAATGTTACACATACTCAAGATTTCGGTTACAGTTACATTAAATATTACTTTAAATGGGCGTTCAAAACGAACAGGAAGTAGGCCTGGACCGTTTTATGGTGGTGCATTGGTGTAGCCGAGAAATATTTGTGTCGTCCACGCACTGGCAAGTCAAGATTAAACCAATGATAATAATATAAAGTAGAGTAATAATCACATGTAACAAGTACATCTTGCTTTAAATAAGGGAATTACTGGAAGAGTAAAATTGTGTGACTAGTAATTAACATGATCATTGAGGTAGACTGTCTGGAACTCTTAGGTTTGAAGACACGTGAACGCAAAGTGGGGTGTGGGGGGGGGATAAAAAAAAAAAAAATACACACACGCAAACAAAAAAAAAAAAAAAAAAAGAAGACAAAGTTAAAATTAAAACCATTCTCTTCACATTACGCAATTTTAGAAGTTTAGATTTCCAGCACTCATTTCAAGATTATGGCAATCTCATTTATTGTTGTGTGTTGACGGTTTTTAGCTACAACGTCTATTATGCGGCCGTGTGCACGTACCAGTACAGATGCACCACAGCACCATCAATATCTACCACACTTCAGTATTCTCTGGTAAGTACAGTAGACAAATATCAGTATCTGGCACATAGGCAGATCCAGGGGGGGGGGGGGCGCAGGGGGCGCGCGCCTCCCCTTTTCCGACCAAAATACTTCATTTTCATAGGGTTTTTTATGAAATCCCGTAAGTGCGCCCCTTCTTTTCCTTAAGCGCCCCCACCCCTTTCCGAAAACCTGGATCTGCCTACGTGGCATACATCAGTATTGTCAGTTGTAACACAACAAGAGTACCGTGGGTGCTTTGCACTGTAGTAGATTTTCTCCCAGAGGTACTCGACTCACCAATGCGACCTTACTTCCCCGTATGCTATGGCAATTAACTACTATTTTCGAGAACACATAAGAAACAATAATTTCTCTATCTCTGGGAATAAAGATACTGCCAATTTACTGTCAATAAAAAAATAGTCATACACTAGAAAAAATATTTCTCATGGAACAAAAATATCATTACACTTCAATGTTTCTTGCCTGGCCACCCACCCATGATCAAATGGTTGGTGCCTTAGACACAACTTTCCACTAATATAGTATCACAAAGCAATCTGAATGAAACCAGTCCACTTTGGGTGGTAATAACGCTTCCCAACAACCCCTTACCATCCGTAAATTTTGCATTAAATGTAAACTTATCATTAGTGAAAATTGTGCAATTAATGAACCAATATGAATGCGTAAGTGGGATAATTTCACACTATCAATTGCAGATTCCAAACTAGAAAAAGACATACTGCAGATGAAGGTCTACCCACGACTGCGCGAATTCTGTGCAGGTAAAGTCCCTTTTCCACTATGATGTCTTTATTTCACTCTAATTGTAATAATGCCACATCTTCGTCACACTATATCAGTCAATCAATCATATCCAACACTTTGTATCACTTCTCAACGTATCTGCTGTTCACGCCCATTTTGAAATACACCACGCTGAGTATCAGATGTCAACAGATCTCTGAAGCATAATTATTGCTCATTAAAACTGTCACCAACCACAGGCTTTTAATCCCAGAATCGGAATGATGTCAAGTGGTCGATGCGAGGAATTCAACCAACCAGGTTGCAATATTTAAGCAGGTCACATAACTTAGTGATAAATTATGTCAATCCACTCTCAGGCGTAACATTTCAGAGGTCAATGTGCTTGACATCTGATACTCAGAGTGAAATACACCTACAGACTGTATATTATTTCACCAAAACTACGAATATGTTGCAGAGCGCGGGTACGACGTGCACGTGGTGGACCTGAGCGCGGGACTGCGGGACGAGTTCGTGTACGGCCACGCGCTCAAGAAGCTGACGGGGCACGTGCTGCCCAGTCTGCTGGAGCGGGACCCGCACGCCGTCGTCACGGTCAGTGGTGGTTAGGGAACGATCATAAATAACAATACCAGGGGGTGGGTGGTGGTGTAGTTGTTGTTTTTTTTTGGGGGGGGGGGGGGGGGGTGGGGGGGGGGGTTAGTCCATTGTATAGGGCTCGAAGAAAAAGTTTCAAATACTTCCTTTTAGCAATGCAATGACTATAAATAGGATTTTTTCTTTAGTAAATTGCATTGCTAAAGGAAATATTTGAAAAAATATACCCCCCACCCCACCCAAAAAGGATTCAGAAAAGTTGGACGCCCCCCGCATCCCCCCCCCACACACACACACCTTTTTGGACGACACCCCCAACCCCGTTCCCTTACGTGTTTGCTACCGGAAACATTACATTACGATCTTAGTACCATATTCTCTACTTTGTGATAAGGCTAGCTCTATCAACCAGTAGAGCCTGTGACAAGGTAGACAAGGAAATGATTTTAGTCTTTATCAATGTTCGTCTAAAAGATCCCCACAATAAAGCACGTGAAAAATCACGTATTTTGGTTTGTTTGTCTAAAATGAATACAACATTCATAGATAAGAAAACTCGTGTATACGAATTTGTTCACACATAGAAAGAGGCACCCGATGCAGTTAGAGTGATAGGGTGGGGGTTATCAGAGGTCAAGCTTAAGAAAAACCACATGATTGTTTGGAGCCTTATTTCCCACATCCCCAGATTTGTTTACCTTCTTTTTCACATCCAACAAAATTTCTAATTTTAAGGCGTTTTTTCTCTACACATCCCACTTCCTTGAAAGCCCACGCCCCTCTTTTTTCCTTTCACCCATACCCCTCTTTTTGGAGACCACCCAATGAGATCCTCGAAGAAAGTGGTCTGTCGAAGTGGTATTCATGGGTGGTGGTTCTCCTCATATGGGCCTCAGCATCGTGGGACTAGTCACATACAATTATACTGTATGATATATTACGTTTCAACATTTGGGTACATATAATTGCATTTTTACCAATATATAGATACAGAAACTCCATCGCTCAAAACTTGATTATGGTTTCTCACTATTTGGCATGTATATACGTGAATAGAAATATAATGTGTTGAATTTATGTAGAATACTGATAAATTCATAAGCAGTACTAAGCATTGTACAGATTATGGTTGCATTTTATATCGATAGAGGTATTTAAATCTCTATCGCTCAAAACTTGATTTTTATAACGTATTATATTATATATGTGTTTATGCCCGCTTGGGAAGGTGTTGAGTTTATGTGTTGAGTTTATTAGTTTATGAAATCCCTTAAGTGCGCCCCTCTTTCCCCCCCAAAAAACCCTGGATCTGCCATTGGAAGTGGTATTCATGGGTGGTTCTCCCGTCCAGATCCTGCTGAACGAGAAGTACGGCACGTGCTGGTGCCCGCTCTACATCGAGAAGAGCCTGCTGGAGGACAACCTGCTGAAGAAGATGACCGACAACGACCGCCAGTTCATCCTCAAGTGGTACCGCCCGTGCAGTCTCAGCGTGGCGGCGCCGGCAGAGGCCACGTCCGTCTATGAGCTGCAACCCGTGGGCGCTTGCATCAGCAAGTACAGGTGAGATGACCGAAGATAATATAATAGGACCTTGTGGATTAGCCCCACCTTGTATGGTATCAGGTTATGCAACGTGGGCTTCTATGTTGTTCTTTTTACCTTGAAAATTAGCCTGTCAGTCCAAAGGATCTCGCTTATGTAGAGAGACTTTTGACCTGTCAATATCACCTAATGTTTGATTCATACTTTGACCTAATTTGGACACCTTGTACAAATTACTGTCTACTATTCAATAAAGACAAATGGTACAAGTGTCCTGTATTGAATGGAGACAAAAGATATCTCATATCTGATATGATTGAATAGGAGACAACGTCTCTTGTAAGATGATAGGGGGTCGTTGTTCGATAGGAGACAAAATATTCATGTACGTTCTGCATCTTCTGGCGCGGATGCGTAATGACAAAGAGTGACAGAGCGACGAATGACAAAATACAATAAAAAGACGGACCAAAACATTTCTTTTAAACGAGATTTATAACTATCATTGAACACTGTGATTTATTATTCTCAGTTTCACTAATTGTACACTTTATATGTATATATTTATGATTTGTACATTGGTCTTATATATAGCTTTAGGGCGCCTGTGCTCACTGATGTTTAATACACGAACCTTGCAAAAGTGTGTAATTGATACTGATGATGTCACAGGTTCTGTGCGATCTCACGTGTTTAACCACTGTTGGAGTAATAAATTTACTAACTGCATAATTTTGTTGAAGTCTTCTGTTGCCAGCACGTTTCACATATATCAGTGAACCCGTGTGGACCATTATTGGCGTTGGACAAATATTTTCTGGTTCAGACACAATATATTAGCGTTCTCTTCAAAGAAGCATATTTCAAGTTGGGAAGTTACTGTAATATATATATATATATATATATATATATATATATATATATATTCATATATGCATACGGGCTTCTATGTTCATCCTATTGGGACTCATCAGTGCATAGTATATATAATGAGGTATATATATAAAAGAAATAGCTGAGTGGTTGATGGATCATCCCTATAATATAGTCAATAGTGATCTAGTGGCAGTGCAGGCGTCTCCTAGTCTAGACTAGTATCTAGATCTACTAATGATCCGAGACTGAATGCCAAATAGTGCTGCCATGGTGACCAGTGGTGCCAAAACTTCAAATTTCAATCAATTGATTGGATTCTGTAAAACAAAAAGAGTAGTAGTGATGTAAAATTCAATTGCTAGCATTGGTATATTGAGAGAGAGAATGAACAGGTCTCACTGGTGGCAGTGTATACATCAGCTGGTATACATGGTAAACTTTGATATATATTGGAACATACATCCCTTAATTTTTTTAACAATATTGCTATATTTCATGGATTTGAACAAATGCATCCATTTTGAGATACAGTGCCATTACAGACACTGATGAGATGTGGCCAGTATTTGTAGATTGGTCTTACTGCGATGTCCCAATGACGAGGCTGGAGGTTGTTTAAATAAAATTTCACAAGGGTTTGATGCACTGAAGCATCACCAGCATTCTGTGCGATCTTACACAATCCTAACCTCATTAAAAATTGCACTGATGAAGCCTAATCAATTTAGTAGATATGATACATATGTGGAATGATTCAAATTGGAGTTGGACACCTCATTTTCATAGTGTCAACAAAATATATATTGACAAAGTTTTTAAAAATCAAAGAAGACACAATCACACAATTTTTAAAATACTATAACATATTTATATATATATATATATAAGGCAGATATATATTGATATACAGTAACATAGAACTGGAGTGGCATGGATCATTAGTTAATATAGTCAATAGTGATCTAGTGGCAGTGCAGGCGTCTCCTAGTCTAGACTAGTATCTAGATCTACTAATGATCTGAGACTGAACCAAATAGTGCTGCCATGGTGACCAGTGGTGCCAAAACTTCAAATCAATCAATTGATTAAAAAAAAAAGAGTAGTAGTGATGTAAACAGTGTTAGCATTGGTATATTGAGAGAGAGAATGAACAGGTCTCACTGGTGGCAGTGTATACATCAGCTGCATGGTGAACAACATTTTGATATATGATTTGAACAAATGCATCCATTTTGAGATACAGTAAAACGTCAATATTACAGACACTGGTGAGAGTGTCATCATTACGGAGATCTCCCTATTACTGCGATGTCCCAATGACGAGGTCTTGTTGTATTTATAAATTATGATATTATCAAAGCTTTCAGTATACATAATGCATTATGCAAGCATCACCAGCATACCTCTGAATTCTTTGGACATGCTGGGCAAATCGGATCATTTTCAAGTAAGTGTGAAGCTGTCAATTTACTCTTGAATGATACATATTGCTGGAATGATTCCAACATGAGAGTACCATAGAAATCATTGTCCTGAAATACAGATATGACAAAGTTTTAAAAAATCATGGAAAGTAAATTAAAACACAATTTTTAAATACTTAACACATTTCTAAACATTGATAAGAATGAAATTATTGATATACAGTAACATAGGACTTGCAAGGAATTCAGCGAGATGAGATATTGGAAGTTGGGCGCGTTATTGGGAGTTTCCGGATGCACCCTTTTATCGCTCGTAGTGTTATCCTTATGGGAATATTATGCAACAACACTTTGAATGAACGTAACTCGATAAATACACTGCATTCTAACTAAAATACATCACAGATAAGATATTTTGCTATGATCCTCTTGCAAAATTTACTACTAACAAGCACTTTTACTTGAGCTACGTTAGTTCGGTTGTTGCATAATTACTCCCATAAGGATAACACTACGTGTGATAAAACGGTGCGTCCAGTAACTCCCACCATCGCGCCAAACCTCCAATATCACTGCATGCTTGCTGAATTTCTTTCATGTCCTATTAAAACATCAAATAATAAAGTCAACAAATATATATACTGCATGCAATGAATGTAGCTAATTATATTCATCCCAGTTGAGCACTCATTTTCTACAGTCAAGAACAATATTAATGAAGAAAAAAACTTCCTTTTACAAAAAGCTAACGGTGGACACTAAACAAGGTGCCACTTTTTTTAAGCTTATATTTCACACCAGTCATATGCCTACAGTACTTATCTTCCAAACTTGCAATCCCTATGTGAAAATAAAATCCAACTTTTTTGTATAAATAGTTTAAATGTAGTTAAACACTTACATTCTAACAATCAGAAGTAAGTCATACACAACAATATATTAAGATTTTATATGCTTTTCAATATTACAGTGTTATATGATTATTTTAATTCCCTGAATTTTTACCATTAATAGCCTTTGCTACATATTGTAATTAAATCAATAAATAAATAATTTTACTTTGAGCCTACTGTACTTTTACTAATTAATGGAGCACAACAAATTTGGAAATTTTTATTAGCTCAAGCCACACTTTATAAGTCAAGAAAGACGACTCAATTCCTGAATGCTATTACCTGCTGGGTGAAAGGGCTTGACTTGTGCAGTTGCTTCAATGCTTCACAAATCGAAAGCAGTGAAGACTGGCATTTAATTCTCCAGTTGCGGATAAGGTCCAGGAGGCCGAAACTGAATGCCATGTTGGGCTTCACTGGCGACCCTGGCCACAATCTATACCTCACCAGAGTTGTAGCTTCCTTTTCGCAAGAACAGAAGTTGATGGGCATGTTGTGTTTTCTACCTGGAAAATGTATACATTGTAATATTATTAAAGAAGATATTTGAAAGACACAAAGACTGTACAGTCGTCAAGTATTGACACCCAGAAAAGACTTTCCTATCACTATAATAGTACATAATATTCAGATAAGGCTAACGAGTTTTTGTGTGATAAGTTACATCATACTTTGTATAGGAAAATTACTTTTCCATTTGTAAAAATTGACAAAATAAAATAATATTAGAGCAAACATTTAGATAGTGTCAAAAAATATAAATGTTATGATGGTCTGAATGCAGTGACATGGGATTTGAAACCCCAATATCCACCCTGAATATCAAGGGCTCAATTATATTGCTCAAAACTTGTTTTGAGCCCTTGAGAACTTTCCAATTCTATCCACACGCAGCCCCGTACGTCAAACGTCAAAACCATCATCTTTGTCGTAAAAAGTCTCCTCAAATTAGCGAGAGGTTTGCTCTGATTGGTTAGTTTTCTAGGTCGCTGTTGCGAAGTTCATAGCGGCTCATTCCATGAGCCAATATTATATAGAGCGCCAATATTGTTAATCCAAATACATAATAATATCCTTTCTATAAAACGAATACGCTTGTATTTTAGCCCCATAAACATTTTAAGATGCAATGGTTACATTATTGCAATTTTAGTTTATTTATATAGCTTTTCTGTCAAGCTACTGCTAAGTAACATTTCTATTGAGACCCTAGTCTTTCAAAAGACCTTATATCTAATAGTTTTTATTTCTATTATTACATAAACGTTTCGTGTCAACCATATATTAAATGCAAAGATAAAAGAGCAAGTGCAATTGTGACAGCCTCTAGCTCTAATAGATATAAGGTCTTTTACAAAACCAGCCTCAAACATCCTGCCCTGTTATAGCCTTTAAAACCAGAGTGTTCACTAGCAACAGCTGCAGAAGCAGCAGAACATGTATGCATGGGTGATCAGGTAAGGGTCAGCCAAGACACTGCAGCACCATGCATGGGTGATCAGGTAGGGGTCAGCCTAGATATCAAATATGTAATCTTGATATTTACCGGTTGGAGCAACTAAAAGACAATCCTTTCCTTGAAATACATTTTCCAATATTTCTTTCTGATGTTGTCTTACAGCTTCATATCCAATCTTTTGCAAGCTATGTCTAATTGCTTCATTATCCATGATCAGATAACAATAGAATATCAAATAAACAAACTATTACAAAACAGAACGTCATCAAACATTCCCCAATATAAATAAACAGTACCACATGCTAAAGCTTCTGTTACTAACTGGGACTGGCTTATGTGTGAATTAATGAACCAGAACATATTACAAATAAACAGTACCACGTGCTTAAACGGGAAAATACCAACACAGCTGGACTGCTGCTTCTAAAATAGAAGCCATGTGCTTTTAGTAAATGACGTCAAATTAGCAAAACACTTTGCAACATTGACGTAATACAGAGGCTTTTAGAATAGGCCTTAATGTCAGACCATTTAAAGGCCTTGAGATAGGCTATTGAGACCCCTTCTAGGCCTCATGCATAAGGAGATATAATTAATCTCCGTTGAATTCTTATGTAAGCACTGCTGACTGACTATAGGCTGTTTCAAGTAGCCAACATATTTGGTTTGGCCCAATTAGTTGATTGTAAACATAAACGTTGTTATATTTATGTAACAGACCAGTTAATCACGGAAAATCTCAAAGCAACAGCAAGGGACCCGTGGTATGAACCCCAATCATAAAATCTTAATGAGAATGGACCATAAAACATGAAAATATTACATGAAACTTTTAAGTATGAAATCGTTCATGAATAAAATCTGTTTACTTTTCATGCCAACCGAAGAAAATCTTCAGTTTCTCTCAGTGAGGGTGGAGACCCAAATTTAGACAGAGATAAATGTCAATGAGTCAGAATATGTAATATCTTTTATCAAATGAGATTTAATACCTTTATCATCATATACAACCATGCAGTATGCAGTAGAACACTTATGTCCATCCTTCCTCTTGATTGTGTCACTTGAAATATTTGTAGTGCCTGGTAACAAGGCTATTAATTAACCAGGTAATTAATATGCAAGGAGGTCACCTCTGAGCATGTGCAAAGGTGTGTACAAATATGGTGGGAAAATAAAGTGTGCAGTTTTATGTTGTGTCAAGTAATTTTAATAAAATACTCAGTATTTAACAGTGCTAGCAGAGTGTGGTTATCCAAGAAAGTTTACAAAGTACTAGTATAGTGGACTGTGAAGTTTGAAGTTTGTGAACACATGTATTTAGGTGCAGTATAGTTGATTGTTTCAAACTGAAAGCTGTAAGTTGAAATAAAAAAAACAAAACAAAATGAGTAAAGTAAATGCTACTCCACCTTCAATTTTGAATAAGTCATATGACCTATACAAAAAGGAACTGAATGTTTGGAGTCACCTGACCAGTCTAGAAAAGGAAAAACAAGGTTTAGCTGTAGCACTAAGCCTACCAGAAGATGGTGTGGAGAATATAAGAGAAAAAGTGTTTGAAAATGTTACAATAGAAGTTTTAGAAGCAAAGGATGGACTTGCAAAATTGTTGAAATTTATGGATGAATATTTGACAGTAGATGACATAGCAGATAGTTGGGGAAAATTTGAAGAATTTGAAGATTGTCAGCGGAAGGATGGAGACAGCATGAATAAATTTATAAATGACTTTGATGCAAAGTATAATAAAATAAAAGTTAAAGGCATTGTTATAACCCCTGTCATTTTGGCATTTAAATTATTGAGGCAAGCAAAATTAAGATCCGAAGAACGTTTACTTGTGCTTACAGGTATGAATTTCGCTAAACAAGAAACCCTTTATGAAGAAGCAAAAACATCATTGAAAAAATTCAAAGGTGACTCTGCTATGGGTATAGGTGTGGCAACAGGTGGTGGCAGTACAGTGATTAAAGTTGAGCCAACTTACGTAATAGATGAATCAAGAGATGAAGCTGTGTATGCGACAGGATACAACAGGCGATTTGCAGGTAATAGGGGTAAAGGTCAAGGAAACTACACAGGCCGAGGAAGAGGGATCAACTCAAAAGGAGCTGACGGAAAAACTATGACGTGTCACACATGTGGTTCTTTCATGCACTTTATGAGGAACTGTCCCCATAATAGTGAAGTAATGGTTGCTCAGATTCATTCCAGTTCATTCAATGATACAGAAAATGCAGCAGTTCTCGACTCCGCATGTAGTAGTACCGTTTGTGGTGAAAGATGGATGCTACTTTATTTTGAAGGCATTGGTATGGAGGCAAAATTGAGCCCTAGTAACAGAGTGTTCAGGTTTGGTGGGGGAGAAACCCTCCGCAGTTTGGGAACAGTCAGAATTCCTGGTGTGTTGGCCGGGCAAAGAGTGTCAATAAATGCTGACGTTGTGAAATCAGATATTCCACTGCTACTCTCGCTTAAAGCTATGAAAAAGGCAAACATAAAGCTTGATATTGAAAATGATGAAGCTGAAATTTTTGGGAAGAAAGTACCTCTTGATTTTACAGAATCTGGTCACTACTGTGTAAACATTAACAGAATGGAGACAAAGATTGAAGAAGTTTGCAAGGTACAGTTATGTGTGCTGAGCAAAGAAGAGAGGAAGAGGACCTTAGAGAAACTACATAGGCAATTTGTACATCCATCACAAAAGCGCCTTGTAAAATTGTTGGTTGATGCGGGTATATGGAAAAAAGAATACCAGGAGGAGCTCGATAGTATATACAAAAATTGCAAGACATGTAAACTTTATGCAAAAACACCAGCAAAGCCAGTTGTTGCATTGCCAATGGCAAGATATTTTAATGAAAAAGTTGCTATTGAAGAAGTGTTTCATCCTGAAGATAGAGTATTCTACAAAAAAGATGGGAACATGCGTTGGTTTGGACCTGGTAAAGTAGTGTTCCAAGATGGACGCATAGTTTTTGTGAGACATGGAGGTGTATATGTGAGAGTATCGGTAAACAGATTGCAGAAACTCTCAGGATTAGATGTTGAGAATGTTGATGAAAAGATAACAGAAAATGAGCAGCATGAGAGACTTCAAGGAAATGTTGCAAGCCATTCAAAACTCAAACCAGATGAGGGTGTTGAAAGTACATGCAAAAATGAAGACCTTAAAGAGCTTGAAGTGACCACTGATGACCCTGCAGAACAAAATGAATTGAATTATAATGAATTGTTTAGTGACAATACTGTATGTACTGATGAAAAAATAAGCATTGAAGATGATTTGTCTAACAATAAAATAATTATGCAAAATAAAGAAGAAATTAGGTTAAAAAGGAATGATATGATAAAGTATAGACTTGATGAAGGTGACAAATGGGAATTTGCTACTGTCCTAGGTAGAGCTGGGGAGGCAACAGGAAAAAATAACTATTGCTATAATATATGTGATACGAGTTCTGAAGTTGAAAAATGTGTTGATTTAGCAAATGTAAATGCATGGGACAAAGTTGAACAGTGTGAAGTAAATGTTGTTTCCATTCCACAAAAAATGCAAGGGACAAAAGAATGCATGGAAGCCAAACAAGCTGAATTAGAGAAGTTAAAAATGTTTGATACGTATGAAGAAGTTGAATACACAGATCAAAATTATATAAGTACCAGATGGGTGCTTTGTAGAAAAGGTGAGAACATTAAGAGGTAGAAAAGGATTCACCAACTGTGATCAAAAGTTCAATGAGAATAATATTAGTAATTGCTGCTCAAAAGAAATGGATTATTAAGACCACAGATATAAAATCAGCATTTTTACAGGGTAAAGACATTGAACGTGATGTTTATGTTCTACCACCTTTAGAAGCAAATGTAGGTGAAGACAGAATATGGAAGCTGAGAAAATGCCTATATGGGTTGAATGATGCAGCGAGACAATTTTACCAGAGTGTGGAGGAAGAGTTGAAAGCGATAGGTTTTGTGCACTGCTCAGTAGACCCTGCATTATTTTTTCTGACCAAAGATGGACAGTTGATAGGTTTTGATGGAACACATATAGATTTTATGAATTTATTTTATACATTGTGGATGAAAGAAGAATGGCAACATAATATCCTTTGATCCTCTTGAAATTTGGAAGGCTTCATTCAATTTGAACATAATTGAGGAATTTGCGTCACGATTTACATCGATAATGACAGTAAATATGGAGGAACTAAGTGGTTATTATTGCTCTCTGGTGGGTCTGTTTGATGATTGACAACAACATGCGAAGGATTGTTAGACAAAAATGAAAAGAAACAATTAAGCAAACCACCTGCCATTCAGAAAATTGTAATTGATTCAAAACGTGGAGACCAGCGTTTGCTATGAATCCCTGCAGTATGTCCAAAAGTTCAAAAGGTCAAATCCTGACATTGGGCAATTTCCATATGTGGATGATTTATAAATTATTAAAATATTTATCAAAAAAAATCTGGATGAACAAAAAATAAAGACAATTTTTAAAAATTTTTTTTTTCTACAAGGCAAACGCCTGGCTGGAACAGTTTTGCTAGATATAATCCTTTAATTGGTATCAATATAGTGTAAACTATGGGACTTGTTAAAGTTGTGAGCTAGGGATGCTTCATTTTAGACAAGAATGAAAAAGAAACAATTGAGTTTGGTGTTTGGGCTATGAGAGGTACAAGACCAGACATTTGCTATGATGTGATTCAAATGAGTTCAAAGTTGAAGCAAAGAAAAGTGGATGATTTATTAAGAGTGAATAAAGTGATAAATCAACTAAAAGAAGGTGGTGTGACAGTTTTCTATCCATATTATTGGTAGTGTAGAAACATGGGACTTGTTAGTTGTGTGTGATGCTTCATTTGCCAATTTGAATGATGGTGTTTCCAGTTGTGGTGGTCATATAATATTGATAGTAGATGAACAAAGCAAGTTGCATTAGAACATGCTATTTATTTAAAGAAGATTTTGACTTAAGTATTAAATGGGCCAGCTTTGAATATTTTTGGAGTGGTGGACAATAAGTCAGTTGTTGATGCACTTTTCTCTACAATATGCACAGATGATAAAAGACTCAGAGTAGATGTAGGAGGTGAAAAAGAGATGAATGACCACATAGCAACCAGTGTGAGATGCATAGCTGATGTGTTGTCCAAAAGAGGATTGGAAAAGTTCAGCATACTCAACATGTTAAGGAAAGGGAAGTGTAATATTAGATATAAGTGATTGACTTTTGTATTTTGTAAAGATTGACTCATGAAGGACTAGTTTTTAGTTTTCTGTCAACATTAAATTTGTCAGGGATTTTAATTGGAATAACATGTTATGTATGGCATGATATTTATATTTAATTTCTTAATTTTCAAAATGATGGGTTTTATATTTCAAATGAAATTCATATTTGATTTATAGCCATAAATACAATTTTAGGTTTCTGTTTAAATAATTTTAGTTTTGTGCATTTTCCATTTAGATTAGAAAAGAAAAGAAAGTATAATTAATGTTAAATATTTGTAGTGCCTGGTAACAAGGCTATTAATTAACCAGGTAATTAATATGCAAGGAGGTCACCTCTGAGCATGTGCAAAGGTGTGTACAAATATGGAGAGAAAATAAAGTGTGCAGTTTTATGTTGTGTCAACTTGGGCCGCAAGTCCTTCCAAATAGGTACTGTGCATGACTGCATCCAATGCGGCCCAATTGGATGCTCTGGTGTGTTTAGCCTCTTCATATTTGGCTAAAATGTAATTAAAAATATGTTATCCATCAGCAGAGGTAAATGTATAATATTCAATGGTAGTTCATAGCTATTATTTAACGAATTTTCTTTCTTTAATGACAATTTTGTTTAGAAATGACGTAGCGGGTTGACATTAATTTTCTTGAAATCAGTGCTGTGTAGTCAACATGTACGCAGTGATACATATTTAATTTTGACTAGATTTTTTTTTAATAAAAATGAGGTACCAAAGATATATTTAGACCAATATCAATAGAGAATCAATCTTACATTTTGAGATTTCATTTACATTCTCTTCAGGTTGAGATGAAATGTTGCTTTTGACAGGTTCCACAGGCATGTTCACAATTTGATCACCGTTATTCATTGGATCATTTTCTTTGACATCCTTCAACACTACCAGTCGTTTTTTTGCGCGGCCATTTTCAAATACCAGTTGCATGACTTCCCTTTCACCCTTTCGAAAAACACCCTATGAATAAGTCATTTAACAGTTATATATATAGATATAGATGACACTAATCAAAAATAAAGTAAGACCATTCTGGTCCTATATTGCTCACCTGTTGATCATTATTTCATCTACTTTGCATTGTGACGATACAAAACATATCATCACAGATTAGTTAAAAAAAAAACAAAAAAAACTAATCTGTGATATCATGGTTATTCAATATATAGACATTTTTCTAATGTGTTATTCCCAAGTTTGCTTGTGGATACAATTATGTTCTCTCTCTCTTCTATGGCAAGCAAGCTCCTACCCACTATATTGACATAGCTTGAAGACACATCTTCCATTTGGCTATATCAAGTGGCCCAGACGAGACTCGAACTCACGACCCCAAGGTTGTGAGACCAGAATGATACCATCATCCCAAGCAGCAGGCTGTTAAAAGACTACTCGGACAAACCCACGACCTCCGGGTTGAGATGATAATTGACCAAGTATGTAGGCTGGGGGCTAGAGAGACATCAGTATCATTCTGGTCTCACAACCTTGGGGTCGTGAGTTCGAGTCCCGTCTGGGCCACTTGATATAGCCAAATGGAAGATGTGTCTTCAAGCTATGTCAATATAGTGGGTAGGAGCTTGCTTGCCATAGAAGAGAGAGAGAAGAATATAATAATATATAGACAGTTCATGGACATGGTAGATCTACTTAAAAATGTGAAGACATATCTTAATATTTCAACTAATATTGGTGTTATCACTGTGTCGACGCAAGGCACGTATCGCGCGTTCAGCGCATCTTTTCAGTATTTCAACATGGCGGAAGGCACTCCCATACAATTTTTCTTTCACAAATTTATCAACTTTGATAGCAGTATCGATCTTTTCTACATGATTACATATTTTTCAAGTGGATACACTACATCTGGGTGAATTATTTTACGTGATTTATTGCTGGATTGCTTTGTTATAAGAGTTTCTCCTTTTGCCACTGATACGAGTAACGCGAATCAGCTGTCAGTAGGCGAGGAGGGTAACACAATTTTTTGAGGCGGGTAACGCTGCTTTTTGTAACAACTGTGCCATCCTCTATACCTACCAAAACAGCATATACAAGCAATGAAAACCAATTAATTATAATGTGCATTGTCGAATTCATAATTAATTTATTCCATATAAATGTATAATGTATGAGGATCGTCACTGTGTTGTTCCACATTGTCCTTAAAAGTGGTCACTCCCACATATTGTACTATAACTTTTAAACAAACGAACATATCTCATATTTAAAGCTTGTCCCGTGTAAAAGACATGTTTGGCAAATGAATCACCTAAAATCATCCCGGTTAGGCGTTTACAGTGCTTAAACAATTTTGACACCTCTGCCAAACATGTCATTTTAGTATTTTGTGGACATATAGGCATCATGTTGCTCCCACACTTGCTTCTATATCAATAATTAATGATATAACTTCATATTGTTTGTTATAAATCATGATATGTTCTGGAGGATATCATATCCGAGGGCTTTTTCTTCTAATTGTGTGAGTTCACCTGAATGCGATCTGTGGGAATAACACTCTGTTGCTCCCAACATGTCCTATGACAACATTTATTTTTGAAAAACCACACATTTTATACCTTAGCAAATATTTTCGACCTTGTCTGTCAGACAGTCTTTTTCAAGCTGACGTCACACAGGATGACAGGATGTGACGTCAGGAAGTAGGTCAGTGTCGGGGGGGCGCGGGGGGGCTGTCCCTGCGAGCCGCCCATGGTTTCAGTAGATTGTCATATGCATGCGATAAGGTGTATGCACCCTCATCTCGGTTCATTGTCTTTCTCGTTTCCTTATAGCGATCGCTTCCCGAATCTGCCTGTCTCTAGTGTTGGACTCACGACTGATGGGCTTCGTGTTGTCCCAGTCAGGGATATGGTTCATATTGGCCATGTGATCTGTGATGGCGGATTTGTGCAAGTCACTTGCAGATGATAAACTGGTGGCTCTGGTGCGTACTCCACTGTTGGTATGTTCTTCAACATCCTTCTGATGTTCTGCCACACGAGTACCTAGTTTCCTCCCTGTTTCACCTATGTACACACTGTCACAGTTTCTGAACCCAATCTTGTACACACAACCACATATCTCTTTCTGCTTGATTTTATCCTTTGGGTGGACCAAAATGTTCCTCAGGGTCTTGTAAGGTTTAAAGGCAGTACTGATGTTATGGTCTCTGAGTGTTCTAGCCATCCTCTCTGATAGTCCTTTGATATACGGGATGACTACCATACCTCTGGATTTGGCTCGAGATTTCTTCCTTTTGCCCTTCTGACTTGACGCCTCCTGAAACGTCCACTTGGGGTAGTTACAGATACTGAGAGCCTCTGTAATGGTATTCACCTCAGTTTCCCTATCCTTTTCCTCGGATACTATGACCTCTGCTCTATCCAGTAATGTCCTCACAACTCCTAACTTCTGTATGGTAGGGTGATGTGAATTAAAGTTAAGGTATTGGTTCGTATGGGTGCTCTTCCTGTACACTCTTGTCTTCAAGTGGCCATCTTCTTTTACAGAGATGAGCGTGTCCAGGAAAGGTATGCTGTTGTTGTCCATACATTCATGTGTGAAAACAATACTGTGTGTGGAGTCTACTTGGTTGAGGTGATTATTAAGTCTCTCAACTGTTCCTATGGGAATCTTAGCCAATACATCATCCACATATCGTTTCCACCATATCGTTTCCACCATATGGGTTTAATGTCTAATTCTGCTGTGGCTATGGCTGTCTGTTCTAGGTGTTCCATGAACAAATTGGCCACTATTGGGGAGACGGGACTGCCCATTGCAGTACCAAACTTTTGTTGATATAAAGTGTCATTGAAACTGAAATAGGTTGTGGTCAGCACTAGACTCAATATCTCCATTATGTCCGTCACTGTGAGTAAAGCAGGGACAGCCCCCGCCCCCCCGACACTGACCTACTTCCCGACGTCACATTCTGTCATCCTGTGTGACGTCAGCTTGAAAAAGACTGTCTGACGGACAAGGTCGAAAATATTTGCTAAGGTATAAAATGTGTGGTTTTTCAAAAATAAATGTTGTCATAACTCAAAAGAAACCAAATGAATTTATTCCATTCCCAACATGTCCTGTTACCACCATAATTTACATTTACAGAAATAAAGCCTTTGAGGATGAGTTTGAGGTGTTAGGTGTATAGCAGTACCACTGCGAAAAATACTTCTAAATCAATCCTCTTATGTTTCATTGACATCATATGACCAATTTAAAAAAAATAAAATGTCCAGTTACCCCCACCATCTGGTGGACATGTGTTACTCCCACCAACTAGACATTCGGTTATTCCCACTTTTACACATTCTGAAATACCAATAGTTTTTAACACTAACGTGTTTTTTTAAAGTATTGATCCTTTAATAAGAAATGTAATCCTTTTTTAAAGTTCATTTTTAAAACCTGCCATTTAAAATAGCAGAGATATTTCAAATGTCCAGTTACCCCCAACCACGACAATTTACACAAACAGAAAATACACTTTTGAGGGAGGGTTTGAGGTGTTTGAAGTTGTATAGCAGTTGTATAGCCCCTGCCAGAAAATTATGAAGATACAAACTAGAATAACAAAATTAGACATTTTGACCACTCTCATATGCACAGCTGTATGCATGATATTGACAGTTACGGATTCTGACAGTGCCAGTAGACTCGAAGTAAGTTCCTGTATACTGTATGTATTAGTTTATACCATAATAACATCTTAAGAATTCTTTTCATGGTGATTAGTTTGTGTTAGGAGTTAAACTTTTCTTAACAAGAACAAGGTGGCCTAGCAGATACCCTTCCTCCAGTTTTAGGATACCATTGTACCAGTTAATTTAGAGGCAACATTTTACAACAATCACAGTATTATACAAATATATCCTCGTGTGTTAAGTCAACTATATGTATTGATTTATGTTGAATAAACATTCATAGAGCACATAGAAAAGGTATTTCAATTAAAAATCAAATATTAAAGTTACAATTTAAGATTTAAATGAGGTACCCATATTGATACCAGTGTTGCCAGTTGAGGATACCATGGACGCCAGTTTTCTTGAGGAAAATCAAAGGGGAACCTATAGAACATGATAGTCTCTAGGTAAGTTAACACTGGCTGGACCGAGTTTGAGTGGGTTATTTCAAGCTGTATTAAAGATATTGCACAAAGTGTCAAAAATGAACCATAAGTGGCCTCATGGAAAGCACACTTTAAAAGGCAGTGTCCAAAATCAAATCACTTTGGTGTCTACACATAATAATCACCTATGATTTTAACTGGTGAACATGGTATCCTGAACTGGTCTATTGGTATGCTTTAAAAGCTGAACTGGCGTTAATGGTGTGAATATTAAAATGTCTCTTTTATGCCATACACGAATAATCATTTAGCAAAATGACCATCCATACATGACTGCAAATGTAACAATTTTAAACTACAATAAAGAGAAATATAAGAGATGAAGTAATCAGGACAAGAGAGGCAAAGATTATCTCATCTTCTTGACTAAAATAAACTGGCACTATGGTATCCTTAAGTTAAACTGGAGGAAAGGTATCTGCTAGGCCACCGTGAAGAATGTAATTGTCAAACATAAACGTGAAGTTCACAACTTTATGGTAATGGAAATATCCAGCTTACTCTTTGCTTATATTACTACTATTAGTGATTAAAATTAGAATATAAATCGTAAATGTGAACTGTTAAACTTTTTCACAGCAAAATTTGTTTTTTCAATTATTATACTCAAGTTAGTTGTGATGTTATCCAGAGATATTAATATACAGTACAACCTCGTTTATCCGGACACGTTGGGAAGCTGGAATGACATTCGGAAAATCGATATATCCGGATAATTGAGGGGGAGGGGTGGGCAAATGTAAGAAACCATGTATCATCGTATGTATACGACCACGAGTGACTATGGACGATAATAGGAGATTTTCACGAAATACCTTATAGAATGACTTCTCCATCACGTTGATTTGACGTGGTATATCGTAAAACACTATTCCTACAAAGACAATTTGATAGAACATCATTTTATAGCCTGTGCATTGGACACACAGCTATATTTTTTGATAATATTAGTTAAAACATGCTTCCGTTCGTTGTGACACTTGTGTACTAATCATGTGGTTATTGTGGTTAATAACACTACGTTATCACCCATCAAATCTCGCGTGACTGTCCTCTGTCGTACACAAATATTCCCGCATGTATAATGATAATCCAACTGAACATTATTTGGTATTTTTTGTGCAAGTAACAAAGCTATATTTTGCGATGACTGTAATTAAAATACACTATGATTTTGTTCGTAACTGACCAAAACAAAGCAATGGAGTTAGTCTCAATCAACCAGTGCTATTATGGTGTGCGCTCGCCAAATGGGATAGAGTGCCTTTTTGACAAAGGCTAATACCGTGTGCGTTATGTTCGTCCGCTCTCGTGAATACGTAAAATACAATAGTTCGAGTCCATATCGATCTCCCCGAAAATATACGTCGGGAAAAAATTGGGACTATAGCAGAACGTCCGGTTGATGGGAAAATCCGGATATTTGATATTCGGTTAAACGAGGTTGTACTGTATGTGTGAAAGTAATGATTTTGAGCTAAACTATTATATTATATGACTTAAGAATTGCTTATCTCCAGTGTAAAATGTGGCAGTGCCTTGTGGATCTGCCTGAGGCCATAAACCACTGCCACAATAACATAATGTTAAAGTTACACCAATTATTATGCACACAATAAAACATTGAAATGTTGGTTCAACATAATTGTGTTTGTTTCTATACAGTGTCTTAGAAACCAATATTATATGAAACGTACTTGAGAATGTTAAATAGAATATTCATTGAATCATTGTAGAAATGAATTAAAATGGTTCCCTTGGATTATTGCCTTGCTGCCTCACAAAACACAGTAGTAAAAGTTAAACCTATCATTCTTCACTCATTTTAAATATTAATTGTCTCAGGACATTAACGTTTAATACTAAATTTTCTATCAATTATTTTGGTGTTAACCTCTTCATTAAGAAGTAGAGTATACACGTTACGCGCATCCTTTACTGGAGTTACTCACATCGGGCTGAAAAATAGGAGTGCTCATACAGCTAAATTAAACTATGTATCACCCTCATAATTACGTTGGAACATAGTCTGTACACTTAAATTGATATCCAAAGACAATACAGTAACCAACAACGCACTTATGTTGGTCAAATACATGAAATAACCCAAACAAAATCGTATGTGAATACTGTCCGCCATTTTGAAAAACTGAAATGATGCGCTGAACGCGCGTTACTCGCATAGCGTCGACACAGTGGTTATGTCTCTGTCCCAAAACGAGCCCAGCTCATTATTATTTATGAAACTGGATTAATATACTTACAGTAATTCTCTTCTCTTGCTTTTTTCGTGGCATATTTTCAAGTTTAAACTTCAACCCGCGGTGTCAACAAATTGTCAATTTGCATTGTGTGCACGTGAATGCATGACGTCACTATAAGTTTACATTATGTCAGACAATTCTAGCCACCACGATCACTCCGCATATTCATGAATTTTAACCACATTTTAAAGCATCACAAAATCTCATAATTAGTGAGTTATTTCTTTAGTGATGTTTTTATATATACCTGCGATGTTATATTTGTAGTTTTTAGACCGTCTAGAAGTTTTCTGTAGGGTCGATAAATTTATTTTTATAATGTTGATAGTTTTTTTAAATGTAAATCTAATGTAAACATAAAACAAGTAAATATAAACAAGAAAACTTGTAAGCTTTCATCAATTCTTTGGGCTTCCAAGACTGTTAATATTACCAAGCATAATAGCATAACGTCTTCACATGATACGAGAGGACAATCAATTTCAAAAGATAAAAGACTGTCTTTTGTCATATTCAAAAAGAGACAGAGACTGCACTTGTCATCTATTGAATAGAAGACAGTAATTTGGACAGCCTATATGGAAGATATCAAGGGCTCAAAAGCAAGTTTTGAACATTAGAGTGAGCCCTTAATATTCAGGGTGATTAACACTAGAATTGTAAAAGTAGTCGTGCTACTATTGCAGCTTCCAATGAATTATAGATACATTTTTAAGGTTGAATTGGATGCTATTCTAACAAGATTCATCAGCACATTTGAACAGGGTTGGTTGATTAATAACGTTATTCACGCACTACGTTGTTTCAGAGACACTAAAAACATTGACGCGTACAATGAGGGTTACCGCGAATGGGAGAAAGAGTTCATCCGCCTCAAGTACATCCTGACCCAGCCGGCGCTCGTGGAGTATATGAAGGAACACTTCATATCAAGTACGTACATTCGGCCATCATAATGTCATTTTGCAGAAAACCATGCATATTAAACTTGGATGATTTTGGGTTTATGATATGTGGGTGGGTAGGGATGTTGCGATTAGATGGTGTGCAGGAGTGGAGATAGTGCAGAGCAAGAGCATGAAGCGGAGTTGTTTAAAATGGAGGAGAAAGTTTTCTAGGGGTGGGCATGGATGGCATGGGAAGTTTTTAAATGGTAGGATGGGAGCGGCCGTGGGAGGGGAGGGAGGGTTGTAACATATAAAATCCTTAAATACAGTTAATATGTTGACATTTTTTATATTGATAAGAAATCAAACCCCTTATATACCATCCTTCGTACTCAACTACTCCTTACCCAATTAAAAAAAAATGGCGGATTTCGTGTGAGGCATTTTCTAACGACATTTCATCACACCACACCACACCACACCACACTACAAATTTCACATGGCCTGGTGTAAAATGTAAAGCTATGAGGACAATACTTGAATCACGAGTACAAACCACCACATTGACATCACACATCACACCACACCACATCACTGGACACTGCACATCGTCCACAACAGAACACAACACACCATCACATAACCTTGTGAAAATTGCAAAGCTGTGAGAACAACACGTGCGAATCACGACTATAAACCACCACATTTACATCACACGACATCACTCTGCATCAAACCTCACAACACACCACATCACAGCACATTGCATCTTCCATCCCCGCAGACGTGGAGGTGGAGCTGGAGACGTGCGTGTTCAGCGGCCGCTGCCGCCGCGACAACGTGCTGTGGCTGCGCCGCACGTTCGCCGACCTGTACCCGGACGCGCCCGCCGCCCCCGCCGCCGGCGGCGCCGCGGGGCCCGAAGGCGGCGGGGCGCAGCAACCCCGCGTGGTGGCCGCCTACATGGACGTGGTCGGCGACAGGCCCAACGAGAGCTGCCAGGTAGTGATGGGACCTACTGTGGAACCTCCAATATTAGGACCATCTCTAGTGAGACTATTATATATGATGAGCCCACTTTTCACGAGCATAAACCTTCATAAAGCGACCAAAATTCTGTGTGGAGGCTACCTACCTCTCTATTGAGACTATCTACTAACACTGGTCCCTAAGGTGGTTCTAATTGAGAGGGTTTCCTGTACATTTGTCGCCATCATTCTATATATAACAGAGGGGCGCAGTGTTATTTTGCTTTTAAACTTGTTTTTAGCAATAATGTGAGTCTTTGATATTCAGGGTACTTACAGTAGCACTTTGGTGATCAGTAATGGCTAAAATATTTGCCAACTTGAGGAAATCAGAAGAAACATATGTGTAGGTGACGAGAACGTTATAACATCATTTAAATGATACATATGTTCACTGACGTCTATTATATAGTATTGCAATGGTTATGGGTACGTAAGTGTCAGAGGTCAATGTGATGTTCTGTTCGGCTGGGTCCAGTTACAGTACAGGGCACCGTCAGGCTTAGGTGAGAATCAGATGTTAGGGACTAGCAAAAGTCAGGGTTAGGGTTTGTGGCATGTCGCCCTGGGCTAGCCTCATGTCTATAATAACTCATTGCTAAATGTACTTGATGTTTATCCAGTAGGGTAAACATATAATTATGAATTGGGCCATTGAATGCATATTGAATTATGATTTAACAATTTATTTGTCTAAACAATGTGCTAGAGGATTAGAAGAAGGATTTACAGTTTACATCTTCGTTCTATCCATACACCTTGTAATATGTTTTCCTATCTCTTCCACCAACAGAAACGTTTGAAGATTCTGACCCAGAAATTAACCAACTACTTAGACGGTCAGAATAAAATAGAGCACACAGTTCCTTGGGATGTGAATGGACTAACTTTGGACAACGAAGCACATTCTAGGTGAGTTTAGCTCAACAGACTCTTAATACATTTGATTATACATAGCGTGCGCTCAATAGCTTTTAATAGTTACGTTGTACTTCTATGTGGTATAGTTTCAATTAATATTGTCTGAGGGATGTGTTTGTGTTGCAGTTACTTGGATAAATTGTCAGAAAAGTACTTCAATGCATTACGCGACGTTGCCAAGAAGATCATGCTTAAAAAGGATGAAGCTAAGGTTGACAAAGCAAAACTAATATACAGAGGTATGTTTTATGCTGTTCCCAGTCAGAGTTATGGCGATAATAAAAGAACTGAATTTGACACCAATTTATCTAATATAATTAATCAGGCCTGCCAATTCCGTTTGTGTGGGCAATAACCACATGCCATGGTATTGCCATTTCCCCTCTCTATGTAATGACTGGTAGACAGAAAGTCAGCTAGATGGAACGACAGTTGAACAGACAGAAAGTCTAACTTGAGGGCTAACTGGGCAGACAAGAAAAACTGACACAGCAGAACCACAGCATATAGCAACCAGACCTACACACGCACGCACGCACGCACATACACACACACACACACAAACAAACACACACACACACACACACACACACACACACACACACACACACACACACACACACACACACACACACACACACACACACACACACACACACACACACACACACACACACACACGCAAAGTTGAACTGCAAGCTTAGTTACTTCCTACAGCCTTAGTCTGAAACACTGTGATAGGGTGACCATTTACTAAGCAGAAAGAGATCAGGTCAGATCTATGGGCTAAACGATGATTGTAGCTCAAAATAACACTTCTGTGATGACACAGCGTGACCACTAAGCCTCAGTCTGACGCTCACAGACGTGTCGATGCTGATTTTTGTAACTGTGCAGTAGGTCTAAGAGATAAGAAATTCATGGTGGCTAACTTTTAACCCCCTGACTCTACCTCAGAGTTGTCTACCAACAATAGTTATCATTTTCCAACTTTCATTCCCTGCACGTTCGTTTTGAATATACCAAAGTCCACCCTCATTTATAATAACTATGCAGTTCCAGTTCCTACCGTACGTCAGATTACAAGGCTGTGTAGAGACAACATAGAGGGCAAATTTGTCAGTGGTGGTATTAAAACTATTTGAGGGGCTGCTTGCAGTCTGTAAACACAACATGCCGGCTTCTATACTCGGGAAATACACCTCATAGACAAGTCCAGGTGGGGTGGGGGCGCAGGGGGCGCTCGTCCCCCCGACCCCTTTCCCACCAAAATGCTTCATTTTCGCAGGGTTTTTGGCATGTCCGCCATCGATCACGCGTACGAAACCCTTGACACGCCTTCAGTCCGCCCCCCCCTTTCCTGAAAACCTGGATCTGCCAGCAGTGCACCGTAACCCCGTGTGCTGCCCCTGCAGGCGTGTCGGCGTCCCTGTACACGGATCTGCAGCACAACACGTGGTCCGTGCAGCAGCTGTGCGCAGACTTTGTGGGTCAGTGTGAAGTCATCAAGGCCGCAGAGGAGTACATCAAACATGGCCGCGTGCCGGCGGTTGTGGGGCCTGAAGCAGTGGAGGTAAACATTTGCAACTAGGGCGGTATGTGAGTGCATCGTACAAAGTACAAAGATTCTGAAGAGTAACTAACACATTAGTGTCGGCTGTTTACGTAATTTCTCATTTTAGATGACACATACATAGATTTAAAGATAACACTCAGCCATAAACATTTTTTGTGTAAAAACAACCAAACCTATATAGTATCCATCGGGATTTTAATGTTCACTTTGCATGTAGTTATTATGCTTCTAACTCTCTGGGGAAAATGCCATGCCTCATCCTTTTGACTATTTCTTGGTTGTCTTGGTTGCACGTGGTTTCGCCGTTCACAACAGGTTGTGAAAACTGTTCTAGTTCCTCTACTAGCCAACCAAATCGCTTTACTTGCGCGTGCATTGAACATTACTTGATAAACAACTCTGTTACTAAGTATATGCAATGCTGATTATGAATGTATTTTTGCTGTTAGCAACCAAATGGCAATGGCCATACAGAAGGGCTTCACCCAAACGACAAGCACGCCACCGTCACGCCAATGGTGATCACGGGTGGAAGTGGCATCGGCAAAACGAGCCTGGCTGCAGCCATTGCCAACAACAGGTACACAACAGTTTGAAATGTGTGCACAATGTTACTGTTTATTTGTTTGGTTTCCATAAATGTTAAGACGAGCATTCTTCATAGGCAGATCCAGGGCGCGCGCCCCCTTTCCCACCAAAATACTTCATTTCAGTAGGGTGTTCATGAAATCCCTTAAATGCGCCCCCTCCCCCTTTTTTTTTAAAAAAAATGGATCTGCCTATGTTCTTTCAAAAACGACCAGCTAAACTTCTCAGCCAGTGTCGTCTGTTTCAAGTTCGCACGTGGACGGGTGGACGCACAGCGCATGCGTGGTGCGCCTGGTGGGCGCGAGCACGGAGAGCGAGACGGTGGAGCAACTGACGGCCAGCGTGGGCGAGCAGCTGTGTCACCTGGCCAACGTCAGCACCAGCGTGCTCCACAAGGTGAGGGGGTGGGTCATATAGCAAAAATGTGATTGGTGATTTGCCCAATATCTTGAGCGTGAATTGTGAACTGTCTGTATTTAAGTGCGTGAAATTGTATTGTAACCTATTATTGGTGAATGGTGATCTGCTCATTACAAGGTCTGTGATTGGTGATTTGCCATGAATCTTAGGCGTGAATTGTGAGTTACCTGTATGTGTGTGTAATGTGAGGAAAATGTAATGCAACCTGTTCATTTACAATTCCTGGGGATTGGTGGAGGACAATGAAATGTATTGGTGACTGGTGATTTAGAAAAAAAAATGTTGGTGAATAGATTTTCATCAACGCTATATGGAACCTCCAGGTGAGGGGCTGCTGTTGCTGCTGACACGTATTCTGAAGGTGTGAGACTGACAAATTCAGCCTGAATAGCTAGCAGACTGTTGATTGGGAGTTGGATACTTGATATGTCAGTATTTTCTGCACACACAAGTATCACTTGAATGCAGTATCTGATCGATCTCTAGAGGGCTGGGTGAGAGGGTTATGACAGTACGTTAATAAAGTAATCACCAGTAAGGTACAATGTAACTTTTGATATGGATATTTTACAAATGTGAGCCCATATAAGGGACACAATGTGCTAAAAATAAAGGAACGTGATCTCAAATGATCGCAAATTTAACTTTCTGCCCAAAACGTCACAGTTAACTTAATTTCCATTCGTTTTCATAACTTTTTTTCCTTTGAATGCTTTTATTATTTTCTAATTTCTCATCTATAGTTTTGCTGTTGTTCTTTTCTGCTACTTTTCTAACCTCAAAGTAATTATCAAAATTTAATAGTTATATAGTGCTTTTATTCAACTGTTTTCGAGGCTGAGGTCTCATTTTCAAACTTTTTTTTGAACATAGCAGAAAAGAACGACACAACTATACATAAAGCCATTTGCTACATACCAAATACATAGAGTTACATTTATTTCTAACTACAATTACAACTACAAGCATGCAAGACCATTGACGACATGTATGAACATTGAACAACCTATTAGCCGGAATAGTCTGTACAGGTAACATGATTTCGGCATCCGTACCATTAATAATATTCTTGCTGCCGCTTGACAGTCTTAGAACAAGTTTAATGAAAAGGCCCAACAATTTATCATAGATAATGAATACACAAGCGCATATGAAGTAGATTTTCAACTCTGTTATCTGACTATTGTATTAATGCATATTCTTAACCATTATATGGTACAAAATAGCAGTAAATAGTAGATTGAAAGCATGTTTTATTTATGCAACACGCGTCACTTCGTGTAACACTTTATCTAATGTTCTGATTTTTAGTTACTAATTAACTAATTACAATGATGTACTCTACATATTTTAAATATATTGAAATAATAATTTTAAAGCATTCAAAATACAATCTAATAGAATGAAAATTAACGCAAGATTATACGTGATCCCGGGGGTTGACCGTTTTTCAATTACCTCAAGTGAGAACAAAGTCAACTTGGAGGCGAGGCAGTTATAACCTGCGTGTCACTAAAACTAACGATAATTGAATCACTAATGCCAAACTCAAGTGTCAACAGGTAAATTAGACTTGAGTTAAGTGTCACTAAACTCCCAATTAAGGCCTTCTCTATAAAAGAGGGACGGATTTCATCACAGCATTCAGTCTTTCCTGGAAGTTCGTAAGAGCAACACATCGTAAAAAAATGGATGCGTACTACGCTGAGTATTATGCCGCTAACCCCGTGGTCGAGCCACGCTTCCCCGAAGAGGTGGCGCCCACCCTCGAGGCCACGATGGCGATGACAGAGGAGGAGAAGGCCAGCCTGGTGCCCACGTTCGTGCAGGTGCACGTGGAAATCATCCAGGTTAACGAGGACAGAAAGAAGATACAGGAAGCTATCTACGAGAAGAAAGAGGAGGGCCGGTACATGCTCGAGGACGGCTATGACGAGGACGACGTGGAGAAGTTCTTGTCGGAGGAGATGGAGCCTCTCCTGTGTGCCCAGGCCGAGCTCGATCAGATTAGAGCCTGCCTCCACACCAAGGTCAAGGACCTGATCCGCCAGATGGAGTGGTTGGGAATCGAGCAGCCCGATATGTGCCCCGGGGATGAGTTCCTCGATGGCATCGAGGACGATGAAGATTGGTTCGGCAACTTTCTGTGAGGTGAAAGCCCCCGCCAATACAAAGGCCCTCTTAATATAATTCACAACACACGTGCAACATTGCACCCTACAAGGTCTGTGTTCCAAGCCCCAGACCTGTGTCCCCCATGTCATGTCCCAAGCCCAAAGCCCGGTGTTCAATGTCCCCTGTCCCATGTCCAAAGCCCCGTGTTCAATGTCCCCTGTCCCATGCCCAAAGCCCCGTGTTCAATGTCCCTTGTCCCATGTCCAAAGCCCCGTGTTCAATGTCCCATGTCCCATGCCCAAAGCCCCGTGTTCAATGTCCCCTGTCCCATGCCCAAAGTCCCGTGTTCAATCTCCCCTGTCCCCTGCCCAAAGTCCCGTGTTCAATGTCCCCTGTCCCCTGCCCAAAGCCCCGTGTTCAATGTCCCCTGCCCCATGTCCAAAGCCCCGTGTTCAATGTCCCCTGTCCCATGCCCAAAGCCCCGTGTTCAATGTTCTCTGTCCCATGTTCCCTTCCCCAAACCAACAGCGTGTTTTAAAGTCCATGTCCCAAGAAATGAGTTGATAATAAAGTCCAGTTCCCAGCACACATTTTTACAAAACACACAGAAAAACTCACACGCAGAAAGGCGATGATAGAACATGGGTGCCATTTTCGGGCGATATGTGTCCAATATTTTGAGACTTTCTGATGTATACATTATCTTATCAGCCCACTTTTTATGACAATATCCCAATTTTCACTGAAATGATTTGAATGAATTAGTAAATCCAGTTCCATGAACACACATTTACACAACAAACGCAATATATACGTCATTTCAATTTGTTAAATTTAATTCTTTAAATCGAAATAATGATGAAACACAAATCCTTGGCATTTCGATATAATCTTGGCCTATTATATTCTAGTCTATTACGTATTTGTTATGGGAGTTGCATAGCCCCAGATAACCCTCAAAATGTTTGTGGGATTCACAATTGCCCATCCCCACCCCACCCTTTTTTTTCAAAACTTTCTGGCGGCCCTGAAGTATAACCAAGTATATGTGTGCGCGTGGGGTGGGGGTCGTGCAGAGGGGTAGGTGCGGGTAATGTCCCCATGCGTGTGCTTTAAGACACGAAAAATCATTGTAAACAAGCTGATTGTCCCTACTTTCTTGTAAACAAGTTGATTTTCCCTACTTTCAGCACAAAGAAAAAGTCCTGTACAAACTGCTCAACCCCGAGCACTGTAAAGTGCCGCACTCCCTCCGCCTGGTCATCATCATCGACGGGCTCGAGCTCCTGGGCCCTGGGCCCGGCCCCAGCCCGGGCCCCGCGCTCGCCACGTGGCTGCCCACCGTACTTCCAGGCCACGTGCGCCTCATTATCACCGTAAACGTGACGTCACGCGCGTATCAAGAGCTGAAGGCAAGAGTAACTACGTGTTGTGAAAACTGTGCTAGATAAGGTTAAACCGTCATGTATGAATATTGTGCAAAGAAAAAGGAAGGTGGGACGCATCTTTGCACGAGTTTGTGTGCGTATAGCAGGCTCAATTAAGTGATGGATGGGTACAGATGATCTAAACATTATGGAATTAAAGTTATATATGACCTTGTAAACATAAGCCTATCAAACATAGTCATGTAGTCTTTCCAAAGATACAACAAAAATAATTTTCTTTTCCCATGACATTATGGCTGATAAAAGTGTATTAGCCTAATTCAGATTTACTTCCTATGTCTTATTCTTTATATGACACTATTCCCTTTCAGAATCTTCTAAATGACGAGTGTTTCATGGAACTGCCGCATTTCCAGCTATTGTATAGCAACATCATGCTGAACAACCTGTTGACAGTGAACCCATTTGCACTGTCACTAGATCAACAAGTATGTTGGGTTAAATAATACGTACACACGAACTAATTAAACAACAGCTAAATTGTCATCTAAGCGTTATCGGGTATGTTTACTGTGCTCTTACATGTCACTTGTGCTACAAACTCTCATACTTAATTGAAGATTCATAAGTGTGCACTGTCGTATCTTTTAATTAAAAAATGAGCTAAAAATGGGAACACCTTCTTAATGGGGACAACATACGTCGGGCCCACTAGTGTCCCTAATTGCTAGGTTTTACTGTACAATTGCCGCAACCAAAGACAACTGCATCATGTAACTCTTATAATACATAGACTATAGATATGCTTGATATAGACAGGTAAGAATGGTAAATTCACTTACAAATCCCCATTCAAAAGGCACACAAAGTAATCGCACAAAGTGATGCAGTTGTTCTGGTCAAAACCCGCGTCTCTCTCTAATTGTCGTCTGTTGCGCAGGCGCGATGCGCGGACCTGCTGCGCGAGAACGGCACGCCGCTCTACGTGTGGCTCCTCGTGCTCGTGCTCACGCACACGGACCCCACGGCCACGCACCCGGCCGGCGACACGACACGCACGCTCTCCGCCCGGCTCCGCCCGCTGCTCGAGCTGCACTTCGAGCGCGTGGAGGGACTGTGCGGCAAGCAGTGCACACGGCGCGTCCTGTCCTACGTGACGTGCGCCAGGTTCGGCGTGTCCGACGTCGAGATGAACGACCTTCTCAGCTGCGACGAGGCCGTCCTGCAGCAGTTGTACCCCTTCAAGCCTCCCCGCGTGCGCAGGGCGGCGCCGCTGCTGTGGATACTGATGAAAGAGCGGCTGCAGCCTTTCCTCGTGGAGCGTGTTTGTAACGGCACTAGACTATGGAGCTGGCGGCACGCGCTCATCAAGGAGTTCGTCCTGCAGAGATACGCGAACATCATCAAGGCCGACGTGCACCACTCGTTCGTGGACTATTTCGAGGGCAAATGGGCGCACGAGCCGATGCCGTTTGTTGGCTGCGGGAAGAACGGCACGAAGACCACGTGCTCGCGGTACGTCCCTGCCCAGCTCATGAAATACGGCTCGTCCATCAACAGGCGAAAGATTGACGAGATTACGTATCATCTGTACTGTTTGAAGCAAGGAAACCGCTTGGCTCAAAAGCTGTTGACGCTGGAATGGCTGACGAACAAACTGGAAATCAGCGGTTTTTACCAGTGCGTTTTTGACCTGCATCTGGCGCTAGAGCTCTGTCCATCACAGACTAAAATAGCCGAAACCATTAAGATTTTGACCTGTTTAAGGGCAGTGCTGTACATGGACGGTCGCCAGTTCGTTCAGCATCTGTGCAGTCGTGTGTCTGTTAGTGACGGCCACCTCCTCTCCGACTGCCCGGTGCTCACCAACATATACCACGAGGCCAAGGAACAGACCCCGCAGCAGCTCGCGTGCTCCCACGACTGCATAGCGCCCCTATTCGACGACAGGAAACCGGACAAGGCCGCAAAGAAGAGGGCAATGACCGGCCTATTCCGGGTGCCAAACGACAATGAGCACATCGTCTCCCTGTGTCCGGAGGCCGGCGAGCTCAAGGTGTGGAACGTGTACACCAGGGAAGTGCTGCGCACGGTGCAGGGCTTGAATCAGCCCCGGGACCTAAAGATTTGCGATGAGACCACGGCAGTTGTATTGTGTGACAGGGAGCTGTTTATCATCGACATGGACAGGGGCTGCCAGGTCTCCAAGCTCAAGGGCGTGCTCAACTTGAAGATGCCGTACTTTGGCGTGCATGACAAGGAACACACTATGGTCTTGTCACGCAACCGGATGTACGTGAATATGGTGAACAACAGGACCGGAGACATTATCACCACGTTTAAGGTAAAAAAAACAGTAGTGCTGATAAGCAATGGTATTTTTGTTGCATGATATGCGGATATGATGTTTTGGGTTGTTATGGGATAATGATGTCTGTTTGATTAGCGGGGTGAGTATATAGGGTTTGTACAATGCATCCTCCGATAAGACCACCTGATGATTGAGACTACCTCTTTACGACTATGTCTTACAGTCCCAACCTTGACAAAATGACTAACGTGAAACTCCATAAATAGATCCTCTATTGAGACCACTTGGGGCCAGTCTATTGGGTGGTCATGATAGAGGTTCTGCTGGATAATAATTCGCTGTTTCGTTATCACGAGTATGATTAGGCATAGCATCGTCTTTCTTGGTTAGTAGGTATATTCATATTATACAACGATGTACCAAAATACAGTGCTTTCTTTGAAAAAATTGTGATATGAAATATATATACATTGTAGCCACTGGAATTTTGTTATCAGTGAGTATACGCATCAGCCGCGTTACGTGTCTCTTTGGCCGGGCAATATGACACAGCTGTCTGAATAGAAAGTGTCCCCATCACCAACATCACAGGTGACATAGCCTTCTCAACAAATCGTACCCCCTATATCCTGGGTGAGCGATGATTGTTTTTCGTAATCTTGTATCACAACCATCTGTGATTTCACACGATATAGGACCATGTCGTTTTGAGTGCATTGGATGTGTGGGTGGCTTAAGTGAAAATAGACGAGTGGGTTATTCTTTTAAAACAATTTGTGGCTGAGCCTTACCATTGCCTGTGATGCTCATAGTGCGACATCTGTATTAACATCTTTGTAAATCGCACACGTTCTATGAAGTTTTTTCTTTGAAATATTAACAAGTGGTATATGTATTGGTATAATTCTCACAGATATTCTTCTGCCATTCAGAATCACGAATCGATGATAACAAAACAGTAAAATCCTGCAAAAAAATGGCCAGATCCACAACAGATTCGTTGTGATTAGATCTACTCATTACGAAAGTAATATTACGTGATTATCACAGCTCACTTTGAATAACAATTTAACATTGGGATCATCACGACTTAGTGGTCTCAGTAGAGGGGCGGTTTCTTAAACAATACAAAAAAGGAAAGGATAAATCTGAATGTAACGGGCACATACACATTAACAGTATGAGAGCAAATAGATGACAAAGATCAAATACAAGGAAGGGTAATATTGTCAGACTTCCATACAGAGAGGCAGTAACCCCCGAACACATTTTCATGTCCTGTCATGTAAAAAAAACTTTATTCTACTTTTAAACCACAATTTTATTGAAAATGGTTATTTCTCACTATAAAATATACGGCAGAGTAAAGTCTCAAAGTACATCACACACGCCTTGTCGCAGGTCGGCGAGGACCGCTTCCTCAACAGCCTGCTGGTCTCGGCCAACGGCGAGGTGTGCGTGTGCGGCGACGAGGTGCAGAAGCCGTTCCCGCTGCTCGTGTGGGACCTGGCCGGCCGCCGCCTCGTGTACGACCTGCGCATTCAGGGCCACGAGTTCCTCACGCGCGTCGCCGACATCACGCACGACGGCCACTACGTCGTGTGCGGCAGCAGGGTGGGTGGTGGCGGGGGAGGGAGAGGGTGTGTGTGTTTGAGGGGTGTGTGTGGGTAAGTGAGTGCTGCTGTGTGTCAGCGTGTGCGTGCGTCTAGCTGTGAGTGTGTTTGAGTTTGAGAGGGCTGGGGTGTTGGAGGATATGCACGGACAAATTCCCATTTGGTAAATACTGGAGGCAGCATGGTGGGTGTGGGCGGTGGTGGGAGACGGGGTCTTAATAGGGGAGATGGGTGCTGTTTGAGTTTGAAGAGGTTTTGGTGTTGATGAATATTTTGTGAGAGATAGACAGCCACTCAAACTGTTCTATCTTTCAGCTGCTAACAGTGTGGCTGCCTATAGCTGCCTCACTCAATATGACTTTTATGTTCCACTATACAGTTTGTGTATGGAGGATATGCACGGGCATACGTGGGTTTGGGGAATAAGTCAGGCGCATATAAGGGATCTCAAACGGGGGTGTTGTAGACACAATCAACAATGCCCATACAAAAAAAAAGAAAAAAAAAAGAAAAAAAAAAAAAAAAAAACAATAATGTAAAATAAACACACACAAAAACACTATGAAAATCGATCCTGGTATGTGCTGCCTGTGTGCTAATGTGGTAGTCAAACCTGATCGTAGCTCACTTTAATAATTATGTAAAGAAAGCTACGACCTGGAGTATATCAGCAGACTAGGTGTGTTGGTCAGGGTGGGTGGGAAAGGGAAATGTAGGTGGAGCTGCATTGTTTTGTTTAATTTGTCGGACCCCATTAAGGCCCATTTGTTGGGTTGGGTAGGTGCATTGGCAACTTGAGTGACGGTGATTCTGTTAACTTGGTGTTCAACTTGATAGTGACATAGTGAACGCGGGCACATATGGATCCTCCTCCTATTTAATTTCTCTGATGTGGGTAAATGTACATACGTCATTTACTATTCGCACTCTCTGCAATGTGGCATTTCCTCCATTGTACTCGTAATTACTCCTGATACTTTTGACGTGTGTTCCTACTGTTATCACAAATGTGTTGCCTCCAACGTGAAGTGAATTTTTTTCTGCACACGCACATGTACTTGTCTAGCTGTATTTGTACATGTCATTTCTCCCAGTTTGCCTGCTTCTAAATACAATTCCTAAAAATAGTTCAACAACACAATACATACATGAATTGTCCATGCAGTGCCTAATTCATAATCAGCAATAAGTATGCACATATTCAGTAATGAACATGTTTTCTTGTTTCACAGGAAATAGAAGATCCAGATCCTAACATCTTGATAGTGTACGACCTACAAAGCGGCTCCATGTTCAAGAAGTGGAAGCCGGATTACAGCACCACTGCAGTGGCCATCTCGGGGCCTGCAGGGGTCGTTGTGTCTTCTCACGAGAACGGGGACGTTATTGTTTGGGATCTTGTCGGCGGTAACCAAAAGTACGTTGTTGTTTTTTGTTGTTGTTTTGTTTTTGTTTTTCTTTAATGTTGCTAATCTCGTCATTAAAATACCAATGTAGCAACATGACAGGCTTGCACATTATGCTTTCCCTATCTATAAACACTCCTATAGATACGCTACCCACGAGCACAAGTATAGATCTTTAACAAAACATTTGTGGGTGTTATTGTTTTTGATAATTATGAGCTCGCCACTAGAATCCAAGTCTGTACAGCAATGGATGTTAATCGGAAAGAGTAAAAAATACGTTATTTTCATCATATTCCAAACTCCCCCTTAACTTTCCCGTCACATTGAAAACGTTAATCTTCTTGTGTGTCAATACAATTTCTGGATCGACTTGAACAATCGATAGTAGATCACGTCCACTTACAGATCCAGGAGAAAAGCATGGGCGCACTCACAGGATATTCTGTTTTTTGTACGTGCAAAAGTCAATTGTGGAGATGCCCACACCCCATGATTTTTTTTCTTGAGTTGGAAAGCCCTCACCCTACACCCCTGGATCTGCCTATGCGTATGGCCCTAGCTCTAAATACTAGTGTATCTCAACTTTTCTATGGATGTTACTCACACTGATGTCAATGTATCTTTGATTCTGAAATGAAATTATCTCATTTTATCTTATTGTACCTAATCATACCTAATCTTATCTTAACTTATCTTAGGGAACGATCATAAATAATGGTGCTGGTGCAGGGGGGTCGTCCATTTTTTGTGGCTCTAAGAAAAAAGTTCAGTATCCTGCCACTTTTAGTTAATTGATTTTACGCGAGCCTCCCCATCAATATTTTAAAATGTTGAGTACCCCCCCCCTCTCCCAATCAAAGCAAAAGTCCTCTATTTAGGCATTGCACTTCTGGACAATTGCTACCCCTCCCCACTCCCCCCCCCCACCCCTCGGGTATCATTATTCAAGATCTTTCCCCTATAGTATCTCATCTCATCTCATCATATCTTATATTATCCTATCCTATCTTATCTCCCTCCCTCCCAGATACCGCATGAGCGGCCACTTCTGCGGCGTGCAGCACGTGTCGCTGTCTGCGGACGGCCGGCGCGCCGCCACCTACAGCAGCGGCGGCGGCGGCGGCGACACGGCCGTGTGGATGTGGGACATCGTCAACGGTGGGTGCGAGGGTCGTCTGCTCGCCATCAATAATCTTACGGGGATGGCTGTGATGGATTTAATGTTAGACAACGGGTTCAGAAGCCTAAATGTATGGTCACGTTGTGTGTGTGTGTGTGTGTGTGTGTGTGTGTGTGTGTGTGTGTGTGTGTGTGTGTGTGTGTGTGTGTGTGTGTGTGTGTGTGTGTGTGTGTGTGTGTGTGTGTGTGTGTGTGTGTGTGTGTGTTGTGTGTTTGTGGTGTGTGGGTTGTGGTGTGTGTGGTATCTGGGGTGGTAGGTCGTCATGTTTACTGCTATTAAAAGTGTCTCTCGTAAAAAATGTGGCTTAACTATTTTATCCAAGGCACTCATCAGATAGTTAGGCTTTATTTATTAAAAAAAACATTTATAGATTTTGCATTTCTTTGTAAACCACATGTGAATGACAAACCGCCAGGCCAACTCTCATATGTACAATAAATCTATGCTCGAAAAATAACTATTATCCATAGGCAACTGCATCCTTGGCTTTGATATGAAAAAAAAACATTTATAGAGATTAAAGAGTGAATGATACATATATGAATAAATCTGTGCAAATTTCACCGATGCTGTTGCCCTTGCACGGTTTAATCCGTAATTTGAAAACCGCCCAGTCACCCAACCTACATGATTAAAAAAACAAAAAATTAGACAAAAAAACAACAACAAAAAAACTTTTTCTCCAACAGGCGTGGCCCTCGGGGTGTTCACGCCGGACCGGCCGGTGTCGGCGTGCTCGCTGGCCGGGCCGGACGGCGCGTTCGCCGTGCTCTCCCTGCCCGGCCTCGACGACCTGGTGTCTGTGTGGCCGCCCGCCGGCCCCGCGCCCGCCGGCGCCTCGGTAGCCGTGTACGGGGACGCCTCGAGGGCCGGACAGACGTTCGACGTGCGACAGCAGCAACAGCAGCGCCCTGCCGCGGGTGGTGGCGGTGTAAAGAACTAATAGGCACATGCTTGTGTCTGATGTCTTTCTTCTGAAGATATGGTTATAAACAAAACAGTGTCTACCTTTGTGATGTGATTTCCTTAATAAAATGTTTAGAAGGAATTTGTAGGCGTATCTTGTCTATATAAAATATGATTGTACAATTTTTCTGGGTTATTTTGCAGCTAAAATGGGTAGGTGGATGATGCTGCCGTCATTTTTACAGGCAAGAGAAGCTGCAGCAATGGAAGCTACTTTAAAAATCAAAAGCGTTACACACAAGCGACACACATAAACAAAGCTGAGACTATTCAAGAGTATATAATGTGGTATAAGATTACACATTCGATCTTTCCAACGCTGTAGAATTGTCTAATAATAACTTAATAACCTTTTGAACAAAAACATATAAATAAAAATAAGACCATTCAAGAGTGAATATTGTGGTACAAGATCATCACACATTCAATCTTTCCAAATCCATAAAATCAGTTTATGTATTAAACAAAATAAAACAATAGTTCGTACACGGGATGCTCCTAGGACATATATGGCAACTAAACCATAAAAGTCGTTTGGCCATCTTGTGAATGCATAATCCCTTCAGATCCATCCTATTAGTTTAAGTTAGAAAACGATCAACGTTAAAAGAATTATCGTGGCCAATGAACCATTAAACCCTTGTGGCATTTTTTCTATTATAAAGGGTATTGGTGGCCTGCGTGTGCTGAAATGGGATCTCCCCTCAAGGGAGACAGTGGACTCATATTCTTATTTACCCATTCTATTAGTTTCAACTAGAAAAAGATCCATTTGAAGACTTAAGGTGGCCAATGAACCATTAAAATATTATGGCTCTTTTCTACTGCAAGTGAGAAAAGTGCAAACTACCACACACAAGAAGAAAAAAACATAGCTGCTTGTGATTGTTAGAAGTAATTTGTGATACAGACAATGACAATCTAAACAACAATTTATTAGAAATTCACGATATATTTTGCAAAAAAGTGACTCACAAACCTTCATATGACCCAGATCAGATGCTGACTTTGAAACTGATGCCCTCTGTTGGGTAATACAACACAATGCTATAGTTTGTAGACAAAAGTACACATCGAGTCCACATACCTCAGAAGAGGCAATTATCCATGCTAATAAAATTGATCTCATTAATGAGCCAATGCATGTACTTATTGATACTAGTCTTAAAATATCCCAATCTGATAAAAGAAGATCTATGCGAATAACTGGCAAAAGCGGCTCTGTTAACCTAAAAAAAAAACAAAGGCCCAGCAGAAAAACAAAACTAAAACAAGTCTAGGATGAAAATACCAGGATAACGGTGATCTGATATATAAGCCATTAATAGTTAAACTACAACCAATCATGCCCAGCTATTCGCCAACTATACCGCAGCTCATAGTATGTGATTTGGCCACTAGCACAGAAAGTACGACATAAACCAGTAGTTCCGAGCAGGACATCTTGTGGTAAACAGGCTACTTCAGTGGTTACCACCATGACATCTTGTGGTACCCAGGCTACTTCAGTGGTTACCACCATGACATCTTGTGGTACCCAGGCTACTTCAGTGGTTCCCACCAGGACATCTTGTGGTACCCAGGCTACTTCAGTGGTTCCCACCAGGACATCTTGTGGTACCCAGGCTACTTCACTCGTTCCGACCAGGACATCTCGTGTCTTGTGGTACACAGGTTACTTCAGTGGTGGTGAATGAACTATTGTGTTTTGCACCAAACAAGGTCGCTATTGCACCAGTAGATGTACTTTGCAAGCTGTATGTTGACTTTTATGAAGACCACATAATACCCAATAGGAAGAAAATACGTTTTCCTCATTGCACAACCTGATGTAAGATTAAAACGTGAGATTAAAAACGCACTTGGTGTAACAAGAGTTTTCAAGGTGTGCGTAGTATCCGTGATATACTTCTATCATGTAAGGAAAATGAAATCCCATAGCTTGCTGCTGTTGATCGATCAAAATTACCATACTGGTACATAAATGACTTTGATGGTATTCATATGAAAAGGCAAATAGCAGATCTTCAACATAAGGTCAAAACAATCCAGGATCAAATGGCTGACATAGTAAAGCTTACAGCAACCACTGATAGTAAAAACTTATAGCATTGTGCAACAATGCAATTGCCAACCACAGCACAAATATCAAAATGAAACCGATGTTGCCCCTAAGAAAAAGAAAAATTGTAGACAAAATATAAATAAGACATCTTATAATGAACGCAGACATTTCATCCTTGATGATACTAATTGTGATAGTTATTGAGGTTGATGACCAGTCACTAAAAAGTCACTCTTAGAGTCAGATATAGATGAACTAGATACCACCATGTCTAAGTCCTCTATTACTGATCATTACTGATAGCAAAGTAGCAAAGCGTCTAGTGAGGAATTGTCATATTCTCATAGACAATATTCTAACAGGAGAGGATCCTCGAGACATGAGATGAGATAATATCAAATTTCATATTTCTCTCGGGACAAGTGAGCGAATTAGTGCGAGCATAGCAGATATCCTTGACTGTGTTCATCGTGTTGGGATACACATAATGACATACTCAGGTCATCTTTTGACAACACAAAATATATATAATCTTACTGTTGACCGTTTTGACTACTGCTGTTGCCATTCTCAAAACATCTCTCTGCACATGTCAAGTTCACTGAGCACCACTTCCGATGCCGAAAATCGGATTGTACACGTGTGAGAGATGAGCACAGACGCAGGTCATGGACAGGGACGAGGGGGCCTTTCATCTCTCCCACGTGGACAAAACAGCAAAATTAGCGTGTTAATATAAATATAGATTCATTATTCCCAATAGGCGATTCGTTTAGTCTACTCTTCTTACCTCCCCCGTCCCAAAGCATTTACCTCCTACCCATACTTATTGCAGTGGGTAGGTCACATACACATGGTGCATTGGTGAATATCCAGGGTATAAAAGTAGTGTATATGGTAGTCATTAGAATAAGGAGTTTAATGTTCTTACGGACATAAAAGCGTGTTTGTGTCACAGCATTCGCAGATCATGCATGTAGACAGGATAGTGATACATGCAGCAGCACGGTCATGCTGGCACATTAAGCCTAGGGCACAACCGACAGTAAGATATCTGTACTGCCTCTCTACAGGAAAAAAATACTCAAGGAGAGTGTGGGAAGCAGTGTTTGCCTAGTGCTGCAAAAGCATGTTTTAGAGGTAGTACGGAGACAATAGAGGAAGTTCCAGTTGACAAACTTTCTTTGAGGCTAATTAAACAGTTGCCTGATCGTAGGTAGGCAGCACAGAGCCAGAACAGAGGCAGGTCGTAGCCCGTACAGAGTCAGAGCAGAACCAGTACACAGCCAATACAGAGTCTGTTACAAAGCCAATATGGACCCAGTACTGAGCCAATAAAGAGCCAGTACAAAGCCAGTGCAGAGCCAGCACACTAGACAGTACGTCATTACACACCGCACACAAGGAAAAAAACGTGCACTAACTTGCGTTTAGATTTAGTACATACTGGAACACATTTCATTTTTATTTCTAAATACCTCTTTTTAAAATGAAAATAACCCAATTATTCACATAAGTTTAGGCTGCATTGAAACATTCATTTAAAAAATATGTTATGGGTGTAACCAGAATATTTTACGAGGATACAAGTGTTTGTAATTGATGGGTGGACCCAGATTATCCTGTCTCTTTATCTTTATAATTCCAGCACATGTTTACTCTGCTTATCCCATCCACACCATGTCTTTTTAGGTCTGCCAAGCATCAATGATAAGCCTTGATAGTCAAAATTGAGTGAATGATATGGTAAAATTACTTTTATCAATTTGGGAATGTAATCTTATTACATCTGAGATTTAGTCCAAAACTGAGCCATTTAAATACGATGTTAGAGAAGTCTATTTTTGAATATCAACAGTGGTATGGAACCTGCCTATTTAGACGATCTGTGGGATCAACTTCAAGGGGTCTCAATAGTGGGATTGGTCCTATATGGAGGCCCGAGACAGAGAAAAAAGCATATGTTTTTATGGTGATCTCTATGTAGTGAAACTATGAGGTGGAAATCAAACAAAAAATATAATTTCAATATCATCACTTTGAATTTTTCTCTTTCATGTTGAGGTTTTAAATCCCATTAATTTTGATGCCGCTAAATATTTAAATAAAATGTACTCGATATTTTGTTATACAAAGAAAACTTCCTGTATTCTGTTCAAATTAATCAAGAAATATCTTGTCAAAACAATTGACAGCAATGTGTATTTCATGGGAAGCTATGGTTTGGCAGTTCACATGCATTAATTGAAGTGCTTTGTTATTATATTCTAGCCAAAACCGCATTTCTCATCAATGATTTTATTACTCGAACAACCTCGTGTCTACATGCGAAGTGTGTTACACTTCCAAAGTCCAGACTGTCATCAAAGTTTAGATTATAAATTATCTAAGTGTCCTATATAAAGTCCTATATAAACTGTAACACTGCTCACTTCTTCACACCACAGCAGACACGAGGATCTACCACAGCTGCAGCGCCATCATTAGGATAAAATGTTTCAGTCTCTTGGGTTTCTACTGCTGCTGCTGCTGTGGCCTGCCCTTCAGGCGGATGAACAGGTAGGTCATTCTGTTACCGTGCGGGTGTTGATACAGATATCCAGTATTTGTACAATTGCAAATTGGGAAAAGGCCACCTGGGCAATTGTTCAAAATTCGAGCCAGTATATTAGGTTTTAAAAAAATGAACAAAATGATAAAAGTATTACTTGAGTTAAGCATAAGTTTTGATAGTCGCTGACTACTTTTCCGTAGTGTCTGTGTGTACCACGAATGTGTCATGTGAGTACGATTGATGCAGTGACTTTGAAGAGGAATAGTTGAAAGAGGAATAAAAGTTACAGAACAATAGACCATTTTGCAAATATTCAGGCTTTAAGTTGAGCATGACTTAACCTATGATATTCTGTAAAACTAAAACGTTAACCCCAAACATGCAGAATGAACGTTAGACGAGAGCGAACATTTTACTGTTTACATTCTTAAATATAATGCTCGGTCGAAAAATATGTGTTCTGTAAACAGAGTCATTAAATAATGCCTTTTCAATTGCATAGCAATCATCCAGGCAGCAGCAACACTTGAGCAACATCATAGGTGCAACCCATCAAAAGGAAGACAAGGACCAATTCAGGTCCACCCACAACTCTGATACCAACACCACAAACTCACAACAGACCAGTAAGCAACAGGTACAGCAACATCATCTCAAATTCGGCAACAACAACAAATCTAGTTCAACAACAACATCAACAACCAGGCCCCGGCGCTGTAAAAGCGGACAAACAACGACGGCGAAATTTTACCGCGAACACCATCCAAACACAAACTCCTAAACAGCTCACAATGACAATGACAGACCAGACCTAAAAGCCAAACAACTTCTCTACCGCGAACACCATCTCCTAAACAGCTCAGAATGACATTACCACAAATTCACCATGTCGAAGTACACGATATAGGTCACTTAAAATTTGTTGAGTAAGGTTCATAGCATATTTGAAACCACGTATCATTTTGAGTTCTTTCTTTATAAAATAATATTATGCCTAAATTCCAAAATTAAAACCATATAATTACTAAATATATCTAAAAATTATCTATTTAACTGTTTTCAACTATTGTCCTCATCATAGTTAGGACAATAGTTGAAAACAGTTAAATAAATAATTTTTAGATATATTTAGTATGTGGTTTAATTTTGGAATTTAGGCATATTTTATAAAGAAAGAACTCAAAATGATACATGGTTATCATATAGGTCCCCCACCACACGACTCAACACCACAAACTCAAGGACCAATGATATCACCAATTCGGCAACACATACCAATGAGTCAGCAACATAACCCCATACAGCATCAAGTACCTTTGCCGCATACGCAGGCTCATAGTAATTCAGCATCGCCCCTCTTGGCACCAACCTAGCAGACACAACGGATAGGAGATGCCACATCATCTGATACATCCATAAATATGCTTCCAACACAAGCAAATGGATCATATCTGAACTGATTGAGAAATGACAATCCAAGTCCTAAAACCCACTAAGCAAAATGTATAGGGATTATACCAGCAGCCTACAAATAATTGTATCCATAATACCTTAAATATAGGCATATATGGAATGTGAATTCTTGGTCAGAAACAAATACAGAAGGAAGAATAACAGTATGTCACCAACTTTATTCAATATCTTGCTTGATAAATAAATTATTCACCACAAAGTTAGCAAGAATGTCAATTTTGCTAATGTACAAAATATATTTATGTTTAGCTCAACACGGAATGCTTTAGTGAAGCTCTGGCATCGCTAAAAACCGAAATCAAACAGTTCTTACAAGCTGAAATTAAGCAGTTCTTGCAAGATGAAATGACACAGCTCTCTCAGCAGGTATTAGCTTTATATTGGGGGAACTACACGAACATTTTTAAACAGTGTAATAGAGTGATTATGTATATATGTAATGAAACGTGTAAAATGTGCTTAAGTTAAGGATTAAATAATATTCATAATGGATTCTAATGTGGACCATTGTGTCCATAAAAACACTCGACAAGTCTTTCAATAATCAACTTTAGAAATATAGCCTTTTGTATGAATTTTAGAAGTGATTTAATGTGTAGATGAGGAACATTTTAAAAAAGCATGGACTCTAGTCTACATTTATACACTGCAATACGCCACTTAATATTTTTTCCCAGATCCAAGAAAACATAAGTAATCTCACGAATTCGATCATCAGAACAGAAGAACCAACTCTTAATGGATCAATAAGTTTGGATCCAGCGAGTGGGTGGATGGAGATGATAGATAACAAGGTATGACTTGCAATACTTGCAAAATATATTCTTAACATTAACTTATATTAATCCTTGTTGTGTCTTTATTTTGCTTTCTCTGTTATAAATGATTTAACCATCAAGTTATCTATTTGCATGTATGATGGCTTGACATGGTTGTTTGCAGATCATATCAATGCAAGATAATATAACTAGTGACATGAAGGAACTAGCATCGTCCCAGTCCACGATTAAGGCAGACCTAAGGGACCTAGCATCGTCTCAGTCCATTATCCAGGCAGACCAGGCTGCGATGGAGAAAAACTTAATTCGCAGTCTGAATGCCTCCATCGATATACAAACGCACCACATGGAAACTGCCGTGGAGTTCTACAGCAATCGAAATGATGAAAACCTAGATCTCATGGGGAGGGAGGTAGGTCTACATAGTTACCATTATTTGCTGTGAGCTCTAATTCAGTGTACATAAATGTTGCATTTTGGCATAAAATATGTCATACTCTATTTCAATAATGATATTACAAAAAACACATTATTCTAGTGGCCGAATAGCAATTTTCTTAAGTTGGGTAGGTAGCACAAAAATAGAATATTTGCAAAAATACAATGTCAGGTATTCACGGCTATTGTTTCCTTGCTGTCTGTTATGTCAAATGATGAAACATTGCAGAGCGATCACTGGTCAGAACACACTCAAAGATGTATAGCAATTTCTATAGTGGAAAGACCATCTTCGACCTTTAGGATGGTGCCGTTTGCAGACGATAGTTGGACAGACTGTGCGTTATAGGTCACTAGGTGCTCAAAGATAGAGCTGTAGTGTTCTGATAAAACGTTCATGGATAGGATTTAATTGCACCCTTTGGTTGTACCATTAGAAACAAAATTATTTAAAAATGACAAATGAGTGACACGTCATAGGTCACATGATACTCAAGGTTGCTCCTTATACGAATTGCACCAGTGCTTGGTGTCATATTGGCTCACCTCAAGCTTTTAGTCATTCTTATGTCCCTATGTCCAAAGGGACCAGTAAACTGGCCACGTTGAAAGGCGTCTCTAAATGTGTTAGGTGACTGGCGCTAACAATTAGCATGCCAGACTACATGTACATGACCAGTCTGTAAGGTAGATAAGGTCTTGAGTTCGAATCCAAGTTCATCCTAAAGCTTTACAGTCATCACTGAAAATTTCACAGTAGGGCATATTAATTCAACACTTGTAAGATGATAAATGAAACCTTGCACAAATCAATATCCAACATAAAGCAGTTATCAGTTATTTCAGTTATTGTGAATATGTATTAAAGAGATTGAATCATGACCCCAGCATCATGAGAGCCGGAGGGGGTATGTATACCCCTTACAAATACTAACTACACACATTAAAGAAAGGACGAGGGGCTGTGTAGGAGTCTGTGAGTTGAATAGGCTTCTAACTTATGTGTGTATAGTGTTAACCAATCCCAATCGGGTTTGGATAATATCCAATATCAAGCATTCGTGAGTATCCAAATATCTGGCTGTGATATCTATTGCATTTAACTAAGGTTAAATAAGTAGGGGCAATATTACTTTTCTTCACCATTTTACAGTCAAGATTAAGGTCCTGTTCTGAAGAAAGCTATTTCCTTAGTATACGCATTGGAAATGATACAGTTTTGTTGTATTTGACTGAGTAAATCATACAGTGCATGGTTACAGGTTAACCTGCGACTTTATAACTAAAGATGAAATCACTTTTATAAGCTGTCCACTAATAACACACAGTTCTTTTGCAGGTAAAGCTGGCCCAAGCCCAAGGTTACCACCTAATAGAACTTGTGGGGTCGCTGTCTGCGAACACCTTGCTGAACGGTACGCAAACACGCTTCTGTACTTGTTGTGTCTAAAAGTTTACAGTTTACAATAATGTTTCCCGCATTTACATCATGTCCTAGCAGACCATATTAGGCTGAGATTCATGTGTAACCTTGCAACGCTCCACAGGCAACGCCACGGCCGCCACGCTAGATGAGATGACCACTAATTTGACCCGGTACAGGCGGGAGACCGTCGAGCTGAAAGCTGAATTAGGTGAGTGGTCCGGTGGCAAAAAGTCATTCGATCTCTTCTCATAGATAGTGATGATCCCTTTAGATAGATATATATTATAAGGCCTGCCATTCCATTCTCAGGGGTCCATTGCACAAAGAGTACACCATATTGATAGTATTTTGTTCGTGATAAAGCAAATCACGAACTCAGTACCCAGCATCTCCTTTGATGGAAGTCAGCTACAGCAGTGAGATATCGTTACACAATATTTGTGCTACAACCATTATAGGGTCCTCTTGGGTGTAAATGTACCACTAACGATCTTTTATTCTAACTCTCCACAGGCAAGACCAACACTGCGCAAGCTGCAATGACCACCCGGTTGGCCCAGTTGAAAGCTGAACTAGGTGAGTGGTCCGGTGGCAAAAGGTCATTGGATTTATTCTCATACATAATCGTGATGTAAGTTCTGAGTCCTGCTATATTTATATATTTTGGCCTGTGATTCCATTTTCAGGGGTCTATTTATGTAAAGAAATGGCATTTATGAATCCCCCACAAAAATCTTGTATTAAAAGTTAAACCACCTTTCTTAGTGGACGTTTTCCCCCTCCGTCAAAGCACTTGAATCGACGGTTATCAATGGTTAATTTAAAAAAAGAAAGTACTTACTTACTTACTTACTTACTTACTTACTTACTTACTTACTTACTTTCGTATTGACTTATAATAGTGTCGCCCGCAATTTTCTGCAGGGCGCAAGGCGTATTTCACTGCTGTGGGCTACAAGGAGGAGTCCTACTCGACAGGGGGTGCCACGATCAAGTTCCCCGCAACGCAGGTCAACGTGGTGCCCGCCGGCTTTTCTGGTGGGTGGAACAGCAGGACAAGTCAATACGTATGTCCCTTGGATGGTGACTACCTGTTTATCGTGACGCTGTATAAGGGGAATGCTATTTCAATGTTTGGTAGCTTTATTAACATATACAACTGTGGTTTTCGACTGGTACTCACGCCCCGCTATGGTTCCCTTACCGTCCTCACCTCGCTGTACAACCAAGTGGCCGACGGTAGAGCAACTTTCACCTCGACCATGCAGACAATAACGCGCTGTCGCTCGGGCGACCGCGTCTACGTGATAACTGGTAGTAGTAGTAGTTGTAGATTGTTTGACGACTCTGACCGAAGGAATCAGTTTTCGGGCATGTTGCTCAGTCAGCGTGCTTGAGAGCCGGCAGGTGGACGGTGGCCACCATGAGTAGGGATCACCCGGCCAGACAAGCTTTTTGTGATGGACATAACAATTCAACATGCATGCGGCATTATCTTTTTAACTGATGCACAATATTAAAACATGTTTGACTTATTGTGCACGCAAACTCCCATCGCTACCACACACTATAAAATGCTTATTAATTATCAAAAGCCGATTTATGCTATTATGGACCATTCATTCTTCTAAATATAAAAGAATTTCAACATACATACAATCCATATAAATAAAAACGTCCGTTTACAATGAGATTCAAGGGCGATCATAATGACAAATAATGTAAATCTAAATTGTCTACTTTTCAACAAGTGTGTATCAAACTGGCGCTCGGTATGTTAGCCCAGAGTGATCCCTGCTCTATATATGGAATATCGAATGTGTAATGAACATGTTCCTATTGAGGTTGTCAGATTGTTACTTTGCTTATTGACCCAGTACAGTGAACTGTACGTTATCCATATGAGACTTTCAGCTATTATATGTACATGTAGAGTGTACCGGGTTCAAGTTTTCACCAATAATTTTGTTTTAAATCTAATACATTGAATTTATTTGTTCAAAAGCTATCTTGAGACTTTCGGTCATTCTCATTCTTATGTCATCACACCTTTGCTATGTATTACATATAGTTAGTTTAAAATAATTAGCCCTCGGGGACTTGCTACTGCGCGTTAGTGCGTTAGCAGTCCTCATTTGGCTACTTATAAGTGCTTAGAAAAAATATATATAACATTAAATTTCTCCCACATGATTTAATACATCAAAATAAATCACTCACTTGTAATACCTGGCGAGTGTCTTGTCACCTGGTTGTGAATGATATATTGTTTCTATAATTAGGCACCTGTAAAAATAAAATTTGGTTTATATTTACGGGTCTGTAAAAATAGCTAAACCAATTTCTTTTTTGTCAGCTTGAACCTTTGTTACTATAACCAAACTTTGGTAGTAAAACATTTTGTTTTAAAAGGAGTTTACATGATTATGTTGGCTACTAATGGATAAAAGATATGGGAGAACTCACATGTTGAGATAATCTACTGGATGA
>CM032661.1:37122582-37163836 GCA_019095985.1 Streblospio benedicti
TCCCCACCGCTTGGACGCAACACATCGTACTGTACAAGGTTTGCTCCTGGTAAAATTGTGGGAAATAGCTATTCATAGTTATTGTTAGTGACATGAGAGGCGTTGCCCGTTGAGCCATGTTCAATCTCAGCCAAGTTCAGGTCATCTTCAGGTCAATGAGCATGATTTGTTATATTTGAATGAAATAATTAACACAGTAAATCATTTGCGCACGACATTTATTCTCTTTACAACACATAAAATGCACAGGGCAATATTGTATTCAGCGTCAGATATCAGTTATCAAATGTAAGTATACGCACATGTATGTAAGTTGGTGCGCATGAATCTTCGATACAAACTCGGAAATACATTATTATGAAATATTTACAAATTCCTATGTCAATCAGAATTCATACAGGCTACTTTCGCATAAATAACACTGCGCGTCGCCAATTATTCAGCCTAATGCCATCAGCTATGCTAACCATTTCAAAATGCAACGGAAATAGTCAAGATATGTTATATCTGCAAATGTATGCAAATATTTCTATTAATTTGTGCAAGGTATTGTACACATTTATAGAACTGCTTATATAATGTAATGGATTCTTCACGGAAGATATAGATTATAATGAGTTTGACACTGTATTCGGACTATTTGATCAACAGGTGACTACTCAAGTTGAAGTGTCGACCTGCATATCATCAACGAACTTAACAAAGAACTTAAATATCTATCTTTGATATCATACATGCATGTACGTAAGTAAAGCATCATGTTGCAGCTTCTAGAATAGTCTAAGGATGAAAATATCCATCAACCACCCAGCTCACTTACGAATAGCTTTGGCATCAGTGAACACGTCAAGAATATTGTTGGTATCTATGCATACGTGTACAGTCATCATATAAGCTTCTTTTTTTTACACTAGTATTTGTGGTAAATGCAACTGCAAATAATTCGCTTTGCAGGCTACTATCAATATTATGCATTGTTTATTTAGCTGGAGACCTGGTCCACTATAAGCCCCCCCTCTTGCCCCATCTACTAGTTTAGTTTGTTCTTCTGTTTCTGCCCCCCCCCCAGGACTGTGGAACGTGGACCCCGAATACCCACAGCATTAAACGATCCCTCATCCGTCCTGCTGACTTTAGAATAGGTTTGCTACCATTAAACACACCAAGAATATGATGGTTGGCTGATATTGTTGCGTGAATACTATTGTCAATTTCCATGCTTAGCTGATCAGTCATCTTACAAGCCTTACAGTTGTGATAAATGTTCTGCGAACACATGAATACTGTGTACAGTTTGTCTAGCTGGAGACCCAGTTCTGATCCCCTATACGGCCTCCAACTACTGGTTAGGTGGCTTCTCCCTGCTGTTTCTGTCTGGTGAAGAGCTGGCGGAGCTGCCTGCGGAACCTGGAGCCGGTGAGGCAGTAGAGAAAGAAGTTGACCGCGGAGTTGGTCATGTAGAGCTTCTGGCCGAGGTGGTGGTACAGGGTGAAGGAGGCGCGCAGCACCGGATCAGACTTGTAGTCCACGTAGGTCATGGCGATGATCCTGGGACAAACGTGAGAAGAGGTTGGTTTGGATATCAATGTGAAATAAAAATTATGGAGTATGTATGAACGTAGGTATAGTATAGTACAGTATCCTACGATAAATAAAATAGTGCAGTGCAGCGTAATATACATGTGTAGTATGCGTCTTTTGTTTTCTCTGTATTTCGATAAGCCAGAGTGAGCTGAATCAAATTGGTATGATAGCAAGCTACATGTTCAACTGAGTATTTGAACTGTGCATGCATGCAAAGGTGTGCGCGCGTGTATTTGTGCGTGAGTGTACACACCAATTGTACTATGTTTTTAAGTACTCACCAAATATACACTACATGCTTGAGTACTCACCGTATGTACCACATGCTTGAGTACTCACTATATGTTCTGCATGATTCAGTACTGCCATATGTACTGAGTGCTTGAGTGCTCACAGTCACAGTATACACTGCATGCTGGAGTACTAACCGCATGTACTGTGGCAGAGTGAGCAGCAGGAATACGCTGGTGATCACCGTGAGCATCACACTGAGCTGAGCGTCGCTCTTGGAGATGCTCGCCGCTCGGCTGACGCTCGTCCTGGGTGGCGGTCTCTTCTTGGTCTTCTGGGATAGGTAGGAAAGTGAGTAAGCGAGTAAGTATAGGTTTGAATGTCACACCTACTCTCACAATATTTTACGTGATTTCAACACCATAAGGTAACTAAGTATAAGTTAGTAAGCCAGTAAGTAAGTAAGTAAGTAAGTAAGTAAGTAAGTAAGTAAGCAAGCAAGTGCGTAAGAAAGTAAGTAACCAAGTACAATTTGAAAGGTCACAGAATATTTCTTGTTAAATTTATGAGATATTAATGTCCTCTAATGAAATAATATCTGGCCAGCATTGACATGTGAGACACATTGTACAGTGTGGGGTTAAACGTTCACAGTTTTAATGTTAGAATACAATAGACATAATATTCAACTTCTTTTAAACATTTAAAAGCTGTTTTTGCTAACAAAGGTGGCAAAGAATAATTTGTCAGCTGTCAGCTTCGTGTTCACCATGCTTGAGAAGGCGATGGTGGTGATGGGGTTGCCGGGGTCAGCATCAGTACAGGTCCGGGTGGGACGAGCCGCAGCGCTCTCAGTGGCTGAATTCAACGACTCCTCAATTTCGGCATCATCTGTGGTCGGATCAAATGCTGGGTTCAGAGTTCCTCTAAGAGATCCTTGCTTCTGTTTGAGAACTTGGTCGTCGTTTGATTGGTTATCTTTCTGTAGGTTGAGAGATCCAACTTTAGGTGTTCCATCTTTCAGTCCATCTTCGAACCCCTGGGTCATGTCAGTGTCGTTGTCCTGGGTGTTGCCTCTGGAGGAACGCCTGCAAGAATGTACACAGCTTATTGACTAGCGTATGATTTATGGGAATTAAGTATCAATTTATGAAATTGTTGTTCATCACAGGTATGCTATAAAGTTTATGTTGTGTTGCTAGATCTAGCGATAAACTTTGTTCACAGAAGCCGATGCCCACTGATCGACATAACTCTCTCACCCCAAGTTACAATCAACATAACACCCTTCGCCCCACGCAACAATCAAGGTAACGCCCTTCCCCCAAGTTACAATAATCTCTCTCTCGCTCCGCCCACCTGTACGCCTCCTCTGGACTGAAGCTGGCCCGCCACCTGCGCAGAGTGACCACCACCACACAGTTGATGACCGCCAGCATGCAGAATGGCAGCACTGACTTGAGGGCCACCTGGTGGGAGGGATCTATATTTTTTCTATGTTTTACATTTGATATTGTATTGCAAATAAGTAGGCATTTTAACAAAGCAATGTCCACATTGAGACCCCGATTGATTGAGACGCGTAAAGGTAGACAGATGGACTCTGGTCAAGGCCTTCAGAGGGTGAGGGGGGGGATTCAATATGTGTGCACGCATCCCCCATTGTGGATCAAATGTCTAACAGTTTTGGTAGCAAAATCCCACAAAATGCACAAATTGCATTCTTTTGTAATGGAAAGTCAAATCATTAATGTTGTTTTATATAGCAACCGTTTACGTTGATTGACAAGAAATTGAATAAAAATACAGACATTAATTTCCTCGAAGTTACACGTGTGAATTACACCTCTCATGTGCCTAACGTGCAATACTTCCTTGTTACAAAGTCACAAACATCACTTGCATATGGTGAATAGCTCATCTTGATACCACTTCCTTAGTTTAATTGTCATCAGTCAGATCTCAATACTAGTATTATACAACTGTGCAGACAAATCACAATTGAAGGCATGGAATAACATTGAACAAACCACCAAAGTGTTGGGCGAACAACAGAACTTAAAGGCTTTTATCCACCCACCTCTATCCAGGAGTATGCTTTGGACACAGCGCTGGGGTACTTGAACGTGGAGCAGTAGCCGCTGCCCGTCCACACGATACCAGAGTTGTAGTAGTAGGGGATGTTGTAGAGCAGGGAGGCCAACACGGCCACAGTCAGCAGCAGCTGGAAGCCAAAAGGTCTCTGAGTTTGAATGTGGCTTTTCAGCAAACGCATTTGGCCCGTAAGTGTCATTGGACTACGTCATAGCCTCGTTCAACGGGTTTCGTTTGGTTAAAAACACTTGGCTAACACGTCAAAAGTCTGGATGATCAGGACTAACTTACAAATTGATCCCAAACTCAAGTAGTTACTTGGCAACAAAAGAGTAGAAATTGGTATGAAATAGTAGTTTACGTAGTTCGCTATACAACATAGTATCATAACATGGATCTGGCCATGCATGATACCCTCTAACTCTCTCTCACATCATCACCTCTCCTTTTTCTAGATCCATATTTCTGACTCTTCATGCACCCAGCATACACCCCGCCTACCTTGCTGCGCAGTGGGGTGCAGACGGCCGCCTTCCTGAGCGGGAAGCGGACCACGATGAACCTGTCGACACTGAGCAGGAGGATGAGCAGCACGGAGACCAGCCCCGACGTGTAGAACACGTACGCCGCCAGCTGAAGCGTGCAGCAGAGGAACAATGGTTAAATGTTAATAAATGTAAATGTCTGGTTTATGGTCTTCTTCCCCGAATGGCACACTCTATCTTTCTCAACTCGCTGTGAAGCATACAACACATTTTTTGGCTATCGTAGCGCATCAACCACATTAGCGTTCACTCGCCTGACCTGTGCCTATTTAAAGTGTAGGTACCACGGAGCAGTGTTCAACCTGTTAGAGGTGGGTTGTTCACACCCACCATCAGACCCGACCAGGAATCGAACCCACGACCTTCTGGTCACGCGTCCGACTGCCTATCCACTCGGCCACGGAAGCACATGTTAATAAACCATCAAAACACTGACAATGACCCCCTTAACAGGTTAAAAGTAATAACAAGTTGTGCTACTTAGAGGTTTTATTGTTCACTGGTCTGTATATGTTGACCTCCAAAGACTACTCTTGTTACTCATCATCTGTCACCTTGACCTGTACATGTACGTCTTTGCACAAAGTAACCGGGTGGTTCTATATACTGTATATTGGTAGGCTCTTTTTACTTCAACCGGAGGAAAGTTGTTTAAAATCATACAATCCAAAATTTCATTTTGACCTGAAGAGGAACAGGTCGAGCTGTAGCTTCAAATGACTTGTTTTATGGAACAAAACTGGTGATTAACTGTTACATTTACTAGTCTCAACTTCTCTCCACTAAATAAAGAGACCAACTGTCTATTGACTTAATCCTCTATGTGCCAGTTCAGTCGGTTATTAGTCCTAATAGAGATGTTTTAGTGCATATTTTGGCTCTTAGATATAAAATCTATTATCCTCAATCACCTTGCACTCAATCTCCCTGCTGGGCCGCTGAGACACATCACCCAGGATGAACTTGTTACTGGTCGTCCACTGGTACGCAGCGATCAGCAGGATGATGGAGTCGACGACGGCCAGGCCAGCCATGTACACGTAACAGGACACAGCACGGTTCTGGAGGTAAAGTCAGCCATGTACAAGTAATAGAAGGTAAAGACAGCCATGTACCAACTGTCTATTGTTCACAATGTATATGCAGTTTTTGAAAATGCAATTATAATACAAAGCCGTGATCTATAATCTTTAGATATAAAACGATACGTAATAGATACCATTTTATCACGCATACATGAGCGTTTGAGAACAGTATGGTGTAGGGCTTGGGGAATGGGCTTGAAAAATATTGTTTATGCTTAGTTAGCTAGTTAGTTAGTTATTTGTTTGTTTCAAAGTGTCGTAAAGATATTCAAACATAGAATAATTGTACAATTTATCATATTAAAAGAATACCTTCCAGCCATGTAATGGCTTATTTTGACACATTGTTCTAAAAATTGACTAGTATATTAGATTTTAAAATGTCAGTTCATATCAGTTTGCTGATCCATTTCGTGAAGATCTTCGTTCTTCCTGGTATGAGAGTGTATAAACCGGCAATGCTTCGCATAGCTAAAAGCCACTAATCTAGTTATATACAATTTTCTACAGCTAAACATTTCATGTACACATCTGATAGCTTGTGGTGCAATCTGTGTAGCGTTTAAAATAAAACACATCTTATCTATCTTATCAAACTCTAAAATGTTGGCATCTATGTCCACTGCGCTATTGAAAGTTGTAGTTCTTATGTCATCATAGAGAGGACAGTCTATAAGGAAATAGCATTCAGATTCGACTACATATATATTTATAGGCACGATCCGGATAATTGGTACCAATCTTATGGATAGGGCTGAACTTTTCAAACAAATTTAATGTGGGATGGGGGTGGAGCTGGGTATTGGGGTCGGCTGCAAATCATACTATAAAGGTTTAATTTGTCCATAATGACAATCCTGTGGAATTACAAATGGTAGCTTTCTAGCAGACAGACATATCACGTACCTGCTTTCTGAGTACGACGATCAGCGTGAGGGTGTTACCCACCAGCCCTACAGGCACGATGACCGGGAACCAGCCAATGTCGATCACAGACACAACCTGACAACACAATGCGCAGGCCGATGAAACGATTCGTGCACAAAAGACATTATATGTGGAAACGTAGCTATGTGATCTGCATTAACACTGATTTGTAGTTGTAAAAGCTATAAGTTTTCATATTTCTCATTTGCTCGTCGGGGGCATTTGTGAGATGCGACACTGCTATGATACAAGTCGTAGATAAATATATAATAGACAAAATCGGGTGAGTTTGTAATATGAATTATGTTATCAGGTGAGTTTTTGTGGCGGATCACAGCCCGAAGGGCGAGCCTGATGCGCCACTAGAACAAATCCTGATAAGATAATTCATGTTACACATCGAGCCCGGTTTTGTATTTATCATTCTTTTCTAAACAATTACAACACTGTTTGTAAGAATATGAAAAAGTATTCTTCCGTGTATACAAGAATGATAACAATGGTATCACCCCTGTTCGAACAGGGGTGATAACACTCTCCGGGTTATCGGATACTTCTGGACCATGATAAACTATGAAATTGCATGAAAAAGGATGTTAATTCCTTACATAGTTTGTCACTGACACTTGTCGTCATCAGATATCCAGCGGTACCTTGTTTTTACAGTCCAACTTGGTTCAGAAAAATTTATGCAAACTTTTCTATACCCTCTTCGAAAGACAGATATTTATTGTAAACTTTAAAAAGATACTTTGTTGCTGCTTTGCTTCAACAATGATTTATTTTAAATGCATGGTCTATCAGCAGTATTTTCAGAAATTATCAGTGACAAAACATTTTTTTCTTAAAACAAACAAAATCCCACATCCCTAATATTTTGGGCCTTATTTCCCATATCCCACAATTTTTTGGCGTTTCCCCTACATCCTACTTCCATGAAATCCAATATCTCTTTTTTTGGCCTTTTTTCCCATATCCCTATTTTTTGGCCTTTTCCCCGCATCCCACTCACTTATAAACCCGCCCCTCAAATGACCTGGGGTTGGGTGCATAAAAGTGTTAGCGAGAAGAAAGTACTACATTCGCATCGCTAGCACTGTTTTACGCATCGCTATCGCCAAAATGACGTGCATAAAAAAATGTGCGTGAAAAAAATCATCGCTAAACTTTGCGTAAACGCATTTTGAAATTCTCTCGCAAACTATAGGTAACTTTGTGCGAATTCAGTACTTTTAGGATCCCAAACTTAAATACCCAGTAGTTCATGACAATGGCACTTTATTTGCACATTCAAAATATACAAAATATACATCAACAAAGGCTACGTGTTGGAAAACATCGTGCGTTCAGGGATAGATTGAATCCTTTAGATGCATATGACAATGAAGAGATAATCAAAAGATATCGCTTATCACGACAGCTTATAATGAATTTGTATGACCAAATTGGGGATGAGTTAGAACCAACAACAAACAGAAATCATGCAATTCCGGGAATGCTGCAAATATTCTGTGCCTTGCGTTACTATGCATGTGGCAGCTATCAGAATGTGGTAGGTGACAGTATAGGTGTACACCGATCCTCAGTCGAACGTCAGTCGTATAGTAAGCAGAGTAACTGCTAAAATTTGTAACCTGAGACATAGATACATTCAATTTCCCAGAACAAGAGAGAATATTCAAGCAGTAAAGCAAGATTTTTATCACATTTCACAATTCTCAAATGTCATAGTTGCTGTTGATGGAACTTTAATTCCAATTAAAGTATCCTGTTACGAATGAACACTTGTATGTTAGTAGAAAGGGTGGCCATAACATAAATGTCATGAATGTGTTGGCTGTGTGTGATGCACTGCTTCAATTCATGTATGTTGTGTCAAAATATCCTGGTTCTGCAAATGATTCCTTCATTTGGATGAATTGCTACTTCAGACAACAGTTTGAAAGAAGGGAGAAAACAAGGATGGCTTCTTGGTGATAGCGGGTAAGGCCATTTTGCTATAAACATCAAGCACTTGGCTTTGTGCTATAGATACTTAGTAGTTCTAGCTAAACGCAAGTAAGATACTACTTTAGCGAAAGGTTTTATGCACACCTGGCTATCGCTAATTGCGGGATCACGCAAAGCTTAGCGATCACGCTAAAAACGCTATTTTACGCAAATCTTTATGCACCCGACCCCAGGCCCTTGTTTGTATACAATGTAAACTATGGCACACAACCTGTGATGCATATATTGGCTGCAGCAGCAATTAAAAAAATAGGATAAACAAAATGGACAAAAAATAGCATATAAAGTCCTCTCTCACCTGTTCCAGCATCAGCACGGTCGGGCCCGGCGTCTCCATGTCTGGCCCGCCCGGCTCCACGATGTCTGGTCCTTGCGTCTCGGCGCCAGACGTAGTCATGTTCGTAGAGTTTCCCGCCACCACGTTTGTAAAGTTCCCCAAAGTGGCATTGTTAAAAGTGGCCAAATCCATAATGGACCACGTTTCAAAATTAACAAAAAAAAAACACGTTGAAATCTTCTTTGTCCTTCCCGGATGAATGTGTGAGTTTTGATTCAGCACAATTTTCCGTTTGAACGTTTAAATGTGCTTTGAATTTGTCACAAAGATTCGTTTCTTTGGTGACATTTGGAAATGGACGATAACGAGGTAGTTGAAAGTGCTACCAGAAAAAAAAGTTTTAATATTGAGATAACATCTTTCCAAAGCAAAGCGTTCACTGGGTAGCATTCCCAGTGGTTGCATTGCATATATATACCTATTGCTAACCAATGTCTCTTGACATTAACTATCATTAGTGAGAAACATAGACTAGTGGGTAGGTATCATCTGCATAGTCAGGTGAGAAAACAAGATAGACTTAGTATGATAGAAGTTCATTTATCCTGGACCTGATAGCCATATGTTTATTTATACTTTAAACAGGACAATAAAAATTCAATATACATTTTGAGCTTTTGGCAATTGCTCTTGCCTTGCTCACAACAACTGATGACGTCATAGGTTGTCACTGTTGGCGCAGGAGAATCCCTGAAAGCAAGGTTCATGGACCATAGACGCCCAAGCTCTACGGGGTCGGAAGTATCTCGCCATCTACACACTGACCATCAGGGACATGACATCTCCATAGAGGATACAAAAGGTTTATGTGCCGAACCAAAGTACTTTGAACATGAAGTAAAGGAAGCGATCCAGATAAGGAGGCACATACTGTGACATACATCAGTTAGTGATGTAACTCATATATATTATACGTGTACATGGGTATATAGATTTGACTCACTTGAGAAAATTAAAATAGGAGACTGAGACATTCTCTCAACAGAGATGGAGGCAGACACACCCTTCCCACCATATGGAACAACGTGTTGACCATCCGAGGGGGGCGGGGGCGCAGCTGGGGATTATCCTGCGTCAACAATGACGTCATCAGTTGGTGTGAACAAGGCAAGAGCAATTGCGAAAAGCTCAAAATGTACATTGAACTTTTATTGTCCCGTGTAACCTGTGTTGTGTAAACGTATGACTAAGATAGACTTAAGTAACACCTGCTATTCTTTTAAAGACCCGCAGTTTTGGTGAGTTGGGGCGGTTGAGAATTCATCTCAGAATTGCCGCTTTGGGGACTCTTTTATAATATTGAAAATGTAGTATTTGACATACACGTCATTCTGATATTAAGGTAATTTTAATGTCGAAAAAAATACAAACTGCACCATAAAAAACAGTCTGCTATATGGCATTTGCATGCAACCCTGTAGTCAGCCATGTCTGACTAGATGACTTGTGGGGATTCTGCGGGTATGCCCAGACAAACATAATACGTACAAGCTCAAAGTTTATGACCTCTCTGAAGCAAGTGGCGGGGTATTATAAAGAGTCAAGAAATCCCACACCTCTCTTTTTGTGGCCCTTTTTGCCACATCCCTATCTTTTCAGGCCTTTCCCCGTGCACCTTTCCCGCAAAATCCCACTTCCTTATAAGGAAGTATTGTAAAACCGCCCCTCTATTGCGCAACACGTCTGGTTATGGTTAATGTTTTCCATATACAGACTAGAGATCTGAGTGGGGTGTAGACAGGGGCCCCTATATTCAGAGACCCTCCAGTTGAAAAAAGAACATTATACCAGCTGTGTCCACTAATTAGAGTAAAGTGGTATTTTGAGAAACTGGGGTATTTTAAGAATAATACTTTTTCTTCTATTGTGAGCGATATTTTACATATAAAGACACATATTTTGATATAAAAAATACTTGACTGCTTAAATTTATTTCACACCTGCCGTCCCCTACCCGCTCACCATATAAAATAAAATAAAAAGAACTGAACAAAAAGACAAGAAAAGAACGTATGATTCGACCCTTAATTAATATGTTATTGTCACAAAATGTGTGACGTCAATCTACTATTATAATAATAGACATTTGAGATACAGAGAAACTACAAAATATGCAATAATGTTTAATGAATACACTAGAAGTCATATATCACCCCTTCCTTGCCAGATTCTCCGTTTTCCGGTAACAATCATAACTTTATCACAAACGGACGTACTAATTTTAGTAAACATCATGCAATCCAACATAGGTGAGACTTCCCACCAGTTTGGGACTTTTTCACCTGAAATCCTTCATTTTCTATATATTAAACTTGATAGATTACTTGTCAGCCATTTTATTAAAAGTGTACTATACACACCAGTACGCCAATAATAAAAGCACGTCCTATTTTTAAATGGAATTTCGAAACTTCTCGATTTATAGGAATTCAGACGTCTAAAAGTAGTATATAAAGACCTCTGTTACTCGAAGTTGCTTGGAAGCTGTGATACATGAAAATGGCTTATTAAAGACATTTTTATGCACCAACGTCCCGACATTTTCTTCAAGATAGAGCAGAAGTACAGACTTGTATATAGGTCAACTTGGCACACAATGCACGTATTGGTTCCTCAATAAGCAACACTACATTAGCGACACCATGACAATGGAATGGCTCTTTTTTATGTTATTAATTGTAAAAGACCAACACTCGCCTTCACTGATTGCACACTGATTGTACGATTCCCAACTCATTGACCAATCGCACCTAGTTGTTAAGTGCCGTAAATCATTACACACACGCACGCACTCAAGTACCTATCACACCACAGTGATGTGTTAGTATCACTGCCGCACACGGTTGTGGGTTCAAACCCCATCTGAGGCGGCACCGTGCAACTATCCCTTGCTTACTCACGCATACACATTCATTGCCTGCACTGACACCAGACCCGTGCACTCACAAACACGTACTCCAGTCCGGGCCTTTGTCATGTGCGTTCAGTTTTCTGCTTGTCCTATGAATATCTTTGTGAGGTTTCCCTAAAAATCTATCAGATCTCAACCATCACAGTTGCAGAAGTAAACATGGCACTCAAGGTGGATTCAGATGAGCCTCCCTGAACACAAGCATGTATTGTGTCCAAGGGAATATCAAATGTTTGTTACATCACAGGATTTACAGCAGAACAGCACTCACCTATGGCGCACATGTAGCGTGGCCAGGGGCACGTGCCGGGCTCGGGCTGGGGGAAGGGCTGGTCTGGGGCGAGTGGTGTGCGTAGGGCGGGCAGCGGCGACGGCATGGCCCCGAGCAGAGACATGGTCACACGGCCAGAGAACGCCAGTCTGGAAGAGACGCAATACAAATATGCAACTAGGAGGTTCGGAAGCCTCGTTAAAAGCCATGTCCCGTGTAGAGGAGAGCCACACCTCTGCACGTAAAAGAACTCACCTAGTTTGAAAACTATAATATAGCTAGTGTGATCCCCCCACCCCTGAGGCTCAGTTGGCCACCTAGCCTGCCTCTGGAGGTCCATGTACCAACACCACGTGGCCTCCCTCTGCTATATTCATCAAAACTGATGGCTGCGGAGTATTCACTCAAATCAAAATCAAAATCAATCAAAAACTACTTATTAGCATAGGCAGAACCAGGAGGAACATGCGGATGGAGGGCAGGAGATTTTAGGGGTGCGCCACCCCACCCCCTTCTGAAAAACCGGGATCTGCCAGTGTACAGCAATTTGTTTAGTGGCATACCACGTGGCGACTGGTAGCCTGGTTACCTACGTGGGATGTGCGCATGGTATCGCCAGTCGTTTATAGTTCAGAAAAGTAATCAGAACAAAGTAACTCAGAAATTTCTCCAGGTATTGCCGTTGTTAATTTCAGGTTGCCATGTAAGTTATATTATAAATTGATATAATATAACTATCAAGGAGGCTTCGTACATTTTCTAGCGTCATTTTCACAACTTTTGTATTTACCAAGAAAGTAATGATTCGTGAAATATGAAATGGCGTTGAATTAGTAGTTACAGGGGAAAACAACCAATACGCATAATGACGTATCTGTGTATACAAAATCTACACGGATAAAACTAGAGCTATGGGTTAGAGGCATTTGCACATCTCCAGTCACCGCTTTTGTTTTATTCGTCAGATTACTTAGAAACAAAACCACTCAGCCCTTATAAAAGAGCACCCTACGGGGAGGCTCGTACGTGGATAACACAAAATAAAACTAATTCAATTAGCATGGTATCAAATGTATCTGTGATAGCATCAAAAGGCTGTGATGCTGGGAGATTGTCAGACTGTGGCTTTGATTATGCACTGGTGATTGTCGCAGTATAATAGGTCCACATTACAGCACAGTTTGATGGCACTCAGTAACAGACATGCACGACGCGCATGGGTAAGACAAAGGCTTCAGCAAGAATGTGGCATACTTTCAATTCATCACGCGATCACCTTGCCACACTCGATCATGTGATGTACGGTACATGCACATGGGAGTAAAGAAAAGGCAGTATGGAGACAGTAGACAAACGTCCTCTACTTTCAATTCAACTGTTGCCTGGCCTAAGGTAGACAACACGTTGATAATAGAATCATTGCAGTGCGGTGACAATTGGAATGCATGGATCACTGCACGCCGAGAAACGTGTCTGTTTGGGGCGGGGGGGGGTCGTCTTCCGTCCCGACCAAATTGTGCACCATTACTGATTGGGTTTCAGTCAACACCGGTTAAGCACTGTTGCCACTTACCAACGTTTGCATGGTGTAGTCTAATAACTGACGACCTATTACCACTGCGACATGTTTCAAACAAGCAAAGTAAAATGCTTATTAAAACAATACACCAGCTTAGAGCACCACTGAGAACCTTTTTCCTATTGACATGGAACATGACAATGGGGATATTACACATAAACTTTAACACAGTTCATTTTTCGGGGATGAAATAAGGGACAAAAACAAATACCACTGCAGCTTCTTACGATTGCACTCGATGCGACAGCACAAAAGCCAGAAAGACAGTCCCGATCATTGAAAAGAAATCAGTCATGGAATTGACCAGAGTTACATTGTGGCATTGCCTCACTGTACAAGCATTGTGTGACGGCAATTCTTATAATTTCTCAGGGCATTCTATTTGTTTGCGGACGATTTTCGTGCTTGTTAGACTGGGGTTTACGCACTTTTGCAATAGGAAGTGTAAGAATGCACTGCCGCTTGTTTCAGAACCAAGTAGACCCCCAAACAACATTAAGCTCTAGTTGTTGCATTGCTGTAAATTCATAATGTAAAACTTCTCTACTGATGTCCTAGTTATAAGCGGCAAGTTGAGGGTAGACATGTCAGAAATAATGTGTTTATCAACAGATTCATTTGGAGACCTTTTTGCTAGATGGCCCGGCATCAAAAGTCTGGTTTATTTACTTTCACAATGGTTTCCCAATATAATTGACAATCAGATCATTGGTACAGAACCACAAACTGCAATACAACGCTGTACAACTGACGTACAATAATAAACAGGGCTAGATACGTCTTGTTAGCCGCGTTCCAGGGGCTCTCTGTTGTTGGTGAGAGCAGCAAACACAGATTCTGGTTGATGGAAACTCACCTATTGCTCACCAAATACGTTTCTGTTGCGTATGTTGTGCATATCAGGGTTATGTACCTGTTTCGCACGTTTTTTGTATCAAACATACACCTCTTACTTACATAGTTCGCATTGAAGCCATACCTGTTGCGTATGTTGTGCGTGGCGTTGGCGAGGATGAAGGCAGACAGTGAGAGCTGGCGGACGTATGGGTCGGCGCTGAGGAAGGCCTGCACCAGCGAGAACGGCCGGTACACAGCTGTGGGTAGAACGTGCTTGTTGATGACAACTGATGAATTATTAGAATGGAAGATATTGGAGCTAACTAGGAAATTACTAGTGTGGAAATATACTGGTTTTACATGTATTTGTTTCGTTAAAAAGTACAGTTAACTTTTGACACAGTTGTATAAATAGGAAGGCTGGCGGTCAGGGGCTGGAGGATGGACAGACAGACACCAACTGACCAGTGCCATGCTTGGCCTTTCGCTGGACAGTGATGAGGCGCGCCATGTAGGCCTCCTGGTACAGCGTGGTGGTGAGCGCCGACATCGCCTCATCCAGCGCCGACGGCATCATGCTCTCGATCACCACGTGTGCCGCCACTGGAACTGCAAGCGAGGAATAGCAGTTAACATCTCTGTTTCAGGAGCAAAAACATGAGCCACAGCATGATTTTACAGTGATTTGTTATACAAATTCGGAATGGTCAAATTACAAAGGCGGTCGACATAGAGGTGGTTCTTATTTGTGGTTCTTCTGTATCTGTTTTACGACAGAAAACAGAAGAAAATGTAAACAAGGGTGGTGGTCATTTATTTGACTACGACTTGAAAAAAAATGTCTGTAAAACTATACGTACGGATATTTATTCAAATAAAGGCATTTATTCAGCAATTTAACTAATTTGCATTATGTGATAGGTTGATTTCATTATCATGTGTTAGATTGATATATTATGCAATGGGTTTATTTCATTGTCCTATTTTAGATGGATAAATATTATATGATCCACTTCATGTGCTTAGCTTTAAAATGCTTTGCCTTATTCATTGAAAACCTGATTTACAGCGTTATCATGGTAGAAACAACTGCAAACAGCTTGAAATCTTCGCAAATCTTTTTTGCTTAGATGTTTGTTAAACTAAAATGACTGCGGTTACGGATGATGAAAATCACGTATTTGAAAATTCAAAGTAAAAGATGAGCAAAAATATGAGTAATTAAAATTCTGATTTAGATGTCTTCTTAATTGAATAATTACAAAAAAACGTATTCCGCCAAAGATTTCCTGGTTGACTACTATGTGACCCCATATGAAGGGTTGTAAGCTAGAAGGATAATACTTATGCATGTTGTATTTGTACATAATTTGTTTATTTTTTGTTGCTTTGTTTGTTTAAAACTGTTTTTGTTTTCATTTCTGAACCGCGATGTTACATTGAAGCTGGTAAATTTTTAATTTAGAAAATAATTATTTCACGCCAATTGTTATTCAAAATTTCAGTTTGTGAATATCAAAATTGGCTGTTTTCACTATCAAAATCCATTTTCCAGCAATGTTCTGTCCCCCACCCCCAGCAATATCCTCTATAGAAACAGATTTATTTGAGTATCTCATGTGAGTACATGACTAAATTTTCAAAAATCTCAATACCCCATAATTTGGAAAGAACGTTTGTTTTCTAATTCTAAATAACCGGATTGATTTAATTTAAGTAAAAGGTATTCTCTTAGATAATGATAAGTTAAATTAGTATGTATGAATTTGGGATGATTAGACCCTTATCAAATTACTGTTGCCCCATCAACACTTGAGCATGAGGGGGGGGTCTCCTGTTGTAATAGGGTACGGGTGTGCCATTTTTACTTCAGGAACAGCAGCGATAAATATAGTAAGATTTGCAAAAAGCATACCTCAAAAATATAGTAAAATTCATCCAAAGTACATACCCATAAATATACTAAAGCAAAAATTCATCCATAACATATACTACCGAAATACACAATGCACTCATGGTTTCCTTGCAGTACAGCAGTTTGCATTGTGACTGGACCTTTAGACTTCTCAGACTGGTGTATAAGATACTCTTGAGCTATAATACATGTGTTTCTTTAATGATTATAAACAAACTGAAGAAACATGAAAATACGCAATGGTATACCATATTTCGATGTCCATGCCCTATGATATATTTGTCTTTAGAGATAAGACCCTAAAATTTAGTGTTGTCTTAAAATCAAGACCCAATAATATAATATTTTCTCAAAATAGGGACCCAATGATATATCAAGAGGCTGGAAAAGGTGACCTATAAAAATGGCACGTCAGTACTAAACCAATGTATTCGAGATTACCCCCCCCCCCCCCCCTTGCGGAGCACAAGCACTGCCGACTGTGATCGTAATTCGCATTAGGATCATAATGGTGCCGTTGTGAATATTTTATAGATGGTTAGTATCGCTGTATTAATTCTTTTTATTTGGCAATTGAAGGTTAATTTTACCTACAATATCCAAAGACAAAGGTATACTGATATGATATATGTCAGAGTAGCGTTTTTAATAAATTAAACGTGGAAAATTTCATATAAAACGGTGATGAAGTAGAGTTTTTAATGAATTAAAAGCGGAAGATACTCCTTCCATATAAGGGAACGATCATAAATAATAACATGGGGCTTGTCCAACTTTTCTGTTTCCTTTTGCGGGGGTGGGGGGGGGGGTCGCTGAACTTTTTTTTTTTATCACGCTACGGTATTTTTTTTCTTCAAATATTTGCTTTTTAGCAATGCAATGACTATATAGACGACTTTTTCTTTAGATGGTGGGGGTTGGGGGGGGTGGGGGTGGTCACTTAACTTTTTAAAATGTTAAGCGGGGGGTCGGTTAACTTTTTCTTAAAGCCCAAAAAATGGACACCCCCGTAATCGTTATTCATGATTGTTCTCTAAACCAGTGATGAACGTAATTTTTTGCCAATGATCGTAATGCATTCTAATTTGTTTTGTTTATGCTCGTAAATTAAATGCATGAAATTGACAACCAATTTTATGATAGCTGTGCTGAAATTCTTCAGGGTTTGATTGCATTAATATGTACACACACCACTGTAGTCCATTATATATTGATTGTACAAAAACATCACTACAAAATAATGTTGGTATCCTATCTGAAAATGCTGTGGTTTAACATACAGAAACAGACCTCACATACGGTAATAACTGATTTAGTTGAAATCAGCACTAATACGCTTTAGATTTCATTATAAACTCCACCCTCACATAGTATATCTTATAGACATCAATATACATGTAGTATTATAGTGAATAATTACTTTATATTGAAAAACAAACTAATAATAATGCATTATCTAACTAATCTGTAAAATAATCCACAACGGCACCAGTAGGCCTACGATCCTAAATGGTAATAGGCCATAGGATCGTTTTGTTAACGTAGGATCGTACTGATGTCGATGTGGATTATTTTACAGATAGTCAGGCACGGTGATAAACATTCATTGAACAGATTCCCGGGAACAGATCAGTTATTGCTTCGATGATATTTGCCCTTTTCATTTTCTAGTAGCTAGTTGTCACTTGATAAAATAAAGGTAGAGAATTAAGATATGGAAATAAGAAGACACCATTTTTGGGCCCACCATTGTACAAAAACTGTTAAGATATATAGATTTATGGTTTACAAGTCATACACCAACCACTTTGGCTAGATATACTAGCTATGAGAATTGTCCAGCTCTTTTAGTTGTCTGTCGAGAGAAGTTCCAGTAGATCAGGTCATTTTGTCAAAAATGTCAGTTTGGTTTCATTTTAAAAAATGAACATACTTTCAACACGTGCTGTATTCATTTGCAAATCCAAAGAACCATCTGTGGTTTCTTTTTCTTCATATTTGACAATTTCATAGGCATAATGGTAACCCCCCACCCCCAACATCATGTTCTGTACACATTTAGCGCAGCATTTATAGTAGAGTATGATATTTTTTTGCGTGGTATGTAGGAAATCAAAGAGTCCTCGTTTCATTTTTTGTATCAAAAAAATATCCATGCTAGTACTTAAAAATCAGGTTTGAACACGACGACCACAATTTAAGGAAATATTCGTTCGTTCTGTCTTAGTCAGATTCTATGGAATGTGTTAATGATTTTATGATCAGACATGTGTTGAAAAAATTCCCCAACATGATGAACTATTCAAGGTGTAGTAATCGTCATATTTGACCTTTTATAAGCATACTGCAAAACCCGTCCTCTTCAAAGGTCCTCGTTCAACCAGGCTCTGAAGTGGTTGATCGAGACTAACAACGTAAGTCTCAATACGTTCTGCGTACAACGTAGCCAAGCAACGTACGCTTACGTGCGACGTGCGTGGTAACCAATGTGCTAATCACATATATCAAGCAAGCCTTGTTTTATTTTTGCAATACTTTTCTAAATAATTTACGATGATTAGCAATCTCAATTCTTCACACTCGAGTAGAACTGTAACTGAAGTCAAACCACGACCTTTTACAGAACTCGACTTTGCAAGCCACGATGGCTACTACAAGAATTTCTTCAGATTCCGCCCATTTACCGAGTTAGATTTTGCTAGTCGTGATGGCGTGTACAAGGATTTATTCCAGAAATCAGAAAGAGAATATATGGAAACAGATAGCAACGTGACTGCTGTACAACCAGTTGAAGATTCTGATCTGTCAGAGATAACAGAAGAACCAAGACTCGTCTTCAAATCCCGTCCATTCACCGAATTGGATTTTGCGAACCCAAATGGCGTTTTTAAGGAGTATTTCCCGAAATCTGAACAAGAGAGTAGGGAAGTCAATACTTCTAGTTCTTCGCGTTCCACTGATATGTCAAGAAAAAGAAGACTCGTGATCAATAGGAACACAACTGTTATTCCATGTGACACAGACTGCGTTGTACCTCGTAAGAGGAAGTTTGTTGTGAGAAGAAGAGTTTAACCACTTTTCAGTTTTGAACAGTTGCAACAAACATTTTGGGACTATAGTTTTTATTGTATTCGTTGGGTCACATGTTTATTTATTTAATACTTTTTGGTTGGAACCCTTACTTTTACTACTCTATTGGTTTATTCTAGCTCGTTTAACATATCTATAATAGATATGTATTATATATCTTTAAACTACATATTGCTGGAATAAAAATACCACCCAACCAGAAAATCTTGCTTTTTTTACATATCTGCCTTTTTAAAATGAATTTTAAGATTTTGATAAGTTTTCTTAAATTCTTTCTACACCATTTAAAAGTCTAAGTGACTCAATTTCTTAATAACTTAAGTTAGCTTAAACATTATTCAATATGTCTTTATATTTCCGCATAAAAATGATTGTGAAAGATCATACATCAATGATATCAATAATCATAGCAGTATATCACTGAAGTAAAATATATGGCACGGCAGCCATCAATTTTTCTCTCAATACACCGCTTCATGTTACAAATATACTCATACCAATGTTTCTTAGTACGTATATTAGAATGGTAATCAATACATTGTGGCTATCATCAACATACACACAATTCTTCTTTAACATAGGATCAAACAACTTAATCTGAATCTGACACATCAGCAAGCCTGTTTGCGTAACGCTCAACATCGAAACTGCATGCGTCAGAGCACGCCAATTTCCCTTTCCTACGTTTCCATTGCTTCGCAGCACATGCACTTTTGCAGGCCCATTTTTAAAAGGTCAGAATTTCTACGGGTGCTGTGTGTTATCTCATAAATACAGACACAAGTTGCTTTTTTATGTTCGTCCAACCTCCAACAATTGCGGGCTGCTTGAGAAACTGCTGTGTTGCATGCAGCCAAACGAAACTTTGACAATTCACTCTCTTCAAATGTTCCGAAAAGGCATCCATCGTGGGAGGAAGAATAGCACACCATTTCATTTGAACATCGTCAGCAAGGCAACCTTTAATCAGGACGATCGAGTAAGCCCTATAAGCGACCCAGAAAAGCAAAAGGGTGATCCAGATCAACAACTCAATCATCTATAACAGGAGCCCACAGGCCAAATAAAATCAAAATCACGTTTCCAGAGAAGTGATAACATATTTTGAAGACAGCATTGATCATGGAGCATCGTAAACAACCGAACTGTTGGAACCGCTCCTTCTGTTTCATGGCTCCATTGCTTCAGGTTGTACAGGCAGTAGCGGCACTTGTGGTTTCATCTGTCGACCACACATCCTCCCAAAGCGGCAGACGAGAGGCCACAATTAAGCAGAAAGACCCAGAACTAGCCAGAGATGTACCATTCCCTACCAAACTAACCAGATCACTCACATGTTGACGACAGATCACCACCATCCACCTCAAAATGAAACTAAGCTTTTGGCATCATCTGGGGCATCTGGAACTACCGTCGTCTATGTGAAATTGGGGGTTTAAAGGATACAATCATTTATGCAATCAACATTTTTTTCAATGTTTACCAAACAGTAATATATCTTTTACCCCCGTGTCAGAGTGGACAGGCGGAACGCGGACTCCGCGTGCCCTACGCCCGCGAAGTGTGAAAATCTTTTTAAACAAAAAACTCCAGCAAAATTTTCCCTTCCTGGCGGACTAGAAGTGAGTCCGCAAGCGGAGAAATAGCCCTCGAGCACCCCCCCGCCCCCACCGACATCCACTGCAGCGAAGTCAGGCGGAGAGAAATTTTGCTAGTGCGGAGTGTAAAATGTGTATGGCAGACTCTGGCGGAGTCAAATTATGGGTCTTGCGAACCCTGGCGATCTGAAATTGGGCGTGACAGTCGCTCCAGGGCTATTTCTCCACCTGCGGACTCACTTCTAGTTGGAATTTTTTTAAATTTTCACACTTCGCGCGTGTAGGGCACACAGAGTCCGCGTTCCGCCTGTCCACTCTGACACGGGGGTTACTCCAAGTTTTAAGAATTGGCTGTCTGCCAAGCTGTAGGTAGTCTGCATGTGCCTTCCCCAACTCCAACCATCAGGAACATTGCCTCTTATGAGGATTCCTAACAGCCATTCTGCAGCTGAAACGTTCATATTAATTCTGAGTACACGCTATAGACTCTTAGGATAACATTACAGTCTCTTTGTAGTAACGTTAAGTTTACTGATTTGAATCATACTCAATTACAAATGTAGAATATACTCCATTGACAGTTTTGAAACATATATAGTCTTGGATCACATGGAATGAAAGTGAAATGATCCTACCCGTCACATGACACCAACATCTGACACAACACACTGTTAGATTGTATTATGATAGAGCACCAATAGTAAAAACGACACATGAATGTTGCAAATCAGACAGTTTGAAGGCTGCGTTGGACGGATACAGATACATGCATGAGTTCGGCATGGCATCGAGGTTACTGTACACTCTTTAATGTCATGATACAGCGACATTGTGTCAATGTGATATGGAGACCATCCAATGACATAAAAACATGTTTGCGAGCCTTGATTAACGACCTTGTATGTGACGGACAACGGATGTTAAACTTCGATGTTACTTTCAAGTTTTGCCATGATGATATTGTATTGATGTGTCACACTGTCATCCCAATGATATGAGTTGCATTGTGTGGCATGGTCTATCTATGACAGTAATATAGGAGATAACTCTCAATGGCATACAGGCAAGAATGCTGTGAAAGTCCACCATCACTAACGGGCAGCTGTAATACAACTTACCTTGAACATAAGGGAACATTGGGTTAAGGAGACTACAACTACTATCATATGCAGCTCATCACTCACAATCAAGTATAATTGTGGTAGATGAGACACGACCAATATGGCAAGACTCAAGCTTCTTGGATGTCATGAAAAGAGATACTGGAGCACCGAGTGGAAGTGAGATGGTTTCACTGATGGAAGACAGCGTTGGGGGCCCCAGTTATGGCTGCCATTTATCCAGGACATGCTGTGGTACATCTCAGCAATCGAATATGTGTCTATGTAAAGCTATGAAAGTGTTAAATGTGCTGCTAATGCTCTGCTCACATAAACGTTGTTTGGACGCAGGTGTATCTTTTTGAAATAATGCTTAAATCATGGCATGGTCGAAGAGCAACACTGAAAGAGACTGTTCACTAGAAGCAGACGAACGTATCTGTGTATTCACTGTATTACTAGTCAAATCCAAAATTAAACATGTTTAATGAATTGACAAGTAGCAGTGAATACACAGCTACCATGAACCCCATGCGACATACCTAATCAACAGAACTCTCAATGAATTCATTAACATCAACAGATATATATTCCATCTCACAGTTCACATGCTCAAGTCTGCTCAGTATATAATACCCACCATGAGTGATTTATCCATGGCCAATTTAGTGGAAAATGATGAATCATACACTAGTAGATGTTGATCAATATAGGTTTGTAAAAACTTTTAAAAGTTTGCTGTTGGCGGCAATTATGACAGCCATTTTGGATGTTCAAAACGTAAATATAATATGACCTACTACCTATGTCACATTCATATTTTTAAAGGCTACTATTATGTTTGAAAAATCTGTGTGTAATAATTAGTGTATACGAATTTCCACCATCTTGGATTATGTCCAAATGCAAATTTCACACAATAAATTACCTCAGCATGTTGAATATAGTTAAGAAAGATATTACACGATGGTCAGCAGTGATTTTCTCATAGTTTGAAAATCATGATGGCGGCCATTTTGAAAACGTTACCCTACAATGCAAACTTGTGTGAACTTTTTTGTCCTCGAAAAGGCAGATATCAAAGATTCCATTTCAGTCATTAAACCTTTGACAACAATTTTGTCCAAACTCATCATTTTATTTACTGGACTGATGGTTCTCTGCAGCCAATGAGCGAATGAAGACTTCGCAAATCAGAGGAAAGCTTATAAACCCCATATGTTAAATTAAAACTCAGTGGACATTGCTAAAAGAACGGATGATCTTGTGTTTGAGGTCCTGACCTGGTGCCGGTGTGAGCTGCTGTGGAGGTGCTGGAGGCAGCAGAGCGGTGATGGCCCCCAAGGAGGTGTGGGCCTGTGAGGGAGCAGCGGCCGGGGGGAGGGACCGGCGCTGTTGTAACAGCTGGGCGGCCACCTGCGACAGCTCATCACGGATGTCGGAACCCGACGGACGCTCTGCAAGGAATGGAGTATTTTATCAATTCTGTAATGTGCATCTCTACTAGCAGATACAGGTTTTCCAAAAATGTGGATAGGGCATTTTCGGAATGGGTTTTGAAGAAGACAAACGCTTGACAATGTGCAAAAACATCAATCAAAGGTTCTTGACTAAATCAGGACCCATGATATATACCAAGATTAGCCGAAATCATGACCCATACATACACCAAATGCAATATAATGTAGTTATTTTAGGGAACCCCCTTCGCATTCTCTTCATTGAACTTTTCAGTAGTCACAGCCAAATGGCAGTGGCTGACTAGTCTTGCGTTTATAGGCATGTTTCGGATAGTGATGCTATAAACAGAGGGCTGTGCATAGATAAATTGTCTACCAGGCATCACGTCTGTAGTATCTAGTATTAGAAAAGAACCCCTTCCTCGATCCCCTTTAGACCCCCCCTCCCTCCCCTACAACTCACCTAGCGTGGGCGACGTGGTGCCCTCGCCGCCGGCCAGCCGTGCGTACGTGCCCCTGCGCGTGTCGGGGTCGCGGTTGAACAGTCCCACCAGCAGCTCGCCCAGCAGCGCCGCCGTGCGGCCTTCTGACGTACTACTGCTGACGGCATTGCTTACCCAGCCGCGAGTCGCGGAGCCGGGGGATGTTATGGACGCTAGCAGCAGGAGGAATAGAGGCCCCCGCATCGCCGTGCCTCTCTTTTTGTGTGTTGTGTAGAGGATTAGCAGAGGATTTTGACACTTTTATATACTTCAAGTCTTGATTACGCAGTCTCAGGTGTTGTTTTGCAGGCTGTTTTTGGCCTGGTTTCCAATTAGATGTATAATGATGATGTAAAATTGTATCTTCCAATTGGAATACTTAAGTGTCCTTTTAAAACAATGTTTTACACTTTTATAATTGCATTTATAATTTCTGTTAAAACAATCTAACAACTAGCCTTACAATCAGTGTTGATGCAAGGTTACCTTTTGTATGAAAGTACCTTACATTAACGCAAACAATAACATCTACGGACCCACGTAAGATCACGCCCGTTTTTCAAAATGGCCGCAAAAAATGCTAAAAAAATGTATATATATACTTCTATTTATGCTATTAACATGAACTTTTCATTTTGGTATTGATTGGCCAGCCAGCCTCTCATATTGGTGTTTTCAAAGTCGAGTAAATAAAAATCTAAATTTGGCAAACACCATACATTCAATATTCAATTAATATGTTAATCATCTTATCCTACTTAGATGATATTTGCTACAAATGACTCGTATATCTTCATGTACATCCTTTTAACTATTGCTGTAGTGATATACACAGAATCTCTTTTACTTAGGGTATCATAAGCTTATATAGGCCCGCATACCAAGAAAAACTTGTCACATATCATCGAAACATTATGTAAAATATAATCCATATCCATGTCATTATTTTTCTGCTCAATAACAATGCAAACTGAGTTACAACGTTGACCAGCAAGACTGTGTTGTTTTTTTACTCGCACCTACCGATCGACATCATTTTTCATGAAGGTGGTTGGTTAACAGTGATAATTAATTACAAAAGTCCGGCCTCATAATCCATGAAACAAATTTTTAATTTTGTTTTTGCTCTAATTCATAAATATCCAATTAGACAGCCCATCTGCTGAAGAAAACTCTCATCCCGAACAGTCATTCTGCAGTAAGAACAAATATAAATCACTTTTAATAACAAGTTATTTCATTAAACATGACTGGAAAATTCAACTAAGACTGGATTTCATAAGTAGCCCCACTTTAACAATTTTCAATCAACTGTGTTAAATAGCTCTATCCACACTTTCAAATCCAACGTATTATCTTCACATACTTTCACCCAAAATGCACTTCTATCCCATTCAAAATCACTTAGCTATCTTGGTTTAATTTCACAATCAAATTAAAGCAAGTACTAAACTTCCCTCACTATTACAATGGCTGTCCAGAGACTAGATTAAACCAATCACAGGCCTCGAGGCATAACCGTAACAAGCCTACACCTGACCACTAGTGTTTCTAATTTAGGCCTCAGGGCAGATTTATTGATGAGATAATGCAAGTAATTTCTATATACATAATTTATAACTGTTTGTAGTTGATTTGAACCCGCTCCTGTGTTGTGATCTCTGCTATTTGTTTGATGTAATAATTCTGTCCAAGGTCAAACCAGTTTGAATCAGCTCAAAAAAAGGTCAAATATGTGACGTAGCCATTTGTGTTTTTTTGCTTGTGTGAATTATATTTTACTTGACATTTATCTTATCAATTGTTACTGATTTTATTTAGTAATGAGTAAATGTATTTTCGTATACATGTAATTGTTGATCGTGATGTTTATGATGTTCATTCTGGCGGCAATCAATAAGCATTTGATAAAACTTTATAATATGTTTTTTTCTTTAAATAAAACACGTAGAGCTGTTAATACAGCCGGAAAGAACTATACACTTCAGATAATTTCATAGGAACTCTGTTAAACTAGAGATGAATGGAACACTGATATTACACAAGTTGTTGATCTCAAGATAAGGTTCTAATGTGCAATGAAATATGTACTGGAGTTGGTTTAAAATTCAGTATTTTTAAAACATCCAACTGTTCGAAGTATTTTTTGCAAGGAGTACATAGTTTTACGCGGTGGCTGGCTATATCAATAACATGTCAAATTAGGTGCATAAATTTGCCTTTGATTCAGACACACCATGGCCTCAGGCAGGATGTGATAACACAATCAACGGACCGAGCAGTGATTGAGAGTAATCACCACACAGTTTGAAATCCAGGCTTGATCTCTGTAAAAACATCATATAAGTGCCCTTAATTGGGCAAAACGTAGACTAGATTGAAAACTGTTAAACTATTTTCAAAGATAATGGGATGCTCTTACAATGTTTTGATTCAAAATGTAAATGTAGCACTGTGCAACCTGTTAGAGGTAGGTTAGCTCAACACCGACTATCAGACCCCACATGGAATTAAAACCATTACATTCTGGTCACGAGTCCAACTCCCTATCCATTCGGCCAAGGAAGCCGAAATGTGAGACTGTAAATAGTCTTTTATCGATTCCATGGAAACAATTTTATTGCTGTCATTGTAATTTTAATTCTGAAATAAATTGTCTGTCTTCTATTAGGATCATCGAACCGTAAATGGAAGCGATTCTAGCGAATCGCATCTTTGTAGGAAGTAGAAACTGGCCGTTCATATAGTTTCTACCCTGTGGTTGACCTGTTTTTATCCAGTTTTTTGTGTGAGTTACACTTCGTGTATCCCGTGCTTCACAAAAATGCACGAGAACGTTATGGTATCCACACTGGCAATAAACCATATTGATGTAGTGCAGGGCCATAGCTACATGTGAGGCAGGGGGGGCAACTGTCTCCTCTATTTTATGGAGATCACCCTGTTGTTAGAGATATTTCTTAATCTTTTTTCCCACTGTTCTGTCATAGATAGCTTCAGAAGCTATGAAAAAGGGTCTACATTCAGAACTTTTCTTGTAGGTGGGGATTGGGTGGGGATGGGGGGGTGGGAGCATGCCCTCAAACCCACCTAGCCTATGGTGCTTGTCTGCACCCCGCCCAATACCCAATATATTTGCCTCCTCTGTTTCGCAATCCTGGCTACAGCCCTGTGGTTAATGCAGGAAGCGTTTTGGTCACAGTGGTGACTAAAACAGGCACCGGAAAATCCATTCAGGTGAGAAAACATGTAAGTTCCGTGAATGTAGAAAGTGTTTTAATCGCCGCACAAACTTTAAGAGAGAATTGAGAACTCACTCAGGTGTAAAACTTTATGAATATGATTCTACTCTCACTGTTCTGGCAAGCAAGCTCCTGCCACTGTATTGATATAGCTGAAGACACATCTTCAATTCGACTATATCAAGTGGACCTGAAGGGACTCGAACTCACGACCCCAAGGTTGTGAGGCCAGAATGATACCATCATCCCAAACAGCGGGCTGTTAAAAGTTACACGGATGAACCATTGTCTCTGTAACCCCCAGCCTACATACTAGGGCAATTATCATCTCAACCCAGAGGTCGTGGGTTCGAATCCCACCTTAGGACCCTATTAATTTAGTGAACGTCGGGAGTGTTTTAGTCGCAGTAATAAATAAATGGCGTGTGGTTATTATACTTACTGGCATTTTGGAAGAAGACATTATTATTGTATTAAAAATGTTTAATAGTATTTTATACTTTAAAAAATATTATTCACTTTTTGTACTCTTCGATTTTATTGACTTACAAAGAGGTAATAAACAAACATGCAAGAACATATGCGTCCATACTGTTTGAATGTCATAATTAATATATCAAGTTGAAATGATGCAGTCTTTCTTTCTTTTTGTTCATTATACTGTACTTATTTACTAGCAGCTGTGTCTACAAACACCGATGTGGGTGCGGGTGTTTTCACAAGCATTTAAACACATAGAGTCCTAGGGAGTGCTCTCCAAGTAGCCTGACTCTGCTGCCCCAGCCCCCTCTGCCTGCTGCCTCTGGGAGATAACCCTTTGCAGGTGGCGCGTTAGATCCTCTGCCTCAAACCCACACAGCTGCACAGCCTGCAGGCAGGCGGAAGCCACGGTCACCTTGTCTTGGTCTAGCAGGTACTGGGCAGCCTCCAGAACCGCAGAGCTAAAATGTACATGTACCACATATCGAATAGTTATACAGTACAATATCTCTATTAGGACCACCTTTGAGACCAGCGTTAGGTGGTCTCAATAGAAAGGTGGTATCTATACAGAGTCACACCTGCCTGGCACGAAGCTTGAAAAGAACCGCTCATGCGTGCAATTGGGGCTAGGTATGGGGATTATTTGAAATACCAACCTTAAACCATATAGATTTTATAACAATGTAGAAACGACATATTTTTTTAATGAGACCCGATCTTAGGCCTCCCGCACAAGTGGTTTACATTAAGCGCATGATGATACAATTTATACTTATTGAAACATTCTATAGAATCCACGGAAACACACGAGGCCCATACGATGTCTGCTTGACGGGCTTGGAGTAGCTTTTTGGTCGCTATAGGAAGGTTTGGAACCATGAGAAGTGGTCTTATTATAGAAGTGGTCTCGATTACGTTTTTGATAATGATATCTTAAAAATGAAATACTGCTCGTCTATTTCAGCCAATCAAAATATGTTAGAATTAGGCCTAAATCACATTCTAGTTTGTCGAAGTATTCAACACAAGGCCATATTTCGCTAAAATGATAGAAAATTTCCAAATCAGTCTTTTTGCTTGCAAGGTTACTTTGGTAGAACTTTTTATACTACGCTACTGCTATTGCATGTTTTTTCACGGTTCTAACCTGTTGTTGTTGGCACAAGTATCCACGAATTTGGTGAAGTCGGCCTCGATGCAATGGGCTTTGGCCATCTCTAACAACCAGGCCAGGTACCTACAGAAACCAGGCAGAAAAGATATTTTATTGATTTTTTCATAGTAAGAGTTCCACAGTGTGTGTGTGTGTGTGGGGGGGGGGTGACTTAAGGAATCTCCGAGAGGTTTTTTACAAGCAATCGATGGTAGATATGCACTGAAAATGAGATCATTGTTGATGTGATGGAAATAGGGGTGGTGCCCCCTGCATCCCTTGCACCAACCCTTGATCTGGCTATGGTGCAATCATATGCATATAAGATTATTTGAAGCTAATAATCTTTGACGTAGAAAATGTATTTCGATGACATTTTGTCCGTTAACTTTATATACAGTTTGTTTTTCGAATCAGAATGATTTATTGAAATTAGGCAGCCATGTTGCCCCGGGCATATTGCATTCATTTTTCATGATCAATACAGTTGCTGGATCTTGTATTTCACATATAGATATGGAAGAAAAGGCGAAGTGATAAATTGCTGTAAGGACAGATTCGAAATTAATTAATGTATTTGTCTTAAATACCTGCAATAATGGTAACAGTAACACGAATGAAAGTAGCATAAATAACATCAAAATAACCTCAAGCAAATAATACCCCCAAAGATCTTGCAAAATACAAAGGCCAAAACACATGTATTGTTAAAGAAACATACAGCATCTCAATTTACTGTTGATTGATACAAAACTTGGAATATATATACATGCATGTGTCCTATTATGTGCATTACCTGGGCTGAGCAGTAACTGGCGCCTGCCCCACGAGGTCTCTGCACTCGTCCAACAGCCACACATTGGAGCCCCGTAGCGACAGACTCTTCTCCACATCACACAGAGCCTGGTAACAAGTGCAGTGTTCGTCATTTTCATTATTTAACTGCCTGCTTAGTTCAAAATTATGGACAACTTTTAATGATACGCTATCGTACAATTACCCTGTCCCTAATTGTGCACGTAAGTGTCACCACTTCATATGTGATTTTCTCACTTACTGCCAGGTTCACAAAACCCCTCAGTCTAAGGTCTATATCGCTATCCAATCATCCTCTTTCGCTTTGTAATACATCTAAATAAAAGACCATTCTCATTCATAAAACCCCACACAGTTCTCGATTACCTTGAAGAGATTACAAGCGCATATGAAGAAAATATAAAAAGAATGTTTATCGGTTGGGATAGCATAAGTAGAATGATCAAATGGAACTGCGTGCATTGTGTGTTTTACGGTCGGTGACTCTCCACCCACCCTGTCCATGTGGTCCTGGTCTTTGTATTTGGACCTGCGGAACCACTCCATGTAGATCTCTGCTCGGCTCTGCAGAGCAAAGGTGTGCACGGACGTGAGCTCTCCTGCCAGCAGCCCGTCCAGGATGTCTAATGCCCGCGCCTGCAGCAGCAGCAAAACAGATCTGCTGTGAGAACCCACCCTGTAGTCTGCCATTGTTCTATACCACAAACGAAATCCACAAAGTCAATCAGATCAGCTGATTTGCGTACAAGTCCCTCAAAATCAACTCATGTATTCCCCCCCTTAAATATATCATAGAACGAAGTTGTTTATGTCCATAGCTGTCTATTTAAAATAGTTAGGTTTAGTACACCATACCCTGGTGTGACGGCTTCAACTTAACTCTGTCTGGGCGTTAGAATCATTTTCAACATCACCTGTTTTGAGTATTCTATCACACAAGGAATTGTTGGTTGATGGGCATTCTTGGAGCTAGAAGTGGCGTAGCGTTTTGGACCGGATCTCTGTCATTTCAACATACGCATGAAAATGGTCCATAGTGAACCACTGTACCTGTGTTCTCTGATTCCATGACAAGAAACGCGCCCTCTTCACTTCTATATCAATCCGAGACTCTGGATCTCCCGGCACCAGCATTAGAGCTTCCACAAAACACTGCTCAGGGTCTGCGAGGTATGGACCAATGTCCGGCACATCAAGCTGGTAGTTTCTGTAATATTTACAGTAGAGGGCATCGTCATATCTCACGGCTATATACGCAGTATGAACAATGCAAGGACTTTACGGCAGTGTGAGTGATCAAGCCGTGAAAACCGACGATGAGTAGGGTCATACAGGTCGGAATTTTGAAGCAGAATCAGTTCTGATATTAAATACATTGTTGTTTGAGAACACCTATAAATGGAAACGTGGATATCCTGATGAACTGACCCACCAACTCACCCCTCAGTCGACCAGCTGATGAACCCATCAACTGACCAGTCAAATGATGCATCAACCGGCCAGTCAACTGAACTAACAATTGAGCAGTCAACGGACCTCCCAAATGACCTACCAAATGACCCACTAAATGGCTAATTAACTAACTTATCAACTGACCAATAAACTGACTCATCAACTGACCTTTTGTTATAGACCTTTGCAAGCAGCACTCCCATATAGCTCAACGCATCTGCCTTCAGATAATCCAAATCAGAAGTATCTTTGCACTTGCAGAAGTATTCAATGGCTTTTGCAAAATCCACCCTATCCCTGGAGATTCTGTTGATTTTGTGGTGGCAATAGGCCATAGTGAAGAACCTGCAAGGATAAAACACGGCTTTTACATGACCTAGAAGTTAACATAATAAATATGTTAAGTTTCTGTTTGGCCAATGTAAATTTCAATACTATAGATAATAGTACAAGAGCAATATGCCATTTAAAAGTGACACAATGTAAACTTAAATGTAGAAATATGACGTATGTTAATGAGCTGTTTCCATGCCTGCTTGATATGTGCAAGTTACAACATTCACCCTAAATAGTTCCTTTATAAGATATATTACATGAACATACACATATCAGCCAATTTCATGTTGTAATCTACATTATAATGTGCTCTTTCTTTTGCTCTTGACCATAAAAGTGAGAAGCGTGCTACCCCCGACCTAAAAGGTGATGGGTCCTAGACAAGAAGAGTCATTAGATTGATATTGTTGACATGCGAAAGTGTGGTCACAAGGTTTTATTTGCACAAAATGATTTGATAAACACCCTAATAACCCTAATAATGAATACACAATGATTTAAAAAGGTAGAATTAAAAATGAGTACATAATAAGATAAAAGGGGAACCCTAATATGTGTCTTGAGAAAAGGGTCCTAAAACAATGGCTCACAATATTTATCCTTGTGAAAAAGCAGCATATTTAAAGTAGGGAGCATTCTAGTGTATGAGGGTGGCATAATGCGTTATGTGAGTGACCCCACCACCCACCCACCCCGTAGCGGTTTTGCAATGCAGACACTACTTTATGCTAATATAAACTTCAACGACAGAATGATGTGCTGAAATGTATAGGTGATAGACAAACACCCATCTACCCACCATCCTCCTGTCTCTGCCTGTGGAACATCTCTAGCGCATTGAAGCGCTCTGTCAAACAGTTTGAGCGCGTTGCGGTACTTCTGGACCTCTTCGTGCTCCTTAAGGAAAAGGTCGAAGGCTGTGACAAATCCCTGTTCCGCCAGGCAGCGAGCAGCCACACCTAGGTGGTTCTAGAACAATCACAAAGAACTATTGTGAGAGGTTGTGGGGGTATTTTACTAAAATAATGAAACACTACTAAAATAATGGTGACAACTCTCTAAAGTTGCAGAGGTAATAAATCTTTAAATGCTTTCAAAATATAATGACAACTTATATTACAAGAAAAACTAGAGCAAATGTGCTCAGAAAGCCCATGGGCAATAAAGATGTTTACTTTAGTAGCCATATTTACTTTGCAACTAAACCATTCAGTCAGAAAAACGTCTTCTTACATTGTCACAAAGTCTAACATTAATCCATTTATGGTGCACGTGTGGCAAATGATAAATGTACTTCTACCTAAATCAGATTGAATTACAAGCTAGTCCCTCTTTATCTGTTGACATTAGTGACAAATGTCGGACTTTTCAAGGCGTGAAATCACCACATTCAACAGTGTTTTTACTCGGTATTTATGAATGGAAAATTGCCAACATGACAGACAACAGGTAAGAGTTTGTCAATGAGATTGACTCACTAGCTCAAACTTTGTAGGAAACTCCTAATTAGCATCAAAATGCAGGCTTCAGATTGGGGATGACAAAAGTTCGATGTTTGTTTACATGTATAACGTCTGCTGTCATAGGCAAGGTCGGAGCCAGTGGCGCCAGTGTTTGATTGGGCCATTTAAAACCGGAAAATGAGGCAAAAATCTATAAATAGAAACGAGGTGCACCTTGGTCCATTTCTTGTTTTGAGGTGAACTATTCATCCAACAGCTGGTGTTGAGTTGTCACTCATCACATTAATATACTCATAGATAGACCTACGCACCACCAGAAGCCCCCACATACTCAACCTATCCCTCTTTATGATCTCTCTGGGCTGCCGTTCTACATCATAATGTCCGCACATGCACACCCTCACAAGTACACATACAAACTCACAGACACCCGCAGACAGGACCACAGACACACCCAAACAGACAGTATACAGTGTAACTGGTATGTTCTTTTAAGTAATGGTGTCATACATTTACGTTGGTTTTCATTAAAGTCTGTTTGAAAGTCTACTCTGTCTACTAGTCTGTGAGTGTGAGGTGTAGCATTTAATATCAGATACATGTACAGAGCCTCTCTCATTAAACAATGGAGTTGCGAGGATACAAACAAGACATTTTTGTGCGTTTTCTGGGATTGATTGTAGTTTTTATTGTTTTTACAATACTTGTGATTGGTCGCATCAGTGATGATTTGTTTCCATTGAATATGCCACCCATGAGTAGCAAAGCAATATTTAAATGGATAGGGTCAGGCCAGGAAAGTACTAAGTATGTTTTCAACTTTCCACACACGACAATTAGGAAGACTGTTAATGCCGATGACTTCCCAGACAGTGCATCAGCCACCAAAGATGAACTAAAACATTGGCCCATAATGGCTAACATAACTTTCATGCCTAACTACAAAAATCCTTGTTGGAAAGATGATACCGATAAAATCCATTGTTTTCCCTACTTTTTCTTGGCCGGTTTCACGAAGTGTGGCACGACAGAACTGTACAAGAAGCTGATACTACACCATGACATCGCTGAGCCTGCACTGAAGGAACCCCATTGGTGGGCCAAACACAAGATGTCATTGACTGAATACATATCCAAGTTTGATAAAGCTGCAGCACTTATATCATCCACAGTGAAGGGTGACTTTCATCCACTTGTCACCATCGATGCATCAGCAAGCACCATTTGGCAAGCTGTCCCCCTCTTTCATAAAACGTCTAATTACACAGATCCCAGCTTTCTGAACATACACCTTATACATTCTGTGTTGCCAAACGCTAAATTTGTCATCACAGTGAGAAATCCGACAGACTTTCTCTGGTCAACTTACATGTTTTTCAATTTAAACGAGAGAAAAAGCCCCAATAGCTTTCACCATCTCATCATGGATGCAATGAAAACCCTGAGTAGTTGCCTGGTAGATGGAACGGTCACACTCATGTACTGTATGTATGCAGAATTAAAGTTCAACCAGTGGTTTTCTATGGCTGACAGACTCAGATTAGGCATATTTCACTATTATATAAACCACGCCATATCGGCAGGCATTTCAGTTTACATTGTAAGGCTAGAGGATTATTCCAAGGACAAAGGAGCAACACTAGATAGGATTTTCAAATTCTTGGGCCTTTCAGAAATGTCAGAGGAGGATTCGTCCAATTTACAGGCCTCATTTAACACGAAAGTCAATTACAATAACAAAGCTCACCTCATGGCAATGCGCAATGACACTAGAGCCATTTTGGATAATTTCTATGGCAATTTTAATCATGAACTGGACAAGCTGATAGCCCAACAAAATGGGCTTCATGACTAATGCGATAAAAGTTTTTATTTGTCACCATACCTAGGACTATATCTTCCCGTATAGGGTAGAAATACCATATATTGTCGAAATTAACAGGCCTAGGGTTCTTGTATAATGTGATAATATATGTGTTAATGTATGTTTATGTAAGTGGCAATGTCACTGAAATAAATTGACAGACCACCAGTCTTTGTTCCACACACCAGCCCCAAACCCACACGCCTGTCCAGACACACGCCCACACCCACGAACACAGGGACACACACAAGCACGCACACACACACACACACACACACACACACACCCTATCCTTGCTGATCGCCTCCGTGAGTTCCGTCAGCTTGCCCTGCAGATCGCCCAACCCATCGTGCTGGTTGGTCTCCACCATCAGCCCCACGGCCTCAGCCAGTGCGTTCACATTGAGGGGGTCTGAGGCCAGCACCTACATGCATGGTAACATGGGGCCAGAGTTCAATGTAAATATTTAAAACAGCGTTTTGACTGGCAGATGCAGTTGTCGCAACAGACACAAGCCCCTCAACTCCCACACCCCTAACAAATAGCATATAACAAAATAAATTTTCATGCTATTTTATATTTTTATCATTTGTGCACACAAAATCATTGAAATCAATCGCTTGCACGCTGCAGTATAGAGGGTGCCCTCCCACCTTCCTGTAAGCATCCAGGGCGTCCTCTGGGCGGCCCAGCGTGTACGTGAACAGCGCCGTGTGGAGCTCAGTCGCTCGTGCCATGATGGGCGGTCGGCTCACCAGAGACTCGAGACGCTCGCCTGCAGAGCAAGTCATGACCATGCAATAAACAGCAACAATGAATCAATAGCAGCAACGGCAGAATGTAGACACTCGAGGCATGTCATGACGTTATACAACAATATGGTCCAATCAATAGGCTAAAGGAACGATCATAAATAACGATGCCGGGATGGGGAGGGGGGATTGTCCAATTTTTGGGGATCAAAGAAAAGCTACCCACCCCCATCAACATTTTGAAAAAAGTTGAGTGATACTCCCCCCCCACCCCACCACCACCCCGGCCGCGCTAAAGCAAAAGTCCTCTACATAGTCATTGCATTTCTGAGCAATTGCTAAAAATATTTGACAAAAATACCATAGCGTAATATAAAAACGTTCAGCGACCCCCCCACTCCCACCCCCTAAAAGGAATCATAAAAGTTTTGACGACCCCCCCGCACCTTTTTGGATGACACCCCCCGGTATCATTGAATATGATATGAAAATCTATCTGCGCAAATACTTTTGAACATTCCAAAATGATTAGCGCGGACATCATGACCACGCAATAAACAGCAACAATGAATCAATAGCAGCAACTGCAGAATGTAGACACACGAGACATGAGTCATAACATTATACGGCAATATGGACCAATCAATAGCAGCATTTGCAGAAAGAAAGACCTGCGAATCGATGCTAATTACGCATTCTATCATTCCGTGCAAAAATCACCGCCAATAACCCACGCTGATTGGTCAATCTCCGTGCTCAATTTGGTGATGACAAGTAATGTAACAAGACGTAATCCAAATGTAGTTTAGACTACAGCCATGTAGTTCCTCCATGGCGCTAAAATTGACTGCACTAGTGACTTGAATGTTGAATGTTATATGGCAATGAGAACGTTATGATATGATTTATTTTAAAATGAATCATACACTCATTTGGTGTGGATTTTAGTCATTTTAGTCAACGCATTTTGAGTTGTCGGGTCATCAATTTTTATCAAAAGGCGAAAGGAACGATCAAACAATACACTGCGTTCGATCAAACACATCACCGGGGTACGATAGACCCTCCAAAGTGGCTCAAATGTCATTTTAATTTTTTGGGATCAAAGACAAAATGTATTCTGTATACCGATGTTCCCACGCCCATCAACATTTTTAAGGGGGACTGTCTAATTTTTTGGGATCAAAGAAAAGCGTCCCACCCCCATCCCCCCCCGGCCGCGCTAAAGCAAAAGTCCTCTACATAGTCATTGCATTTCTGAGCAATTGCTAAAAATATTTGACAAAAATACCATAGCGTAATAAAAACGTTCAGCGACCCCCCACCCCCCCCCCCCACCCCCCTAAAAGGAATCATAAACGTTGGACGACACCCCCTCCCGCACCTTTTTGGATGACCCCCCCCCCCGTATCATTAAATATGATCGTTCCCTAAGACGGTGCACGGGGGGACCGAGTTGGTGTCTTTCCACGTACTCTAACAATTCATAGACTATTCTTACTTGGGTAAATTTCGGATCATTATTTAACCTATTTCTGATTGTTACCCTTCTACAGATCGCTGGGTGTATTATTTCTTTCCATTTTCTAAATTATATTTACATGCATTGCTTAATGGTAGCGAAATACGGTGGTCTGTATCACATCTATTGTAGCACTTTTCAATCCATTAAATGGGCCACGAATACAGCTGAAACTGAAAGTGAAACCGAGTTTATCAACTCCCCAGCACGTAATGAGAAGTTGAAACTGGGAGTTGGTGATTGCCTGAAATATCTCTCATTTGCGGTTAGCGCATTTTTTGGCTCCATTTTTGTCTGTTTTCACCAACTCCGTGAACTGTATAGACCTACTTGTGCCCGGATTTTTATATTACTGAATGTCTTTTAAGTGACAGAAGTGATGATAATGTGTTTTCAAGTTTACAAGTTTATTCAAGAGGCGTGGGAAATAAGAAACAGTATTTTAGGAAGTGCTCTGTAACTAATACTATGATATTATTTTATTACTCTACGTACAATACTATATTATTTATACTAATTGATTTTATTTCATTGAAACCTGTAACAAAGGGTCTTTTACTGCATTTTGTAAATATTCTTAATACATGCTGTTAAATCTAAAAAAATCAGCACATCGTAACCCGTGGTTCGGTTGGCACCTGGGCTGTACAGCCATTTCACGGCATTGTAAAACTTCCCGCCATTGAAAACGATAATTTTCTACGAAAATGTGTTGATAAACTTTCCTTAGCGATGGTCATTGTCAATTTATACGACGATAACCTTTGCATGACCATGGACGTTTCTGTCTCAAAAGTAAATTTTAAAGTCAAAATTAACATATTCTCGTAAGAAGCACACTTGACGTGACTTGAAACTGATGAGGTCCTTCCGAAACAAAATAATGGTACATTTTTTAAGTAACGTTTTCATTTTTTCACTACAAATTTGAACATGTTTAAAATTTCCTATATTGAATTGAATATTTGAAATAATCAGTTCTATCTGTGGAAAGGAATGTCTGCTTATAATACAATCTTAAGCGAGGGGCACATTACACCGCAAGGTGGGTCTACAGCCTGTCTACTGCCAAAAACGCATAGAAAACGTGAGGATCCGTGAGTGTACAGTGCGGCAAACGTGGTGGCTCGATCAAGTGTCACTTGATCGAGCCACCACGTGGCCCCGTCAAAGTGAGGCTGGCTGGTCGAGTCTAACCCGCACGTTGTCGGCACTAGTCTCGTGCAACACAGACCAACGTACAGCGAGCTCCGCGTGGCCCCGTCAAAGTGAGGCTGGCTGGTCGAGTCTATGTCGGCACAGACACAGTACGGGGGCCGTGCGTTGTCTGTACCATGAACGTGCGGATCCCGTACTTTTGTAATCACACGGTGCGTAGAGCGTAAGTTGTACGCGAGTACATCGCACGTTCTATGCAAGTTGATCGCACGGCCACCTCAATAAAAACCACTCCCTGTGCCGACGCACTCATAACGCACGGAGCCCGTACGTATGTGTCCACAACTGTACTTTTGTCAATGCTTGCGGAAAACGCCGTAGACGCTGCAGACCTCAACACGCCATGCGGCGACCATCGCCGCAAGGTGGAATGTGCCCCTCGCTTTAAAGTATTAAACATTAAACCCTGTAGAGAAAGAAACAAAACAATTCAATACTTATGTATTTTTCGGACGTGTCCTTTTTTAACACAAACAGCGGTAAATGCTGAAATCCAGGAGTAACTTCCATTTCTTTGTTTTGTTCTTCAAATTAAAAACCAAGTCTTTTTCAATACCAGATATATAGCACGGTAAATATTTGAAATTATAGCTGTCCTTTTATATCAACGATGAAGCTTCATACATATTTGTTTCATATCCTTTTAACTACATAAGTGTGTGCTTTCTACACTCGTATACCAGTGAGATATCAACCAGTCCAGTAAATAATAGTTACAAGACTGTTTTGCTGTGTCTTATATGTGAGGCTTGAACATCAATAGTGAATATAGTTGAGGTGAAATGCAGTTGAGCAGTGAACATTATCTACACTGTGACGCACAACGCCAACAAGGGAAGATTCGCTTTCGGTTTCTATTTCCTGGATACCAGCCAATAAATATAGTCCCTGCACGACGGGGCGCCATGTGGGACACCTTCAATTTCGTCCCTCACAACGCCGTTCGTCAACGAAAGCATCTACAGAGACAAAAGGCAAAAAAAAAGACGAAAGGAAAAATTTCAGTTCAATTTCGTAGACGAAAGGATGATTTTACAGACGAAAGGACACTAATACAAACATCATTTTGTTGTTCCTTTTGTCTGTAAAATCATCCTTTCGTTTATATGAAATATTATCCTTTTGTCTTTGAGTTTCGTCTATATTTTGCCTTTCGTCTCACCCTCCAGAACTTACGTCGAACCGATAAAAAACGCCAAGTGCACATACACTGTGTCGTCGTGGTGCACTCGCGGCATCATATTAGTATTGCAACATGGCGGCAAGCACTCACATAAAATTTTTCTTTCACTGATTTATGTGGTCTGGTCTGGTCTGGGTGCATTTTTTTTACATATGGTCTGGTCTGGTGCATTTTTTACGTGATCTATTATTGGATTGCTTTGTTTTACGAGTTTCTCTTTTCGCCAATGATACGAGTAACGCAACAGCTGTCAATAGCCTATTGAATAGGCGAGGAGAGTAGTGCGATTTTTTGCGGCGGGTAAAGCTGCTATGTCTAACAACTGTACCATCTTCTATCATATACAAGCAATACAAGCATATACAAGCAATGAAAATCAATTAATTATAATGTGCATTGAATTCATAATTAAATTATTTCATATATGAGGACAGTCACAGTGTTGTTAACTTTTAAACAAACCAACATATCTCATATTTAAAGCTTGCCCCGTGTAAAAGACATGTTTGTTAAAGGAAGTGATTGAAAGTCAAAATCTAGAACAGCATGTGACATTCAGTACGCATATTCATGGCCATATGTTAGACCTTATTATGACAAATGCCGACAGGTCAATCATTGATAATCTGATAGGATATCCCCCTCTATTATCTGATCACTCTGCCTTGACTTTTACCATCAAAAGTGATATTCCTCCTACTCCAATCACAAGTGTAAAGTACAGAAAAATAGGATGCATAGATCATGATGAGTTTGCACGGGATCTGATAAACAGTAATGTGGTGCAGGAACCAGTCTCTGCCTTAGATGACTTAGTAGTACAATACAATAAAGACTTGCGTGCAGTGTTAGATAAACATGCCCCAGAATTGTGTAAAAAAAGTCCGAATTCGTAAACATGCACCATGGTTCACTGAAGAGCTGATGATAAGAAAGAGGAAAAGGAGAAAAGCAGAACGGAAAGCTATGCAAACTGGATTGACTATTGATCGTGATATTTACAAGTATGATTGTAGAAAGTTCAAAAAGATGTGTGGTGCAGCAAAGTCAATGGATTATAATGACAAAATTAATCAATGTATAGGTGATCAGAAGTCTCTTTTTAAAATAGCAAATGAACTTCTTCACAAGCAAAGACCTGTACAGTTACCATCCTATAAAGAGCCTGAAGAAATAGCAAATAGATTTGCTACCTATTTTGAGGATAAAATCAAAGTCATTGGTGCAACTTTTGGTCCGGTAGATTCTCGAAATTTGACACAACCACACAAAAAAGATGATCGCAAAACTCACATGCTGGATTTTGAGACTGTGAATGAAAAGTATTTGAAAAAGACAATACTGGCTGGAAATAGTAAGCCATGCTCATTAGACCCTATACCAACAAAGTTACTAAAGAAACATTTAGAAATAATACTTCCAACACTTCTAAACATTGTCAACATGTCTTTGTCTGCAGGAATATTTCCATCACCTTTAAAGAAAGCTCTTGTAACACCATTACTCAAGAAAACATCCTTGGATAAAGAAATTCTTAAAAATTACAGACCTGTGTCCAATCTAGCATTCTTGGGGAAATTGATTGAACATGTTGTAGTGCAGCAGCTGACTGGACATAAAACAAGGAACAATTTGTATGCAGTATATCAGAGTGCATATAGAGAAGGTCACAGTACTGAAACTGCTCTGTTAAGGATAATGAATGACATACTAC
>CM032661.1:37168178-37192314 GCA_019095985.1 Streblospio benedicti
AACATTGAAAAGAAAGCATCCGTCACACAATTGGAGATGACACGCTGATTATGCATCTAGAGTTAAAAAACATTTGATTCAGGAGAAACTAAAATCAGTGGACATATGTATAGTCAGTTCAACAGAGCCAACGTTGTACGAAATTCTTACATAAGAAACAGCCAATGAAGCAATATGCACAGATATGATTGACGTCAAACAGGTATACAGTTATGTGGCCAATTCAGAAGAAAATAGCTGACTAGCAGCTCCTCTTTCCCTGTCCTAGTTGATAAAAAGTCCCCTCTTTCCCCCTCCTAGCTGACTAACTGGCCCTTCTTTCCCGTCCTGGCTGACTAACAGCCCCCTCTTCAGCCCAAAACCTGGGAGCGTAAAAGAGCGGACCGAACGATAATCTTCCTAGAAATATTTTGGCGGGGTACTGGCACCGGGCGTTACCAGCACGTCACACATACTTAAAGCGACAAAGGAACGCTGGGTAGGGTCGGCGTAGCTGGTAGATGCTTAGCGTAGATGAAAAAATCTGGATATCCAACCGATTTTTATCAGCTGGGCGTAAGTTCCCAGTGCGCCGGAACCAGTGAGACGCGGCTTTAACTATGACCAGGTGAGCAGCATTGTCCCGTTCGCGTGAATAATTTGTACCGATTCAGCAAGTGAAAAATAGTACACATCCCATGCCCAATGAGAATGAAAAATCATCATGTCCCCCAACTTTGCACCTTGAAAAAAGTACCTGTCCCCCTACCAAATGCACCGGTCCCCCTGCCTGGTAAATATTGCACCATCCCTAACAATCAAAGAATTTATGTCACACATTTATTGTGAAACAGCCGATTATAAGTGATTAGTTGCGATTAATGTACACATTCACTTGATACATAATCTCAATATAGATTGTGACATTATTTACTAACATATTGCTGACTATCTGGACCAGCCAGTATTATATTCAGAAGTGAAAGAAAACCTAACTGCAGTGATCATTTGCTTCTAGTATTCTTAAATAAATTGTTGATGACAAAAAATGTTGTTCTTGTAGTATTGAACATATATATGACAAATGAAATGTTGATTTAACAATGTACAGCTTCACAAAATTACGACAGTTTTGTTGTAGATCAGAAAAGAGATCATGTGTCATGGAGTTCTTGTCAAACGTTATATCAGTCCTTCCTTGTTCCATCTGGCACACAGCACAAACAATAGAAACCCTCCCTCCACACAGCGAAGGCTCATTTGGTTACCTAACCTGCCAAACAAACAGGACCACCTTGGAAATAAGCAATACTATATGTACGCTTGCATGTGATATCCTAGGGACATTAATTCCTGAATAAACTAACATAGCATAACATAATAACATAAAGGGCATGCCCCGTGTAGAGGACAGTCACCCCTCTACACGCAGAACAACTCACCTAGCTTGAAAACAATAGCAAGTGTGATCCCTCCACACCCGAGGCTCAGGCGGTTAACTAACCTGCCTTTGGAGGTCCATGTACCACCACCACGTGACCTCCCTCAGCTATAATCATCAAACTTGATGGCTGCGGAGTACTAACACAAACAAACAAAACAAAACAAAAATCCGTATAATCTCCTATCTAACTAAACTCCGCGAAACAACGCAGCTGACTGTGCGCACGACGGATCCATAATGCAAACAGCACAAGCTTGTCATGCGTGTGCATTGTAGACCGTTCAGTGCACATATTCCAACTAATGTGTGGTTTGATAGTTATTGCTATATTCCATATGCACTGCAACTCTGCAAAGTACTCATTAATCATATGCGTATTGTCATTATGACAAAGACACCAGTCTAATTTAATCAGGTGTAAATAATACACATTTTACATTTTAAAAATCAAGAGATTTTCATAACCGCGCGCATGTTTGCAGTGATTACATTTAACACCGAGCGTGAATAAATATTAGTGATATCACCTGTGAATATGTGATTGTTTACAATATATAAATCAATTAACGCACATCATACGTGTATTCGATATTCCAGTGGCACAAAAAATATGTCATCAACAACAACAAAAACACACATACAATGGGAAAGGGGACGGACATTCTCTCCCTGCGCCCCATGCATACATTTCACCGAACCAGTGGTAAAATGTCGTCAGATATCATACCAAGGCTCCTAATAAAGAAATAAAGAAAGGAGGAAAGAGCAGCTGGAAAATATTTCTATTTGGCAGACACTACAAATGTAGAAACTATTTATTACTTCGTCTGGCGTGGGGGGGGGGGGGGGGGTATAAACGAGGAGTTTTGATGTAAATGAAATTACGTAAATGTGATGGTTTATAGTCATATTTCAATGGTTGGTGTCAGGACTTTAGCATTTTACGCTAGGTCATTGGCACACTTGAAGATCATTTTGTCATTTCTCACATACTTGCATCTGCAGCACATTCAGCCCACAATGCTGATCACACACAATCACTCGTACACTCTTTTAACCCAATGACCTGTGCCTAATTAACGTGCAGATACCACGAAGCAGTGTACGACTGTATAGAGATGAGTTTGGTCAACACCCACCACGAAACCGGATTGGGAATCAAATCCACAACGTTCTGGACACGATTCCAACTCTCTATTTACTTGGCAATACACTCTGAAAGTTTACCAGATGCGAGTCAAAAATCTACGTTTGTCTGATCTTTTTATTGAGGATAAAAAGTGATAATGCCCCAGTCAGGTATTTAAAAGTGATAATTTCTTCAATTTATAAAGCTGTATGGAGTCACTTGAGCTGCATATGTGTACCAGTTGGTAGCCTCATGAAGTGAAGCAATATTTCATTCATGCATGGCACTGGACATGTGATTCGGGTTTTCGTTCGGCGTGATTGTGTATGGGGGTGTTTTTAAGTGTGCATGAAATAGGATTTAATAGAAATATTATCAAGAAAAGATGTGTTGGGACCAATATTCTGAACTGCGACACATGAGAACAACAGGAGTCCACCTCAGTCAGGTATTTAAAGCTACAGTGATAATTTCTTCGTAATTCATAAAGGTGGATGGGCGTCACCCTCTGTTTGAAGGACGGGTGGCAAGCGTGCCATTGGAGTCAAGTCTCAACAACAAAACATGGCTGTAGCACCCTAGGCTGCAGTGATGTGACAACCTCACCTTGCATTGAATAGATTGTAGGTTTGCCCGTGAAAAATCCGCCGTTCGACCCAACCACCTCTCCCACCCAAACCCCCGACCCCATGTCCTATATAATGCGTGTGTGCGTGTGTGCGCGTGCGTGCATGTGCACGTGTGTATGTGTGTGTTTCATTAGCATACATGATTTCACACACGGTGCTCACAGAATTTGGCCACCACCCAATGCCACCTCAACCATCGCTGACAATCTGGATATCAGGTGGCTAATCCCAAAAGGCATCCTTTTTCAAACAACCACGAATCCACATAACTTGTCATCGTGGGTTTGCAGGAATCTCTTATACACCGCCCATGAGCAGTCTTACAATATCTACGATAAAAGTTTCGAGTTTAATAACAAGCCCGAAATACATAGGTGGACAAAATTTGTCTTTGCTGCTAGGTACGACGAAACTTATTGATATCATATCTGTATTATCTGTTTTCATATAACTTATTATATCCTGGCTACCCAGTGTAACCTTGCATTTGAGAGGCCTCTACAAAGGGAACATCTTACCATTATTGTCCATGTATATTCAATCTTTATTTTTTTTTCTCTGATCGGTGTATCTTACATTATAACATCCTAACTTAAAAAAAGATTTAAGTTCATTTGTTGTAAAATATTGACACCTTTGAGTGTTTATCATGTTATAATGAATATATGTCATGGTTTGTCGGTCACCATGTATGAATGCATGCCCTTGTGTGGTTGAATATTGCCCTCGCAAGCTCGGGCAATATTCACCACATTCGGGCATGCATTCATACATGGTGACCGACAAACCATGACATATTTCTTCAATAGCACAGTGCGAAAGCGACCACGGTAACTCTGAGTTACGACAGTCACTCATGATAATGTATGTAGAGATCCATTTGCACTTTTATATAAAGTACGTTCATTAAATGGCTTTATATTTTTGCAGGAAGACAGTATGATGCACGTATCATCTGCGTGTTGCATGAATTCATTGAAGGTTCCTTTGATGTTTGCATGAAATGGATTTTTAATTTATTTAGTGACCATATAACGTAACTCTCGGGTTTGCTTTGTTAGAGTTACGGTAGTCACAGAAACTGAGTTACGGTAGTCACTTACGTGACTGTTTTCGAGCAAAATATATCATCATAATGTTGTTACACACTTAAACTACATGCTCTGTGGAGTAAATATAATAAAATCTACACATGTGTCGTCTAATATCATGAAAGCGAACATACAATAAGCAGAATAGTCGTGTTTCTAATCTGAATCGGGCACTGTTGACGACGCCATTTTGGCAGAGTTACGGTAGTCGCTACGTAGTCGTTTTCGCACAGTGAATAGGGAGACTTTTTCTCTGCAACCCATTATTTTCCCCATTGCTGAGGTTGTACTATATAATAATCTTACGCAACGTTTACATGCAATACAAGTATTTCGTTTCACATGATTGCGCAGAATTTGCTGACTATAAACTTGACATGATGTTGACAAGCTGGGGCTCTCGATAATACTAAATATGTTAAAAAGTAGTACAGGAATGCTGATGAGAAACCGGATTAATTTATGTTAAAAAATGCAGTAACATAGGATACGAAAACGCACAAAAAAACTGTATATTAGAGAAATATTAAATAATAAGAATGATGAATACAAAAATGTATATCGCATATGATATATTGAATACATTTTGAGGCTACATGTATATGGATATAGACGGCTAATGTGAATTATCGTACAGCAGATGGACATATGTGGAATGAAATACCGGTATGTAGGATACGTGGATACATATATAGGATAAATGTAGGATAAGAGTAGGATACAAATATAGCATGTATGATACAGAAATGTGTGATATAAGTTATGTTGGCCTGTATTATTCAATGAATTGATTGCTTAGACATAATGTTATGACCGTCAAGTAGGATGAGAACGTTATGTTTTTGCAAACTTTGGTAGTACAATGATTTTACTTAAATATTCTGGTTGATGCCAGTTTGGCACCGTTGAGCAATTTTTGCTATTGACATCATAGCTACTACCTTGTGTGCTTCCGTGGCCGAGTGGATAGGGGAGTTGGACTTGTGACCAGAAGGTCGTGGGCTCGATTCCCGGTCGGGTGTGGTGGTAGGTGTTAAGCAAACTCATCCCTAAAGCAGGCAAACGTTATATTAGGTACATGTCATTGGGTTGAAAGAGTGAGTGAATGATTGTGTGGATGATTAGCATTGTGCGCTGAATGCAAGCTGCTGCCGATATATGAGAAATGATCAATTGAAGATCAATAAGTGAACCAATGACCTGGTTTGAATTGTTAAGGCGTGAGAGCAAGACTTGGATCACAAATATAAACTACTACATTTACACTTTACATTTGCATTTACCTTATTTGAAATGTACACTTTCAGTTTGGTGTATCCCGTAAATGATAAGATCCCGTTCGGTATCAAATTGAAGAGTACTAAGAAAATTAGCGTTATAATCATAATCTTCCATGGCTGAGTGGATAGGGCGTTGGACTCGTGACCAGATGGGTGTGGGTTCAATTCCCGGACGGGTCCGGTGGTAGGTTTTGAGCAAACGTAGCCTTAATAAGTTGCACACTGTTCTGTGGTACCTACACGTTAAATAGGTACATGTCAGGCGAGTGAAAAACAAATGAGTGATAAGCACACCTGTGCTACGGTAGCAATGCTGTATGCTCCCCTGGGAGTTGAGAAGGATATGGTTTGACAAGGATGCCAATGACCTGGTGTAAAATGTAAAGTCCTGACCGCAAACTACTTGGATCATGACTATACACCATCACATTTACATTTATTTATTTACTAGTTTAGATTACTTATATGTACGGCCCGGTTATAGTCAACCTGCATCAAAATTTGTTGACATCAAACCGTATGACAGGTGATGGTGACTTGATCCATTAATGATTTGCCCAACGCCTTCCATAAGCCATGAAAACAATAAAACATCAAGGTGATTAAATACATTATCTATAACTTGAATATCTCCCAAGGTAGACACGCCCATATCCTGGCTGTCTGAACTCTTCATACATGAGCCAAATGCACATTCACTTGTTTTTACCAGTATCCTGGATGAGGTTAGTGATGTGCTGGTCCATAGGCTGGCTTCAATGCTAACATAAAAAGCAGCCCCAAGTAATAAGCAGTTGCACATTAAATTAGAAATGCTTGCTTGCAAGTTCTAAGTCTAAGTCAGGCAGATGACCAGAATGACCTGTGGCTAATGATTTTAATTGGCAGTTGATCATGATGTTCCAGTATCATTTTATGGTATAGAAATTGCTATTTACATTACTTTTTGGACATACGTGGTTGTAACACTGCATCGCCATGCTTCAGAACGAACTGGGCTGCGGAGTACTCAGCACTCATGGCACTTCAAATGTGCTCACTGGCACCTACATGTTAATATGGTACAGGTCATTGGGTTGAAGGAGTGAGTGATCGTGTGAGTTGTGCACTGAATGTGCTGCCATGTGCTGCCGATGCAAGTATGTCATCCAATTGAACCTGGATAATATACCAAGTGCAGTTAATATGGTACAGGTCAGTCACAGTAGCAGGTCACTGAACTGCTCCATGTGTGGCATGAACATGTTAATATGGTACAGGTCATTGGGTTGAAGATCAAAAACATTTACATTTTATTGACATTTATTGAGTTGCCAATTATTTGCAACATGAATGTGCATTTGCCATAAAATATTCAAAACACTGTCAAGTTTGTGATATATGATCAATTGAATATCAATATTATCCAAGGGCCAATGACCTGGTGTAAATTTAAAGAGTGCTACGTGAGACAACAGCGAATCTAATAAAAACATTTGTAATTTATTTGCATTTAGCCTTGACATTGTACCCAATTATTAACAGACTTAAACATCTATGGGCACATTTGTGATAGAATCCTCGGTCAGTTGATAAGTTTATTCAAAACACTGCCTCTTTTTCAACCTAGCTCCCAAATTCCTGGGATTGACTCACTGGCTATGGTTGCTTTGTTTATGAAGGTGTCACTATTGAACACTTTTTGTTGGTCTTTTCCAGCACCATCTGCCAAATTCTGGCTTTTGATTTGTTGTTGCTAAAAAATTCCAGGATTGTCCCTCTACTAATTTAGGTCTTCTGGTGAAACACTTCCCGTCGACTGTTGGTCTTTTATTGTCCTGGCTTTTCATCTTTTTTTGCCTTTTTCTTTACCTTAGAGCTTTCTCTTTTAACAGTGAGAACCTTTTGACCCATCACTGCTGTATTAACATATTGCATTTGCTCATCCTCTTCCTCCTCATATTCTTCTAACTCCTCTTCTTCACCTTCATCCAGGTGTTCATCAAGACCATCTTCTTCTTCACACTTAAAATCCGACTCATCTGGAGGTAGTGCTATAGTCACAGTTTTAACCTTCTTTTCTTTTTTGGCTTTTTCAGTTTTCATTTGAAGACCTAGGTTAGGTGGTGACTGTGGTTGTTCTTTAGACAGATGCTTAAGAAGTTCGGGAGAAAATGAATTTGATACGTCTGGTGATGCCATTTTTTCCTTTTTCTTTCTTGGTAATTCAGACTTTTTTTTACGTCCAGGTTTTTCAGAAATTATTACTGGTTCTTCAAAAGATATATCATGAGGTGGTGTTGTCATTGTAAGACTAAGAGCTGGTTCACCTTCAACCTTGATATCTTGTGTGGCTTTTTCAGTTTTCATTTGAAGACCTAGGTTAGGTGGTGACTGTGGTTGTTCTTTAGACAGATGCTTAAGAAGTTCGGGAGAAAATGAATTTGATACGTCTGGTGATGCCATTTTTTCCTTTTTCTTTCTTGGTGATTCAGACTTTTTTTTACGTCCAGGTTTTTCAGAAATTATTACTGGTTCTTCAAAAGATATATCATGAGGTGGTGTTGTCATTGTAAGACTAAGAGCTGGTTCACCTTCAACCTTGATATCTTGTTCTGCATGTCTGTCTTCATCACTTCCAAAGTCATCTTCCCCGTACTTCTTTTTTGTGCTTGCCATTTGGCACCATGTAATAGTCTTCCAACGTGTAAAATATATTTGCAGACTCAAACAGTTATCGAAATATTTACAAAGATATATTATTTTTAACTCAAGGAAGCCATCACACCACGAGGTTGATACAGAATCATCTAGAACTGTGAATTCAATCAATAAATAATCAATATATTTGCTATCACTACGGTTATACCATGATACTGTGAATCAATAAAGCGATCAATGCCCATATATGTACGCCATAAGGGGTGGCCATTATTTAGTCGGGAGGGGGTTCGAGTAAAATATGGAAATGGACATTGTTCTCATTTAGAAAGAAACATTTTGGTTCATTTCAACCTTGAAAAAATTGATACACAAATGTCTGTTCAAATCGTTTCCAAAGCCATCAGAACTTACAGTGAAACCAGTGGCAATGATGCTGGCTAAGTCTTTCCTGTGATTAATTCAGCATATTCTGAAAGGCAAATACTGAAATTATCTACTTTCTTTTTAAGAAACATGGCAAATTTCACCACGCGGTTAATACATTGTAATATGCCTATTTCAATTTGTTTTAAAGAGCCTGGTTGTTAGACCCAAGGACAAATGACAACCTCTCCAAAAGAACTTCTACTATAAGCTGGTGTAAATATAACATCTCTTGAATTTTTAATGCCATGAAACATACATTGGGGAAACTGGCAGGAATCTGCAAACGAGACTGAAAAAACATTGTTTACCCTCAAGTATTAAGTCTGCCATACAGATCCAACAGAGAATATTTGACATTCTACAAACAGTGAGTCAAGCCAGAGTTTAGGCAAAGATATCATTATTTTCCGATGTTTAAGATCTAGTGAAGCCATCAAGATCTATTCTCTATTTCAAACATCATCATCTAACCAAGGTGAATTGCCAAATCCTCCAATAACACTTATACAGGAACTTCACCTGGCGGAAATACCATGATAACTTTGACATCAATGCCAAAAATCGAAGTCACATTGTTGAAGGCACCTGGGATGGCAGCCAAATCTTAGTGTGTTGGAAATATTAAGTAGTAGTGTAGTGTAGTTAAATATAATCTAGATGTTGCATTTCCTATTATTAGTATATTGACACTATGTCATATTGCCAATGACAAGTACCATAATAAGTTGTTTCGTGTTTTCTTAAAAAATATAAAAAAAAATTAATAACATATGAAATAATAATAATTGCCTGCCATGCAGTCAAAATGGTCAATCTTTAATTTATGATTATAAAAAGGTTAGTGTAACTGGTGTATTAAAGATTGACCAACATCATTTTTGGAAATAATATTAATTACTTTGTTAATATGTTTTTGATTAATTTTGTTAGTCAAAATGTTCTCATAGTAAACTTTATTTTGTCTTGCTTTTGAATATATGTTAGTTTAACTAATATTTCACGGGAAGGTGAGTGGGTAGAGGTGGCGATTCTGACAAACTACAGATTGATTGTTCAAACTACTAATTTTCATGATCGGACTACTAATTAGGATCTGTTGGGGTTGGCATCTCTGCAGTTATCAAAAATAATCGTTTTACCCACTCTGCAATGTGCAGACAGATTTGTAGTAAGTGATGCATGTTGATGTTATTTTTTCTGCCTATGCATGTTAAATATTATTCAAAATGAAACAAATGTTCTTGATTTAAGATCAATGATTTGGAAATGCTGATAAAATATTACTGCCGCCTTATGATGTGTGAATAAATAAAATATGAAAAACATTACTTAAACCATTGTACTTTATTTCAATATAAGTCATGGTTACTCAGCATAAAAGTGAGCACTGGAGTTATTTTTTAAATATTATTTATTGAAACTGTTCATGGTCAAAATTTACCGCAAAAATATTGGCCCATCAAGTACAGAATTGACCCATTGATTTGCCTTACCAAGGGGCCAATTGTCCCACTACAAGTTTAGACCAACAAGAACTCTGCTTTATTATGTCCTGACACAGTTATGTACACAGATAAGAAGTATTTTTAGAGAAAATGAAATGATTGTGCTAGACTAGTATTTGCCTTATGACTCACCATAAGCTAGAAAAAGACAAATAGGATGGGTTATAAAGTGTTATGCAGTGCTGACTATCATCAAGGGGATAAATTTGTATTTAGTCATCTATCTAGGGGTAGACAATGTGTTGCTAACTGTTTTATATTTCTACTGACTGCATTTGAAGAAAATTTTACTATGCACTCCCAGCCGCATAACATTCTAAAGCTCGGCTTTTCAGGACTCTCAGTCCTTTGATTAAATGTCAGTGACATCTTCCTTGTACTGCGAACAGATCTCTCAATCTGATTATCAATATATCAATTGAGTCGAAAACTTTATTTTTACATTCATCGCTTAAACATTCAATATGTTACCAACAGTTTTTAGTATCCAAAATGTATTCATAATTACATGAAGCGTTCTTTCAAAGAAAGCTTAATGATTGGTAATATGTAATTATATCTGTGCATTTGATGTTATTTGAACAATTTGGTCACTATTACTAACATAGTATATGATTTTGTTAATCTTGCATTACAAGGGACCCCAAGATTATATCTCTTTTTACAGACTATAATCGTCACTGAATTCTTCAAAAGTATGGGGGTACTAGATATTGTGCAAATAGCGCAGACGTCACAATGGGGGGTATTTTAAAACCTTAAAAAAAAACAAGTGTGAAGTGTCCACATAAGATGGGTGTCCACCAAACGGGGTTGTGCGCAATCAACCGTAACATTTGAAAGATTTCCTGGCACGCGATTACAACCACATGGGCACTTGGTTTACACAAGGCCGTTTTACCCATTGATCACCTAATTAAGATGTGGATTAAGTATTGCAATAATCCGCTTGTTTTCCCGCGAATTTAATCATTTTGCTGGAAGACATTGAAGGAGAAAGACCTGTTTTTACATAGTCCAAGATGTTTTGTTGAACAAAAAAGTATTTTTCGTCCTATTCTGTTCATGCTAACGCCCCAATCTTCTTCCCAGCTATCAAGACAAATAGTGTGAGTAAAGCATTGAATACCTTTTACGATAACAATTATTTTAATTCCCTTTTTCAGCTGATAATGACATTTGTCATTTCCAACAACAAAATGGCACTCTGAGGATCAGAGGTTCATTCTGAACATTCTGAACCTCTGATCCTCAGAGTGATTGTCTTCATATGCGCTTGTAATCTCTTCAAGGTAATCGGGAACTGTGTGGGGTTTTATGAATAAGATTACTATTTTATTTAGATGTATTACAAAGCGAAAGAGGAGGATTGGAAAGCAATGTAGTCCTTAGACTGAGGGGGTTTGAGAACCTGGCAGTAAGTGAGAAAATCACACATATCAAGTGATGACACTTACGTCCTCAACTCGGGGGCAGGGTAGTCGTTCGACAGCGTATCTTTAAAAGTTGTCCATAATTGTGATGTAAGCAGGCAGTTAAATAATGAAAATGATGAAAACTGCACTTGTTACCAGGCTCTGTGTGATGTGGAGAAGAGTCTGTCGCTACGGGGCTCCAATGTGTGGCTGTTGGACGAGTGCAGAGACCTCGTGGGGCAGGCGACCGGTTACCGCTCAGCCCAGGTAATAGGACACATGCATGTATATATATTCCAAGTTTTGTATCAATCAAAAGTAAATTGAAATGCTGTATGTTTTTTAACAATACATGTGTTTTGGCCTTTGTATTGTGCAAGATATTTGGGGTCATTGTTTGGTTGGGGTTATTTTGATGTCATTTATGTTACTTTTATTTGTGTTACTGTTACCATTATTGCACATATTTTAGACAAATAAATTAATTAATTTCCAATCTATCCTTACAGCAATTTATCACTTCGCCTTTTCTTCCATATCTATGTGAAATACAAGATCCAGCAACTGTATTGATCATGAAAAATGAATGCAATTTGCCCGGGGCAATATGGCTGCCTAATTTTCATAAATCATTCTGATTGGAAAAACAAACTTTATATAAAGTTAACCGACGAGATGTCATCGAAATACATTTTCTCCTTCAAAGATTATTTGCTTGAAATAATCTTGTATGCATATGATTGCACCATAGCCAGATCAAGGGTTGGTGCAAGGGATGCAGGGGGCACCACCCCTATTTTCCATCACATCAACAATGATCTCATTTTCAGTGCATATCTACCATCGATTATTTCTACAAAACCTCTCGGAGCACCCACCCACACACCGGGCACCCACACACCCACCCACACACGACACACACACACCACGCACACACCCACACACACACACACACACACACACACACACACACACACACACACACACACACACATTGTGAACTATTACTATGAAGAAATCAATAAAATATATTTTCTGACCATTTACATTGGCTCTGCCTGGTTTCTGTAGGTACCTGGCCTGGCTGTTAGAGATGACCAAAGCTTACTGCACCGAGGCTGACTTCACCGAATTCGTGGATACTTGTGCCAACAAAAACAGGTCAGAACCGTGAAAAAACATGCAACAACAGTAGCGTAGTATAAAAAGTTCTACCAAAGTAACCTTGCAAGCAAAATCTCTGATTTGGAAATTTTCTATAATTTTAGCAAAATATGGCCTTGTGATGAATACTTCGACATACTAGAATGTGATTTAGGCCTAATTCTAACATATTTTGATTGGCTGAAATAGACGAGCAGTATTTCATTTTTAAGATATCATTATCAAAAAACCTGTTACAGTAGAACCTCCAATTGAGATCACCTCTCTAATTGAGACCACTTCTATATTATTAAATGAGACCACTTTTCACGGTCCCAAACCTTCCTAAAGTTACCCAAACGATTCTCTGTATGGATACCACCTCTCTATTGAGACCACCTAACACTGGTCTCAAAGGTGGTCCGAATAGAGATATTGTACTTTATAACTATTCGATGTGTGGTACATGTACATTTTAGCTCTGCGGGTCTGGCGGCCGTCCAGTACCTGCTAGACCAAGACAAGGCGACTGCGACTCAAGAGAAGGTGACCGTGGCTTCTGCCTGCCTGCAGGCCGTGCAGCTGTGTCGGTTTAAGGCAGAGGATCGAATTCGCCACCTGCGAAGGCTCATCTCCCTGAGGCAGCTGGCAGTGGCGGCGCGGGCAGCAGAGTCAGGCTACTTGGAGAGCCCTCCCTAGGACTCTATGTGTTTAAATGCTTGTGAAAAACACCCGCACCCACATCAGTCTTTTGTAGACATAACTGCTAGTAAATAAGTACATTATAATGAACAAAAAGAAAGAAAGACTGCATCATTTCAACTTGATATATTAATTATGACATTCAAACAGTATGGACGCATATTTTCTTGCATGTTTGTTTATTAAGTCAATACAATCAAATAAGTTAATAAAGTTTGTGCTGCGATTAAAACACTTTCTACATTCAAGGAACATATATGTTTTCTCTCCTGGATCAATTTTCCGGTGCCTGTTTTAGTCATCACTGTGACCGAAACGCTTCCTGCATTCACTACATTGATATGGTTTATTGCCAGTGTGGATACCATAACATTCTCGTGCATTTTTGTAAAGCACGGGATACATGAAGTGTAACTCACACAAAAAACCTGAAAAAAAAAACAAGTCAACCACAGGGTAAAAACTATATGGACTACCAGTTTCAACTTCCTACATGAGATGCGATTACAATCGTTTCCGGCTCGATGATGCTAATAGGAGAAGACAGACAATTTATTTCAAAATTAAGAATTACAATGACATCAATATTATTGTTTCCATGGACTAGTTAAAAGAATATTTACAGTATCACATTTCGGCTTCTTTGGCCGAATGGTAGGGAGTTGGACTCGTGACCTTCCCGTGACCAGAAGGTCGTGGGTTCGATTCCAGGACGGGTCTGATGATGGGTGTTGAGCAAACCTACATCTAACAGGTTGCACACTATTCCCTACCCTGTGCTGGTGATCCTGTGTCATTCTGGGATATGAATTCTGTTATTGTGACTTGGGTGAGATTATTGGTGAGTGAATTGAATCATGATCTCATGACGTAGCTTGGAATTTAACCTTTTGTACATAATTTACTGTAATGCTATCAATTTTATTTTTATTTTGGCCATATGACATAGTATCTTTGAGTTGTGTCAACAATAGACAGTAATACTTTGATACTGTTATGTAATATTAATAGTATAAAAAAACACTTTGATTACGTAACTTAATTGAAGTCAATTCATTAAGTGCTGTGACCCAAGGGTCATGAAACTAGACATTAACTATACTGATTTCTAGTCGCAAGTATATATATATAACATAATATGACATAGTATCGTTGATTTGTGTCAACACTAGACACTAATACTATGATACAGTTATGTAATGTTAATACTATGAAAAAAAAACTTTGATTCTGTAACTTGATTGGAGTCATTATTACATCAAGTTTTGTAATTCGATGTTGATCATATAATATTAAACATAAACTAAACCGTAAACTGATTTCTAGTTGTAATTGTACCAATTATTGATAATATTGTTAATCAATGTAAGTCATAATCTAAAGCTATGTTTACAATAAAATATAGAATATATATCATAATCATGATATGAATGATAAAGATGAGTCTGAGTAGGATATTAGCTAAAATAGAATATTAGCCAAAGCAACCATATTGTGTATTTTTTGGAAAGATTTAAAAAAAGATAACTGTGTTGTGCATGTCATGTAAAAAAAAACAACAACAACAAGTAAGATATACATTATACAGGTTAACAAAATATTTTGTTTCTTTTAAAAGATGTTCTGTAATCTATCAATCTGGACTCAGTATATTTATTGCCATGTTTATAAAAGCACTTTTTTAATGGTCAAATCATTTTGAGGATCATGAATTTGAAAAGAGAATGTTAGCTGTTTTGGTATTTGATTTTAAAATGATATCATATTTTTTTTATATTGATATTATTACTGCTGAGATAGTTGATACAACCATTAGATATACATTGCATGAACAAGACAGGCAAATAGATAAAGGATTCAGCCATCTTTGAAGGCTCTTTCATAAAAAAACATTTGCTAAAAGCTTTTGTGAGTGTTAAAAATCTTGCTCTACATGCTGATTTTTATTGTAACATGATTGTAAAAAGTAAAATGAATTTATACAGGTGTAAGTCATTCGAATTTGAATATAATTGTGTGATTCGAAAGTTAGTGCTGCTCTAAAATGTTGTTTCTTGTAAACTTTGTCGCTTGTTTTATATCTTATGGTAGATGATAACAGAGATGTTATTTATTTCTATATTTCATATATTGATAAAAATACAAAGTCTACAAAATCTACAAATAATAGGAGCATAGACATTGAAAATACAAATTCACAATGATTACATAACTTGACTTTCTATAAAAACATGAAACCCGATTACAAGATTTCCACATTTTCTTCAGATGATGAATACAATTAAAAAGAACATACACATTAATGATACAAATTCATAATGATTACATAATAAGTTTGTGTCAATAGAATACATGTAGATATATGTATAAAACCATAATACAAAAATTGTCAAATTTCCCCATATTTTCATATTTGATATTACTCATCTCATATTGTCTTTTAACTCAAGGTAAGTTTCATTTTCTTTCAGACACATTTTAAACACATTTCACTTCATCTCAAATAATGGCTATATTGGGCATTGTGCTGTTCTCACTACACATTCAAGATAACTGTTTATTAGAAAATGATCGTTTTTTGATGATTTTTCAATGAACTTATGATCAAATCGACTTGAACTTCTTGTACATGTATACAGACTGTTTTCATTATATTTCAGCTTTGATAGGCTTCGTTTTATTATTTGTAAATTCATTATCTCGAATAATGGCTATATTGGGCAAAGTCCGTGTTAATATAGGACACCATACATTTTTTTAATCGTCTTGACCTACTGATTAAAATAAACGATGGTTGCATTTTTCCCGAACAAATTTAGTGTGAAAAATCCAAGATGGCAGACAAAATGGCCGCCAATATATGAATATCATGAAAAACTCCTTCATGATATTACTTTATGCATAATAATTAATTGTTTGAGTATAATTTGTGCTTGATAGTGATTTTGTTTATTGTTTTCAAAATGTTTAACATAATTTAATCCTATCGCTATAGACTCTAAAATCAATTTTACAACCATAGTGAAGAAACATCATAAGATATACTATGGGTTTTAATCAGATCATCCACATACATGTCTACTATTGTCTAGTAATGATTTACGTTTAAACAAATCAACTTTATTGTTATTGTTATTGCAATTATACAGATATAAAATGAATTTATATAAGATAAACATACAAAAGATACTTTTCATTGGAATTGAAACAAGTAGAGGTTTCGAATTTTATGTAATTCTACGTCTGTCTGTGTGACTGTTAAGCGCTTAGACATCCCTGCACATAACATTGCACTTTTGCGACAAGAGCACATCTGAGTATTACATTGGCTTGTAGTATAGCCACATTTTACTAGCTCAGTAATAACTTTGGGTGCAACCTCTTTGTCTGACACTATGGGGTAAAAGTGATTGTTTTCAATTTTCCAACCATAGTTTAATAGAGAAGGGAAGCAAGAATGGGTGACAGTATATTTTTTCCACTCACCTATGGTGCATAATATATTGTAATCATCTAACAAGTCAATGACATAAACATGGAGGTTAATGTTCTCTATGCCATTGGCTAGTTCATTTGAGAAGGCATGGATAGCTGGCGATATTTTGTCAAGCAAGGAAGGATGACTTTCAAAGAAATGTGACAAATGTAATTTTGACAGTGCTATCAATGTTGTTGTTTGAGCTGTGACACCTCTTTTCGTATGCTTTCCTGCAGTAATTTGTGGAGTAGTTTTAGGTCCATACACATCAGCACATATCCATGCATCATCAATGTTGCTACTTTCAATGAGAGAGCCAAGGGCTCTAAGAGCACAGACTACAGTATGAAGTTCTCCAATGCAAAAGATATATTTGTCTTTAAAATGTGGATGAAGATCTTCAAGTCTTATCCTCTGCAGAGTAGATCGGGAGTATTTCTTTGTTTTGTAGTGGCTGAAAATTCTGAAATTTGTTAAGTTCTTTAGGTTTTGTATTCCCTTGTAGACTAGAAGGTACTTCAACATTTGATAATAACTCGAAATCTTTAAAGCGGGTGGAATCTGTGTCATCAAGCTTTAATGGTATCTGTTTCTTGTTTCTGCTGAAATACAGCCATCACAGTTCCGTGCATTGTATCCTTACCATCTTGGTGTCTTCTGTCAAAGCCTATGTTGTCTATTCCAAAACAGATATATCTACCCTTCACTATGTGGGGTGGAATATACATCCCTTTGTTAAATATTGCATTTGATATCACTGCTTTAGCAATTTGACTTTCCATTCTGAGCACTCTGATGTAATCAATGGAATGACCAAACTTATGCAAAAGGTTTATTTCAGATTCACTTCTTGTATAGTGAACAGTTAATCCCAATCAAACTACTTGTGGATGCACATTTGTGTGAAGAAATGAAGTGGATTGACTTTTATCCTTATGTTTTACTTACTTACAGGATTTTGTAGCATACATTATATTTTGGTCTATAGCATCAATAGTTTTATCAATTGTATTCATTTTATCTTCAACCATCTCAGTATTGCCAGATCCTCTTATTATCTATGACAACATAGTCTTAAGTATGGTGGGAATTTCAAAATCGGTCATTGAACCTTGGAATTTCCAAGCATTGTTTTGAACATTTAAAAAGTATGTGATATTCTATGTCATATTGACTATCATTTAGAGAACCCTTTATACACGAACTTTTTCTTTGAGGCAAACAAATACGTTCAGGATCATTAGGTCTTGGAGATTTTATGATTTCAATATATTTGAAATCATGCTTTAAGCATTCTTTTAACCATCTTCTTGTGATTAATTTATCGATGTGATGTTGTGTCATAATTGAACAATACTTATCATGAAGTTCACTTACCGACTTCTAACTCACATTAAAAAAAAAACTAATAAACTCGATTCCAGCAGCAATTACATTTTCTATTGATATATTCACACACAATTGTATGAACATTCGATTTCCAATCATTTGCAATCAGGCATTTTAAATGATACTTAAAATCATAAGCATGTGCATCATTAGGATCTATGGCAGTGGATGATTGAACTTTCCACTGATGGTTGTCACTGTGCTCAACAATTTATTTCAATTTTTTCTTACATTATCTGTACTTATCTGATGGAGACTGTCTTTAGATACCATTTGACAGAAAAAACACAAGCTGTTATCAAAAATACAGATACTGATATAGTATATACTGCTGAGGAGTTTGTACAAGCAACATCTACACATAAGGCTTTTTCTTTTGAAAGACTTTGATCATATGTATTTTTACTTATATAGCTACCTATTGGAACCTGCCATTTTGTCTTTGGCAAGACTTTCGCTCTTTTCTCAAGAGCTTCGTCGGGCCTAATAAGTTTACATTCTGTGGTTGATCATATGTCTTTTTTCAGTCTTGATATCCATGTAGAATAAAATATTAGTAACTCTTTTATAGCAATCTAAATGCCATTTTGCTTTATGATCAATTAAAGTGGCCATAAAATCAACATCATTACAAAATTGTAGGCTTCTTTATCACACTATTTAGCACATTGTTGAACACTGTCATACAACCTATCATATGGTGTCTCCTTGGGATTTTGTACACAGGGTAATTCCTGCTGTTTACAAGCTGCACACTTCATTATATATCAGCAAATTTATTTACATATAGCATAATAATTTCACTCAGTTAAATGTTGCGATGATGTACAGAATTCATGATAAATTGTGAGTACTGAAGAGTACTATAAATTTGCATTTGCAGCTACAAATATTTATTATTTTTGCAGCCAGTCTCATTATTGATTTATAGATAGCAAAGATAGCAAGGATAATTGCAATATTTTCCAGCAATTACGTCTAACACTAGTGCAATATTTAAGTAACATTTACTAAATTGTAGCTGCAATGGAGAGCCACCCTTATGGATTATAAGCAGTTCAGGTCTTTTGAATCTTTTTATCAATAGTAAAAAAAAAGATTTAATGTTGAATATTGTAAAAATATTAACTATTTCTACAACTTAGAATCCAACATTAAACAAATATAACATTATATAGTAAAAGTTAAGAAGGATTCATGACTAATTGCAGTCTTAACCGCCATGTTGTCGGCCATCTTGGATTTTTCATCTTAAATTAGTTCGGAAAAAAATGCAACCATTGTTTATATTAAAGTGTAGATCAAGACGATTAAAAAATGTATGGTGCCACATATTTGCTGCAGCCTCATAGCCATTTCCATTTGCCTCAGCATTAACATGAAGCATTGTATCAACTACATTTTGGTTAAGCATGTTATCTTTGGGAGAAGCTACCTTTTTGGCTAACATTTGGTATTCTGCATGTGTTTGGTATCTTCCATCACTAAAACTTTGTTGAGGCTTTTGACTTACTACACCGAATGGTTGATACTGAGGTATTTTTACCAATACATCTTTCACTTCTGTGGACAGGCTTCTTTTCTGTAGGGTGTTCCAGATAAACACATCTTGCCCAAATGTCCATATGTCATCTTGAAGCATGTCCTCCATTGACTCAATGAGAAAAGTATGCAGCTCATCATACTTATTCTTGATACTATAGAGGTTTTCAGGAAAATTTGTTATTTCTGCAAGACGTTTTGATTCTATGTGCATGCTGTACCAATCGTACATTTTTCTTATCTCGTCGCTTTTAATTTTTTCAGCGTGTTTCAATAGGTGAGATTTGAACATCATGATGAACTGGACAAGCTGAGAAGCCTCATGGTTTGAAGACCCATGATTCTGATTCAATGCACTGGACTGGTTTATGCTGTTGGCCTGCATGATACCTGAACCTGGAACAATTGCTCTGTTATTGAGCAGATGATTGGTACTTTCATTTTGAGGAAGAACCTTGTTATGAGATTGATGATTCTTTAAGTAAGGACTGTAACATAAACGGCTTTGTGAACCAATGAACTTCGCAGTCTGAAAAAGTAAAAAGAATATGATTAGTACAATCTATATAGAATTATATGAATTACACGTATAGACATCTGCACTTCTATGCAGATGCTATTTGATTAACAAAACATTGCATGTGTTTTAAGTCTTAAAATTTTAGACTATTCTTTAAAATGATTACATGAACAATTCTACAAACAAGAATGTACTTTCTTGTTAATTTCTATCACTATTAGAAAACTTCTCAGAGTAAAAGGAAAATATAACAACAAAAAAATCTTACTTTGGCTTTCAATTGTTGTGATGCAGGCCTGTTTCCACCATTATTGTCATACTGGTGTGATTGTTGGGAGTATCCTACATATCCAGAGGTGCCTGTGTGTCCTACGTCAGCATATGATCCAAAACCATAATAGGCTGGAGATCCTATAGGCATGAAACCAAGAATAGACATGATACCAAGAATCATAATATGTAGATCCAGCACCATAAGGTAGAGATCCAGCGCCATAAGCTGGAGTAGCATTCAGAGCATTACATGATGCATTGCCCCCAAATCCATGGTCACTCATCTGAGGCTGCATTGTGGATTTTAAAGATGGCACTGGTAATCCTGAGGTATCCTGGCTACCAAATGGATTCATGATGAATCGATGAACTCTTCAGATTAAACACCTACTTGGTTTGAGTTAATATCTGTGTTGTTATTGATATTGAAACTTAATAGAAACTAACAGGTTATGGTTACTATGCAATAGATTGTAGGAGCAAAATAATGCAGTGTCCACACTTCATGAGACCAAGTCACTGAATGAAGTGACTTCAATGTTTCTGAACAGCACTCACACTCAATGAATTATGAGTAGTTAATCTGATTGGCTGGTTTGTAAATGGAAAGGTTTGATTGGTTTTCACTTGAATAGAAACTTCCAAGTGAGGGTGATTTCTTTGATGGCTTAATATAGAAATGACCACTGGCTTGAAAACAATGAGTGATGGTCAATCAAAGACAAGAGCTTGTTTTGAAATTAACTCACCTAAGTTATCAAAGCCTTTTGTATTTACTTGAGGAATGTGAATTGAAAGGGAAGTTATTGAGATCACAAACCTTTAAAAAAAATTGTGACCTTAGTAATATTTGAAGTGACAATTAACTAATATAAAAAGAAACAAAGGTGAGTGAAAGGATTCTTTTTTAAAATAAGATATACAGGTTAACAAAATATTTTGTTTCTTTTAAAAGATGTTCTGTAATCTATCAATCTGGACTCAGTATATTTATTGCCATGTTTATAAAAGCACTTTTTTTAATGCTCAAATCATTTTGAGGATCATGAATTTGAAAGGAGAATATTAGCAGTTTTGGTATTTGATTTTAAACTGATATCATATTTTTTTCTATATTGATATTATTACTGCTGAGATAGTTGATACAACCATTAGATATACATTGCATGAACAAGACAGGCAAATAGATAAAGGATTCAGCCATCTTTGAAGGCTCCTCTTTCATAAATAAAACATTTGCTAAAAGCTTTTGTGAGTGTTAAAAATCTTGCTCTACATGCTGATTTTTATTGAAACATGATTGTAAAAAGTAAAATGAATTTATATAGGTGTAAGTGATTCGAATTTGAATATGATTGTGTGATTTGAAAGTTAGTGTTGCTCTAAAATGTTGTTTCTTGTAAACTTTGTCGCTTGTTTTATCGTAGATGATAAAATAAAGATGTAATTTAAAAAAAAAAATGTAAGAAGGATGTAAGAAGGATGTGACAGAATAGAAATGAACATATTGATGCATTTGAAAACATATATTTATAGAGTAACAGTTTTTAAACAGTAATTGCACAATTATCTAGATGCCATTATCTTTGCAAACTTTAAGATTTTACTGTATTGAAATTCAAGGTTTGCTAAATGTGGTCAAAAGTAGAACTGCTCTCAAGTTTGGAATTAAGCATAACTTACTTTTCAAACCATGCCTCAGCTGCAAGGGTAACATGGGATCTCAAGAAGTGGGAGGGATTAAACAATTAACTCCTGATTCAATCTAGAATGAAACAGATCAAACCATTAACTCTCATTTCAATTTAGAAAAACTTAGGGGCGTGACAGGTGGTTCACAAATCTTGTTGACACTTCATTCACTCCATCAAGAGGAACCTGGGGCTGGGATCCCATATAAATGGGAGACCACAGCTAATTCAGCATCAGTTCTTTCCAAACTGTAGTAAGATTCACATCACATTCATATGCTCTTCCAATTATAACATTTAAAAAGACAGTTTCTAGTATATATGCAACAATTTTGAGGTGATTTTAAGAAATAATTCATTTTTATTTCCATTCACTATGGCTAACCTTCTTGAATTCTCCTCTCTGGATGAGGTTTTTGATATTTTGGATGCTGTGGAGGGCAACAGCAACAAACAACTGGTGTATGATGGAAAAGGCAACTTGATGGATATTGTAGAAGCTGTAAAGGATAAATCCTCAACGGCTAATGCACCATCTTCTGAAGATACACAGCAGTCAGGATTGTCTACCTTGTACAGTTCTGGAGCCAACACTGAGGCATCATCAGATTTTCAGCAAAGTGAAAATTTGAAGAATACATCTGTAATTTCCAAGGTTAGTAATGTTAGATTTGATGAAATTGATAATGGGGAAAGGGGCCATATCACACCAAATCATTCTGAAACTCATGAAATGACAGAATTAAGTACAAAACCATTAGTGTCTTCAAGTTGCACTAAATTCCAAGACTTTTTGAAATGTAATAATTACAAAATTGGTCATGTATATGACAAGGATTTCAATCTAATTGGTACCTTAGAAAATGATGATAATAATCATACATGTCAAACTGATCAAGCAGTTCCCAATAATGCAAATTCTAGAAATATAACACGTTCCAAGATGAATAAGGATGCCAATGATAATTTTGATAAGGATGCCTATTCCTCAATTGATGCATCAGCTGATATTCACCAAAATGCAAAAGCTTTCACACCATCAGAAGATGTGCATCCTGTCACTGGAATCAACAGTTTCACCAATTTTCAGCTTCCTCAGTGGATCCAGGATGAAATAAAATCTTGTCAGGGAACAGGACTTAAGCCAAACCTCTCGTATCTGCAGATGAACGCGTGTGCTCTGCTGTCTTCACCAACAGGCCGCCTTCTCCTTAATGATATCTATGACTGGATCATTGATAACTTCCCCTATTATATGAATGCAAATCCCAAATGGAAACTAAGTGTGCGTTTTTATCTGACTAATCCAAAGTGCTTTGAAAAATGTGAAAAGGCATCAAAAGGCTGCTATTGGCGTATTGCAGATGACTATTTGGAGCCCTTTAAAAATGGAAATTTTAAGTCTGAGTTCAAAAGAACAGGTAAACGTCGCAGGAAAGATACAGATGATGATGCAAATGAGCAAAATAACACTGCAGCTGCAAAAAGACCCAGAAAACCAAAGCAAATCCAAAATGCAAATAAACCCAAACCAATTGCCATGGATCCTGTTTTAAGTCATGTGGATGTTGATGATGATCCTGCAACATTGCATGCCAAAGCACAACACAATCAGATTCAATCCAAAACGGCAACACAGTTTGCAGAGCCTAGCAAATTACAAGACTCTCAGAGACCATCTATGTCAACTCAGGCATCTAAGACCAGCCATGGTGCACCTCAGAATAGCCATGATGATCCTTCAACATTCAGCTGGAACCAGATGAAAAAGAAGAATGAACTGCCCCAGAATCTCGCCCAGATCAGCCCTTCAACAAGTGATATCATCCAGAAAGGTCAGTTTATACATTTATGCAT
>CM032661.1:37197829-37217794 GCA_019095985.1 Streblospio benedicti
AATAGCAGACAGCCGTAGCCATGACAGACAGCGTCATGTGGAGCGGTGTGATGTCATAAAGACGCCAAAGGCGTCACATGGGTTCAAATACTAGGGATTACCACCACTTTATGAATTTGGCTATGTGTACATTAGAACCTTCAATCAAGACCACCTCTATAAATACATTACACCTCTATTAAAAGATGATTTATAACAGTCCCAAATCTTCATTTTTTTGCAAACCATCTCAAAGAGACCACCCTCATATTAAACCGCTTGACGGCAGTCCTATGGCAGTCTGCCAGTCTTATTAGGGATGTTTTACTGAAGTGTGTGAGAATATCTGTGCCAAGGAGAGCATTATGCTCCCATTACCATAGACACTAATTTTCATCCCATAGCTTTTGCACATTAGATGCCAAGTGCATTTTCAGTGTGCAGAAAATTTAAAACATACCCTATAAGACAATGTCACACCAAATAAACAAAAACAAAAACAAAAAACAAACAAACTGTCAGAATGGGTAGTGAGCTAATGTGTTAGAACAGTGGTGGGTGATCTCACGACAAGGTGAGCATGTGGGAGTGCTAAGACAGTGTGGATGCTGTAGACCTGAGCTTAACCAAATACATTCGGCATTAAGACAGCTAGCTAGTCTTAAGTAAATGAAGATTCATCAAAATGTTTAGCCCAGATTGTCGGGTTAACCTGAGCTATGCAAGCAATATTTGTTATTCAATAGTGGGTGAGGGTGGGGCTATGGGCAGTGTTTACTTCGGAATATGGCATGAGACTTGAGCCTTTTCGCCCCCATGGGTATAAGCTAGTGATTATTAATCATGTATATACCTAGATGAGTGGTCTACTAAGTACTACGAAACTTGGATTGTGGCTCTTTGAAGATGGGATCTAATAGGAGCTCTGACGATGGACAAAACATTCTTGGTGGTCACAATAAACTCTTTGACTACATTATCAAATAACATATTAGTACATAGAACTCTGTATGCCTTCTATTTACTGTAATGTTCTATAACTGTTAAAAATTATCAAGCCTGGAGCCCTGCCGACTATTAGCCAGATCCAGATCCAGATCCAGATTCTTTCAAGAAACATTTGAAAAAAAATACAAATAGTTTTCATACGTACTATCGTTTTGTGTTGAGCCCATGCTGACAGCTTGTATTTGTCCCATCTATAAGTTTGTAACTAGACTGTTATAAATCAAACTAATCGAAACATAATTATTATCCGATATTATTGTTATAGCGTTGTGATTGTTTTCATTAGCACTCATTGTTAACACGTAACGTTTAACGTACGTGCCGGGCGTACGTGTAAGTAATGTGTTGGACGTATATAAATGACGTGTGACGTTTGACCATGATATCAACCATGAGCACTTGCATCATACAAGGCTTATACAGTGAGACCTACAATAAATGATTCTTTTCTACTAGAATGCTTACATATATAAGAGACTTTTATATATGTAAACATTCTAGTAGAAAAGAAAGAATCATTTAATTGTAGGTCTCACTGTATAAGCCTTGTATGATGCAAGTGCTCATGATATCAACCATCACCTGGCAATGATCATCATTTTAAAAATTATACATGTTATATCCCAGCCTTTATTAAAATTGATTTGTGTAAAAAATATTTTGTAGGATTGTTTTTCATAGTTCATTTTGATGTATGTGATGTAGAAATGTTAAAATATAATGAAAATTTAGTATTAATATATTTTTAAAAAATCATGCTTTTTCAATATAAATGTATTTTTTATCCTATATATTAATATGCTAATTTGGCTATCTCCACTTTAACCTGACTAGTTGGACACCATCTGACTACAGGAGATCGTTCATGGTACTGTGTAGTTTTGTACAAATATGTTTTTCATCATCAAAATGCCCCTGATGGTTGTTAATTAGCGGTTTTATAACAAAAATAGCAGACAGCCGTAGCCATGACAGCGTCATGTGGAGCGGTGTGATGTCATAAAGACGCCAAAGGCGTCACATGGGTTCAAATACTAGGGATTACCACCACTTTGCGAATTTGGCTATGTGTACATTAGAACCTTCAATCAAGACCACCTTTATAAATACACCACCTCTATTATAAGATGATTTATAACAGTCCCAAATCTTCATTTTTTGCAAACCTTCTCAAAGAGACCACCCTTATATTAAACCGCTTGACGCCAGTCCTATGGCAGTCTTAATAGGGATGTTTTACTGAAGTGTGTGAGAATATCTGTGCCAAGGAGAGCATTATGCTCCCATTACCATAGACACTAATTTTCATCCCATAGCTTTTGCACATTAGATGCCAAGTGCATTTTCAGTGTGTAGAAAATTTAAAACATACCCTATAAGACAATGTCACACCAAATAAACAAAAACAAAAAAAAAAACAAGCAAACTGTCAGAATGGGTAGTGAGCTAATGTGTTAGAACAGTGGTGGGTGATCTCACGACAAGGTGTGCATGTGGGAGTGCTAAGACAGTGTGGATGCTGTAGACCTGAGCTTAACCAAATACATTCGGCATTAAGACAGCTAGCTAGTCTTAAGTAAATGAAGATTCATCGAAATGTTTAGCCCGGATTGTCGGGTTAACCTGAGCTATGCAAGCAATAATTGTTATTCAATAGTGGGTGAGGGTGGGGCTACGGGCAGTGTTTACTTCAGAATATGGCATGAGACTTGAGCCTTTTCGTCCCCATGGGTATAAGCTAGTGATTATTAATCACGTATATATCTAGATGATTGGTATAGTAACTACTACGAAACTTGGATTGTGGCTCTCTGAAGATGGGATCTAATAGGAGCTCTGACGATGGACAAAACATTCTTGGTGGTCACAATAAACTCTTTGACTACATTATCAAATAACATATTAGTACATAGAACTCCGTATGCCTTCTCTTTACATCTGTTAAAAATTATCAAGCCTGGAGCGCTGCCGACTATTAGCCAGATCCAGATCCAGAGCCCGATTCTTTCAAGAAACATTTGAAAAAAAATACAAATATTTTTCGTACGTACTATCGTTTTGTGTTGAGTCCATGCTGACAGCTTGTATTTGTCCCATCTATAAGTTTGTAACTACATTGTTATAAATCAAACTAATCAAAACAATTATTATCCGATATTGTTGTTCTAGTGTTGTGATTGTTTTCATTAGCACTCATTGTTAACACTTAACGCTTAACGTACGTGCCGGTCGTTAGTGTAAGTAATGTGTTGGACGTATATAAATGACGTGTGACGTTTGACCATGATATCAACCACGAGCACTTGCATCATACAAGGCTTATACAGTGAGACCTACGATTTTCTCTTCTACTAGACCATATGCATTTTGAGTGTGCAGAAAATTTAAAACATACCCTATAAGACAATGTCACACCAAATCAACAAAAAACAAACAAAAACAAACAAACAAACTGTCAGAATGGGTAGTGAGCTAATGTGTTAGAACAGTGGTGGGTGATCTCACGACATGGTATGGTGTGCATGTGGGAGTGCTAAGACAGTGTGGATGCTGTAGACCTGAGCTTAACCAAATACATTCGGCAGCAAGCAATATTTGTTGTTCAATAGTGGGTGAGGGTGGGGCTACGGGCAGTGTTTACTTCAGAATATGGTATGAGACTTGAGCCTTTTCCTCCCCATGGGTATAAGCTAGTGATTATTAATCACGTATATATCTAGATGAGTGGTCTACTAAGTACTACGAAACTTGGATTGTGGCTCTCTGAAGATGGGATCTAATAGGAGCTCTGACGATGGACAAAACATTCTTGGTGGTCACAATAAACTCTTTGACTAGATTATCAAACATTAGTACATAGAACTCCGTATGACTTCTCTCTACATCTGTTAAAAATTATCAAGCCTGGGGCCCTGCTGACTATTAGCCAGATCCAGATCCCGATTCTTTCAAGAAACATTTGAAAAAAATTACAAATATTTTTCGTACTTACTATCGTTTTGTGTTGAGCCCATGCTGACAGCTTGTAATTGTCCCATCTACAAGTTTGTAACTACACTGTTATAAATCAAACTAATCGAAACATGATTATTATCCGATATTATTTTTCTAGCTTGTGATTGTTTTCATTAGCACTCATTGTTAACACGTAACGCTTAACGTACGTGCCGGGCGTACGTGTAAGTAATGTGTTGGACGTATATAAATGACGTGTGACGTTTGACCATGATATCAACCATGAACACTTGTGTCATACAAGGCTTATACAGTCTCTTATATATGTAAACATTCTAGTAGAAAAGAAAGAATCATTTATTGTAGGTATCACTGTATAAGCCTTGTATGATGCAAGTGCTCATGACATCAACCATCACCTGGCAATGATCACCATTTTTAAATTTATACATATATTTGCAGCTAGGTGTGCTCATCAGGTGGAGTGAAGACCCAGTTGGATCCGCAAAGTAAGACAGCTTGTAATACAATATTACAAGGAAATCCAATGAGAGGTCAAAAAGGCTTGGGACGTTTTCACTCTCTACGAGAGATCACGTTTATAAAAATTGATTTGTGTAAAGAAAAATTGTAGGATTGTTTTTTATAGTTCGTTTTGATGTATGTGATGTAAAAATGTTAAAATATAATGAAAATTTAGTATTAATATATATTTTTTTAAAATCTTGCTTTTTCAATGTGCATCTAGATCCTTATGAACATGGAGGACAGTTGTGAAGTCAGGAAGTAGACTTGGCAGCCCCAGAATGAGGAATAATTAGAGTGTGCACAAATAAGTGTACATATGTAGCAGTTGATTGATGATTGAATTTGATTGGTTGGTAGAGGGCTTACCTTCATATGAAGGTCAAATTCCGTCATCTATATTCCACAATCGTAAATAAAATAATGTAATATCAAGAGTGGGATCACACACTAATCGTCTTAATTATATACACTGGTGCTGCCAGGTGGTGAGCGGAGGTGATGCTTTGAGGTTCCTAGAGGTAGTGGCTTCCTTGTGCCTCCAACTTGATTAATGGGAGATTTCTACCATCGGAAAGCTCAAATGATTTTAATTGCAGGTAGACTGGGCTAATTGTTGATTAAACGGACACATGGGACTATGATTATTATCTCATATACTAACATTTTAATTTATTGACCTGGTGCTAGTTCAAGACTAGGTGGCTATAAAAAAATACAGTAATACGATTAGTTGATCATAACTATACTTAGTTGTGTATGATGAAAATCATGCTGTTAACATTTCCCCGTTCAAGTGGTTTGAGTAAACAAGAGAAACATTATGTATTTTTCATTAATATTATGAAGTAAAAAAGCACAGGAACTGCATGCCAACATAGATATGTTTGCTTGTGATTGGTGTTAAAAGCCCTGAATATTAGTTACATTACACTACAAATACATACATATCAATTCTGCACTTATGGATTTCTTTTTACACTCAGTATTTTTGTAGACAGGTTGGCGTTCCTCCATGGAATACCCCTAAAATACTAATTTTGGGCATCCTGAGTACAGAAATGGCTATTGAGGGGTTGGCAGCCCTGACATTTAATGGGAAATCTGTATTTTGAAGGTAGAATTAGTATTTTGGTATTTTGGGTCGGAAATCTGTATTAATACCCCACATATCTGTACTACTTGGCAGCCCTGAAATTTTCTCAAGAGATTTAATATATATATCACACATGAAAATTAAGGACTGTGAATTCCACACACTTTAACTGAAACTGCATTATCTAATGATACTAGTTTTTACATAGATATTTTTATGAGAGCACTATCATTAAAGCATTTTTCAATTCCTATTTGATGTTTTCAAAAACGAATTTCAAATCTTTAAAATTATCTTTATTTTGTACAAAGTACCCACACTATATTTTAATACATCACATAATAAAGATAACAATTCCCACTCTTAGCCTTCTGATTCACACAGAAAAAAATACAATATTCTCTGAAGGCATCTACAAGCAACAACTATAAAATTAACATGCCATTGGAAACTTCCTTCAGGCCCACAATGAACATACACCATTCATACAATTACAAACCCATTCTACAATGTTTTGACAAAAGTATCACCACTTAAACTAAGCATACACCAACACATGAACCTTAAGACAACATTTAAAGTCCAGGGTGTCAAGTTACAAGTGCCCACCAAAAATACCGGGAAGAACACAGGTACAATAAAAGATAGTACGAAAATAGTAATTTTCAGTAAATCAATCTACTTTCACAAATCCAGATAGTGGAATGACGAGTTGCAGAAATATATAAATGAATTAACGAGAAAAATAGCAAATAACTTATCATTGATAAGGGGTGTTGTTAGGGGCAGTTTATATAGGGAAAAAATGTTTTTTTTTTAAATTGTTGCAAGCATTCTTCTTGAATCTTTAAAATAGCTCAAGAAAATAGGAAAAACTGCAAACTTGACACCCTGCCATTAGAAATATGATGCATGTAACAGTTAAAAAATAGCTTTCTTGTATTTCTTGTAATTTCAGTAATCACACAAGACACATTTACTATTTCAATTTGAGCAATAGTACAATGAATTACAAATAGCTACTCAATTTTCAAATATACATGGTTAAGTTAATATAAAAATATATGAACATGGAAAGTGTTAATTGTAAGTGGGAAAAAACACCAGTACACAGTGAAACTGAATTAGACGTGCATGTGGCACATAACACAACAAAGTATATTAGAGAACAAAATTAACAAATTACAATTCATGAGTATTTGTAAATGAAATGAGAAATGAACAAAATTATATAGCTATCATAAGTTAACAGTATTTGAAATGATAACATTATACATTAATTGTTTAAATTAATGAGCGTTGAATGGCCAAAATCTAATATTTTACATCAAAATGAATCCCTCCTTTGAATGTGCTTTGAAGACGTTTTATGAAAGTGCTTCATTATATGTTAACAGTATTTGAAATAACATTATACATTAATTGTTTAAATTAATGTTCGTTGAATGACCAAAATCTAATATTTTACATCAAAATGAATCCCTCCTTTGAATGTGTATTGAAGACATTTTATGAAAGTGCTTCATTATATGTTTTGAGTATTTCATTGCCGAAAAATAAAATATAACTTCACAACTTGACACAAAAATGCATAAAAGTATGCATTAGCATTAAAATCATAATCAAAATCATCCAAGTTATCACTTCTGTAATAATAAATAACAGCACAAATTGAACCACCGAACCTTAAACCACTATTATCACATATCATTATGGTCAGCTGACTATGGTAATAGAGGCAGCGGTGGGTGCAGTCAATATACATGCAAATAATATCATTTTATACCCAAGAAATAATTTCAGTGAAATTCCAACCATTTCTCATGTTGTACAACTCTTTCACTTCTTTTACTTAGATATGGTGGGTATTTTCATGTGACTGAAACAAATATACCACTTGCATTACTATCATGGCAGAAAAGGTTAAGAATTATCCACTTGTTAACCAATGTTATATGGATTATTGATGATACATACCCACCTTAAAATTTTTGTCACTAGCAGTAGTTAATATAACACTACATCGCCAAATATTTTTCCACTTAAATGGAAAGCAGCCCTGTTAGTCCATAAGAAAATTATAAAAGTACCTGTTTTTCAATGACTACATTTCAAGTAACAATATATAAACATTTATATCATTCAAGTATGCAAGCAGCTTGTTATCCAGTAACTGAATGCATTCACTAATTACTGTCTACAAATAAAAAAGCAGAAGCAATTAAATTATTTCGCGGAAACATTTAGTTGGCACCTAAAATCTACATGAATTATCTGTCTTTCTTTATTGTACAAATTACATTAATGTAAATAAAAAGCATTAGAAAAACATCTCTAACCAACTTTTCAACTAAATTCTAAAGCCCAATTCAGCCATTCATAAAATCAAATTAAATGCTATAATCACGCAACTCTTCCAAATTATAAAGTAGAGAAAATACATGTATATTGCTGATATTTTCATTAAAATTATCACATTTGCAACTGCTATCACGATTATTTGAAACATCTTTTACACACTCTTCTATTCCTCTTATTACTATCATATGACACGCACAGTAAAACTGTCCATTTCCTCTTCATATTCTGATATTGATATTGATAATTTTGATGTTCTTTGCAGTTTTTGCTTCTTTCTTTCTATAAATTTCCTTATTTCTGCCACAATGAAAACTGTAGAAGTTAAGGATATGAGGAAAATGATATCTGCAAACATAAGAAATAAATTATTACTATTGGTATTTTCATGCATTGAGTTTTGTTGAACAGGAATTTTGGCATTAATGGATGTCTTCTTTTTTACGCAGCATCGATTTTTCTTGATGTCATCAAAAGCATGCACACCTCACACCTCAATGAAAATGCACGATGATTGTAAAAAAGGTGCCTTTTGCAGCCAGAAAGCTTTCAAGTACATTCAAAAATATATTCTTGACAAAAATAAAAATAATAATAAATACAATACAATACAATTTATATAGCGTAAATTCCACTAAATGTTCATGTACGCTTGCAGGACTACTTAAACAAATGGTGCTTTAGTTGGGATTTAAAAAATACAAGAGTTTTGGATTGTTGAATGGACGGTGGAAGTTTATTCCATAATTTATTTGCTGCTGTTTTAAATGCTCTAACACCATAAGACTTAGTTATTAATCTAAATTCCTTAAGCAATCGGTTATTTGATGACCGCAGTAATCTAGGTGGTGAGTATGGTTGTAAAAGTTCAGACAGGTAATATGGTGCAAGTCCAGTGAGGCATTTGAAAGTAAGTGTTAGAATCTTGAAAATTATGTGTTGCTTTACAGGGAGCCAGTGAAGGCTTTTCAAAACAGGAGTTATATGTTCATGCTTTTTCGTTAGAGTTAGGATACGTGCAGCAGTGTTATGAATATGCTGTAATTGTTGGATTTGACAGTCGGGTAAACCATAAAGAAGTGAATTTCCATTATCAAGGCGAGAACTGATGAAGGCATGAACAATTTTCTCAGAAGCTTCCATTGTGAGAAACTTCCTAATCCGTCCAATATGACGAAGATGCCAATTGCATAACAAGGGCAGACACATGAGGTTGAAGTGTCATGTTTTGGTCAAAAGTATATATAAATACAAGCAAAGGAAAACAGTTCTTGACTTACACAGAGATGAATAAATCTATTAAGTTTATTTTTGTAATCTGTCGGTTCATGTTTTCTGTTTGCTCGCTACACAAAAGAACTTTACCTGCAAAATATAGAGCCTCTGTTTGAAAGACGGCCTGAAGGGGAGGGAAATAGATGACCAGGAGCTGACCAATGAGGGAGCCACCAACCGCAAACAGAAACACTTTGTTCTTGAAGAACCCAATTTGGAAGATGGACTTGATCTGTTTCCACATGAAAATATAATTAGACATTGAAAGCACATTTTATTATGTAAAGAAAACAATCATATCTTAATTATACACATACTCACAAGCAAGAATGGGAAAAACTCATTGGAATTATATCTTAAATAAAGCGTATAAAATTATAACCTGAGATCTGCAACTGAGTGCATTAAACATATCAAACAGCACAAAGCAGGTGAAGGTCATCGTTGTATCACGAGGTGTGATCTTGTTATCGCTCATCTGAAAAAGGTAAAAAACATATTACAATATATTACAGTAAAGGAACTTCAATTGATTTTTTAAACAAAACATTCACAAAATAAAACATTCTGCTATTTCGTCTTTTGTATCTATTTGATATCAATCAATCTTATGCATCAAAGGTGGAAGGAATACATTTTTAATCCACCTTGTCGAAGAATCAGTGATTCTAAACCGAAATATAAAAGACCTCCCTTAATCTCCACCAAGTCACCTCCCAAGAAAACCCAAAGGCCTTGGTTCTCACCTCTCGCCAGAAGACCCAGAGTGTGCCAGACACAATGATGAGGGCTGACGTAACCACATTAATGATGAGTTTGCGTGTGATGATGGGGTCTTTGGATTTGCGCGGAGGCTGACGTAGAACGTCATGGTCCACCGGCTCCACACCCAAGCTGAAAGACATTGTTTTAGCTTATAAGTCTATAGTTTATAGCTCTAAAAAATGAGTTTCACTTGTGATTACGGTACCAACAAGAGGAAGACTTGCAAGAGCACTGGTTGACCTATTTTGAGCAGAAGTATATGTTGCATGACGAAGTTTAACAGCTATATTTATTTATCAATACAACGTAGTTTTCAACAATTCATGTGATGGTTACTTTTGCAAATTAGATTTTGGATTAAAAAACAACAACACTTAAGATGCAACTTTAAGAACACTTTTTTAACCATTGATATTGGAAGTATATAAATATAATACTCCAGCATTCTGTCTAATCATATAGCATTTAATAAAAACTACAAATTGTATGATCATGAAATATACTATTTGCACGATCATGCAATGAGTTCATCCGCTAAGAATCGTACCTTTGGGCTGGAGGACCATCCATAATGATATTGATCCATAGGATCTGCATGGCATTCAAAGGGTTTGGCAGCTTCATCAAGGTGCACAGTGTCACCAATGTTAGAGCTGCGATACTCCTATTTTAGGAAAAAATCATAAATGGTTTATTATTGTATTACAAATTAACTAATGATGGGTTGGTGCAGGTGTCAGTTCCTAATTAGTGTATACATTGTATTTGTAATACTGTTAGTTACAAAATACCCTAAAGATATCTGTTTTCTAGTTAAAAGTTTGTTAATAGAAAATTCTATAAGGATAATCTTCTAGTATTATTGTTTATTAAAAGTCTATGGACCAAACGTAAAAGAAAGTGCATTTATCAAATGCAACATCAAGGACTCAGAGGATCATACTAAAACTAATAGAATATATACAAAATCAGTCAATTTAAGAAAAATACTACTTACGTACTAAGCTGAAATCGCACAAAGTTACGAATATTGTGGAAAATAGCTTTTCCTTCTTCAATAGCTGACCTGGAATTACAGAAAACCAAATACCACATGAATTAACTTGATCATCAACTAATTGATTAAAAAGCCATCCAATATCAAATTTAGCCATTATACACATGTAGTTTTGTTTAGATTCAACGTTTTGAAGAAGGTAAAGTTAGATTAACACTAAGCATCTAATTAATTTACTATACTACTCTGTACATATTAACTATATTTCCATAATGTGTAATCAAAGCTAATTTGTCATTAAAATTTTCTATGTATATATGTCAAATGATTTGCAAATCATTTGGTTTCTGAGGAGGACATTTTATTGTCGAAACGTTAAACTTTTTGTTAAACAAATTCATTAGCTGTGTTAATTCATATAATACAGTACTTTCTTCATAGCAACAGCTAGCTAGCTAGTATTATAGCAACAGCTTAGCTGTATTATGTTAAACTTTTTGTATTTTGGAAAACATCTTAGACAATTTGGACATTAAAGCAGGTAAAAAGAACTGTCAATGGTTTGACTTCTATTAAATAAACATAAAATTAGATCATTTGTATCGATCAAAAATACACTGAAAGTGAGCAGTTGAAGTCATGGTCCCCAGCATCTTGGGAGGGGGTATGGGGGTATATAATGGTCTACTACTATGGTTTACAAACAGTTTGAAACACTATAGTCTATACCATAATGTATACAGTATATATGACTAGTCATATATACTGTATGCTGTATGGTATAGTGTTTGTAAACCATAGTAGTAGACCATTATATACCGTATTCATTCTAATAAGTGCACAGTGCACTTACAAAATTTTTCTCACTTTGACCCCAACGAACATGATAACACAACACGTCCAGGTGGCTATGTGGTTGTCCGAATACGGAATAATACCGGCTTATAGTCTTACAATATGGTGCCGGTAAAAAGAGCAAGATTTGTATAATATTTAATCTGCATAAACAGGGGTGTGAACTTATTGGGTGTGTGCGCTAATAAGATCAAATAGAGTACGCCCTACCCCCTCCCATGATGCTGATACCCATGATTGAGAACACGACTTGCATGATTGTGGAGAAGTCGTCATTGACAAGAATCATGTCTGCAGCCTCCTTGGACACGTCGGTGCCAGACTTGCCCATGGCGATGCCGATGTCTGCCGTGCGCAGCGCCACGGCATCGTTCACCCCGTCCCCAGTCATCCCCACGATGTGACCGTTATGCTGCAGAGCCTGACGCGGAAAAGAAATTAAACACAGAAATCAGTTGTTATCGTCGTCTTCATCAAAATCATCATTGTGCTGCAGAACCTGACATGGAAAAGAAAAAAAAACGGAATGTTATCAATGATAAAATCATTCTTATTGTTGTTGTCATCTTTAGAATCACCTTAGAATCACCATTGCTTGTTATAATAATGATCTGACATGGAAAGGAAATTACACAGAAATCAATTGTTAAACGTAAATGTAAATGTGAGGGTTTATACTTGTGATTCTAAATGTGCTCTCATGATTTTACGTTTTACACCAGGTCATTGGGACACTCAATGATCAGCAATTGATCATTTTCCCTCCCATACTTGCAGAGCCTGACGTGGAAAACAAATTAAACAGAGATCAATTGTTAAATGTAAATGTGGTGCTTCATAGTCGTGATTCTAATGTGCTCTCACGACTTTACATTTTACACCAGGTTATTGGGACACTCAATGATTAGCAATTGATTATTCTCCCATACTGGCATCAGCAGCATATTCAGCGCACAATGCTAACACTCACACAGGCACTCCTCACACATTCTTTTAACCCAATGACCTGTACCTATTTAACGTGTAGATCGCACGGAGCAGAGTGCTACTATTTAAGGATGAGTTTGCTCAACACCCACCACCGGAAACCGACCGGAAATCAAACCCACAACCTTCTGGTCACGATTCCAACTCCTTATCCACTCGGCCACTGAAGCACACAAGTTGTTATCGTTGTCGTCTTCATCAAAATTATCATTCAATGGCTTGTTCTACTAATGATGCAATTAGTTTCTCAAAAACAAACAGTCTATCATAATGGAAACAATGATTACATACAATACGTGTAATGCTACAATCACAATAATGAAAAGACCATTTATGAACACGACCTCTTGATTCTTCAGATCTAGATTGAATGAAATCTTAGATTACGAGAACCTCTACAAAGCTCAACTCAAATATTCTAAGCTTCATGAACTTGGGATGTTCTTATGATTCATGACATAAAATCCTAGAATCCTAATTTCTAAATCTTGACATTGCTCTTCACATGATTCATAATATCCCATACAAATAGAACTTCTAGAACAGTCATCTCTAACAATACTAACCTTGACGATCTTGTGTTTGTGCCTGGGGCTGACACGGTAGAACACGGAGATGTTGTTGATGACGTGGGCCAGCTGTGACAGGTCCATCTGGTCGACCTGGTCACCGGACAGGGCGCGACTCCCACGTGCGTACAGCCCTAGTCGACTTGCTGAAAACAGGAAGTTATTATGACATCTACTCCTTCATGGAAAGCCCAATGCTCACACGAACACCCAGCAAGCAAACCTTTATGTAGAGCGATGAAATGGCTAATCTAAATGTTTGTTTTCTTTATGCAGTTTAATATGTGTATAATGTGTTTATATTTAAGAGAATACTACATACCGATTGCTATAGCTGTCTCCTCTGCATCCCCTGTGACCATCTTCAGCGAGGTTCCTGTTGATAGTAACACCTCGACAGCTTCTCTCACCCCCTCCCTGGGAGGGTCTATAATTCCCACACAGCCAACGTACACCAGCTCTTGTAAGCTGTTGCCATACGCCATTCCTAGGACTGTAACAGAAATGGAGGTTGTGAAATTACTACTTAACATTACTACTATAGCGTCAACGTCATACTATGCATTCATATGCCGGCTCACCATTATCTGTCTACATTAAGTATGACTGAAGTAAAAATAGTTTTTAAGATTAAAAAAATATTGGCCATATATATTTTGATAAGTAAATGGAATAGCTGTTCCTAGTGGGAGTCAAACCCTGGATCCAGTAAATGTGAATGATACAATGAAAAAAACCCACAAGAAACTCTTTATCATGTTGTCATTCTTAATCATAGCTTATCAACTGTAAATCAATCAGCAACTGCCATTTTACACTGATTTTTATCAATGGCATAAGAATGGAATATTCTAATGATAGACGATGATAAAAAGACTTTTTACCCCAAGTCTTCAAATGAATGTATGTACATTGCATATGTACTCGTTTGATAAGATGTGTTTCTTTGTGGTCTAATGGTTATACAAACAAACAAATAACATCAGACATACTCGGTAATATCACCAGTATCAAAAGTTAATCTAATACAACCTTCAAAAAGTGACAAAGAAACATTGAATTTATCTACTGGAAGTAACCATGAAGACATTTCTTTTTCTACTGCTTGCACCGGTGATCAATGCAGCAAAACTGCTCTTGATACCAACTGACCACGTGCCAGAAATCAGGGCCTTTGCTCAGCTGGGACAGCATCTGAAGGGTAAAGGTCATGACCCAGTGATTCTCATTCCGGCCAGACATCGCTCAGTGATTAAAGACTCTGGGCTCGAGATAGTGGCTGTTAAGGAGACGCCAACATACTTCGTCATTGAGGATATGAAGCGACTGAATGAGATAGCCCAGGAATCTGGATGGAGAAAAATGCAAGCGGTTCTCCAAGCAGCACATGAAGAGAGTGAGGAGATTTATACGCATTGCAAAGATGTACTCACTAATGTGAATTTAATAAAACGACTACAGGATGACAAGTTTGATATCACGATTGTTAATGCTATAGAGCTATCACAATGTTTATTCCTTATTCCATACAAACTGGATATTCCGTACATTTCAATAACATGGGAAATCAGTTCTTGGGTGGTTCAGTTACCAGAGATGCCGTCCATTACTGGGCAATTTGGAATGAATCAATTTGCAGCAGCTCCAAACTTTATGGACAGATTGATGAGCCTTGTGCTTCATGTGGTAATTTACAACTCTTACCCAAATCTGTATCACAAAGATCATCATATTGCAGAATTGGTTCCGGAGAAACCGAGAACTTCTTACCAAGAGTTAGTGAGAGGATCAGAAGTAATCCTCATAACAAGAGACAACTTCTGCATGGATTATCCCAGACTCGAGTCCCCTCATGTCCACTATGTAGGGGGAGCAACATCATCCCACATCCAACTACTGCCAGAAAGATATGAAGAATTTGCAGATGGAGCCAAAGAAGGACTTGTTGTTGTGTGCTTTGGTTCACTGAACAATCCATGGCACGATTTAATGCAAAGGTTGATGGATGCCTTCCGCAGGCTTCCTCAGAGATTTGTCATGCGGTATGTAGGAAAATTTGATGGTGTTCCTCAGAATGTTATGATTTCGCCATGGATCCCACAAAATGATCTGCTTAGACATAACAATACAGTTCTGTATTTCGGACATGGTGGACAAAACTGCCAATCAGAAGCCCATTACCATGGTGTTCCCATGGTGATCATGCCATTCATGTGGGACCAGGAATATGCTGCAGAGAGGGTAGAGCTAAAGAAGTACGGCAAATCTTTAGACCGATTCAGCAGCAGTGACAGGATTTATAGCACAATAATGGAAGTGATCAGTAATACTGTGTATCGCGAAAATGTTGCGCGATGTTCACGAATCTTAAAATATCTGCCTAAGTCACATGATTCTATTGAATGGTGGATAAATCATGTGACAACGTTTGGAGGTGGTCATTTAAAACCACAGTTTGCGGACATGTCAGCTTTTAACTTCTACATGCTTGATGTCCTAGTGTTCTTGCTAGTTTTAGGAGTGGGGTGGTATTTGTATTTGTTAAGGGTTGTATTTGCTGTAAGCGTATGGTGTGTAATAACAAAGTGAAAAAGGAATAATCATGGTTGTATCTAGAGAATAGAAATATCATGTGTGCATGATTTATGAACCACATAATTTGTTAACTAAATAAAAAAGGCTAATGAAAAATTATGATATAATTGTATAGTTTTTTTCTCAAATGCAAGGTGAGACAAAGAAATAACTGACGATAAATGCAGTTATCACTTTTCATCTCATCGTTTATAAGCCACATTGTTATAAAATCTAAAATGTCAACACTTACATTTGCAAACACATTAAAATAAAAACATTATCACAGTGCAAAAGTCATTGAAATTACAATGTATATTATCAAAGGTTCAAAGAGTCAACAGAGAGCAGCTCACAGAGCGCTATCAAATGAAAGTTTTGTCAATTGAAGATATATATCAATATTGATCACCAGGCAGCTGTAATTGGTTCGAGTCAAAAGTTCTATATTTTAGAAGGATTAAATTACAATTTATGTATCAATTGGCTTGGTAAAACCAGTGTACAAATATTACTTTGTTATAGAATCGAAACAAAATTTGTAGTGATTTGCTATGCTTACATGTATATTGAAAGTTTTAATTATATCTATTGATTTTTTATTTAAACAGTTTTAAGTTAAATCTATAGATTTACAAACAACAAATAAAATGGAATTTGCTGGTGCCAAGTAAAAAATGTGAGGTGAATGTGTTGGGTCCATAGTCATATAATATAAATATCTTTGACCACCAAAATTATTGAGGTGGCATTGCAGTGGATAACAAAAATCTAGTGCAAAATTACCAACTTACAATTTCATGTCTATGCACTCCACTATTATATCATATTATTTATTTGGACTACATGTATTACTTTTTTAAATTTTAAAAGCACACACCTCTGAGACCAGCAGATCCTAGTTTTGTTGACTCGGCCATGAACCTCTTTTGCTCTACAGCAGTCAATGGTAATACGGTACCCCTATAAAAAATCTTAAATTTAGTATAATAATAATAATAATATGACTTATAGAGCGCCTTATTCTAAGTGTTCTAAGGCGCTTAGACAAATAAATATAAATAAATTACTTAAAAACTAGCTACCAGCTACAAATTACTAAAAACAATACGGAAGAGAGTATCATATACATCAGTATCATTTATTATCATATCATATATATAGTATTAGAAGAACAATTCCAAATATACTATCTGATAAAAAAAAACTAGATGAATTTAACCCCAAAAATTTCTGCAAAATGATTCTGCATTGTATCAAGAGAAGATGCTCATGCAAGAACATTATACACAATTACCTGTAGTGGTACTTTACACATTGTTGTAACAGTCTCTCAAATGCGCCTTTGACAAAATATTGTGCAGACGAAGGATTTGCCATAGCGTGGTGTGCTCTCACAGCCATGTATTTAGTGTCAGAATTGAAAGGAATCTCCTGTAGACGGGTGTACTGCCTTTTCACTTGGTGAACCTTCAACTAGAAAAGATATTTGTTTTTCAAGTTTAATGCGAATCATCAGATGAATGGTGATGGTCTAGTGATATTGCTGATAACAATCGAAACAAATTTAGTGACATGTTCTATTTCTCACAAAAGGAAAATTATCGACACGTTCTATTTCTCTCAAAAGGAAAATTAACGATACACTTCACCACACTTTTTTGGGTGTTATTCCAAGTAATCAAACAGGCTACTTAGATTCGCTACATATGCCAATACTCTAAGATCAATTTGTTAAAAAGTAAAATCATAGAACTTAGAACTTTTTCCACCAACCTTCATGGCACATGCGAGTAATGCGCCCTCTGTTGGCTGTCCTCGCAGACCATGGCTGTCTATTTCGGCATTGTTACATATCACTCCAATCTGGTTGATAAAAGGGAAAAGAACACTGTTATTCATTATAGATTCACATGAAGTTGAACTTGGCACTTTGAAGAGTGCTCAACCATGAATGTTATTCATTATATATATTTTGTGGAATATCAAGTAGCTCATAAATGTTCACGAGGCATCACAATAAAACATTAAATTTTTTTAATTCACAAAATGCTACGAGAAAGAACAGGTTACCTCCATGAGTTTGACAATGGAAGGGTGCGACATGTCTTGTATTAGGTCCTGATCGCTTGTTACGTAAACATCACCTTTGTCATTGTAGCCAACACCAGACACCTATAACAATAATACCACATTTCAATTTAATAAAACATGTAAATGGGTGCATTACTGCCATACGCTAGCCAACTCTATATCTTTTAAAGATCTACAGTAGTTCCGTTGTTGTGTTTTATAAATCTCACATCTGGGGTTGTACAGTTGAGTTTATTTAGGCTTGGGTGTAGTTTTGGTTGAAATAAAGAAACACTGTTATGTAGCCTCGTTGAGACTTAAATATGATTACCAATGCCACCTAAAAACAGATTCATGCAAACAAGAAACAACAGTTGTCTATAACTAACAAAAACAAATGCTGTAATTGCTTTGCTATTTCAGGTATTTCTTGCACTATGATACAAAAAGGAATGAACACAAAATGAACTCATGTAATATATTGAGATATTCATAGGATACATGTACAACTTTTTTATTTCTTGTGCACATTTGTAACTTGTAAGACTGACAAGACAAGAGATAGAAACTAAAAAGTAAAAATCAAAATGTGCAGTAAAAACAAAAACAATTTTTCAATGAAAATATTCAGCCCTATTTGTCAAAGAACTAAGATTAGGTTCAATTAGAAATGATATTTTGAAATGATATGAAGTTATTTACAGAGTATGAGAAACTCACAACATAAGCATTTAAGACACTTGATGCTTATCTAATTGGACCATTGACAAATGGGTGTGTTTTAGAAACTTTCTCAAGATTCTGACTGTTAACAATCTATATATTACATGAAAATGCATGGAAAAAAAACACCAACATGCTAAGAGCCACAGAATGTGCAGACAAAAATAACAAACAAAAATAGAAAATGCAGGCCAAACAAATCTTTATCGCAATATAAACACAATAAATTGCAATATCAAGACTAAGCTAAGTTCACTTCATGAAGATATTTCTATATTCTATATAAAAATTGTGAGTGTTGGAAGATGAACCAGTAAAAGTATTTGATTTGTTTGTCCTGCTTCTGCAACTGTTGAGAAATATGTCAACACTAAAGTCGTTCTACACATGACAAAAGTCAATATATTAAAATCCCTTACCCTACACCTATCATATTCAACCTATTAGAAGCAAGAAACAAAAATTGCACATAATGGTAAAGAAAAAACCCACATAATTCCCAGGCCAATGTTAATGAATGAACATAAAAATCATCATGCTATGTCTGCGATCTAATGGGAGGAAATAATGGCAAAGTCTAATGTCTTCCTAAGCAAGATTTAAACATGCAGTACATTGAGAATGTTACATCAAACTCCTTTAGATTAATTTGAGTACATAGACACATTTCATAAAATTGTGATCTAAAATCCTTTATAAAATTAAAAATATAACTGAAAGTTTATTACCAGGTAAGTGGAAATGGAAATGTTCGTGGAAATCAGATATTTTATATATTGAATGGCGGCCATAACCCCAATTGGCATTAACTTGACAGATTTATCAATATTGATCAATATGTAATTGATAGGGAATAACTATGATTATATTTGGTGTAAATTGTTTCAGGCACGCTACACGTACATAACCCCTCTCTAATTCCATACTATGAAGCATCATACAGCATTCAATCTAACAATACTGCTGACTGCTACAATCAAATTAAGTACAATAATGTTTACAAACTCAATTATTATATATTTTTTTGTCAGTTTACATGGTACACATTAACCCGATCCTACACCTATGCAGTAAAGCATCAATACTTACCTCAGCGTGAACCCCATCTGCTGTCTGTATATGTGTCACTGTCATCTCATTTTTTGTTAACGTACCAGTTTTGTCTGAGCAAATGACATTAACACAGCCTGCAAAGCAACAAAGCAATTTTCATCAGTCTTTCAAGT
>CM032661.1:37217894-37285675 GCA_019095985.1 Streblospio benedicti
GATCGTTCATGGGTACATTTTAAAATAGCCCCTCATACCATTGATCATCAGAAAAAATCTATAATTCTAATTCAAAAGAAGAAATGAACATACATAACACAGTTAACTACCGGTACATCATTTAGTTTTATCAAATGTCCAAAAAAAAATTTGGTTACGTGATAACAATTTATAGATGGTTCTATTAAGTTCTTGTGGTCAATATTTACAACTGACATGCTAAATTTGAGCATCCTAGCTCAAACAATGTGACTTGTATAGGGGTAACGGTAAGAAATGGACCAAATAATAGTTCTATAAAAAACACTAAAAGAAAGGTGGAAAACTTATCAAACAAGAATATTAAGTTTGAAATGATGACTTATGACTCCAAGTCAGGTTAGGATTAGATCAGTCACAGGTGGGATTCAAACCCATGACCATACGGCACCAAATCGCCTAACAGGTTTCAGGATAACTCTCAAAGAAAACTGTCATCTACGCTATGGCTTTTTAACCTAGTTCCAGTGGCAGAGTGGACTAGTGAAATAGCCTGAACTGCTATGCGATTTGGTGCTGTATGGTTGTAGGATCAAATTACAACGAGACTATGTTATATAGTCCTAACCTGACTTGGAGCCATAAGTCTAATGACTTAATAACAAATAAGAATATTAAGGTTAGCACTATCATCAAAAGTAAAGATCTATTTCTCCATGAAATTCCATCCATGATCTGCAAGTGATTTGGACAATTTCCGAAACACATCTCATAGTTTCAGTCACATTGACATTGGTCCAAACCCATTTTGAAGCTGCTACATAATGTACCTGACTGAGTAAGCAACCCCTCTAGACATTGAGAAATGATTTCTAAGTGTAAACCACATTCAAGGTACTTGCCAAGTGTTTCCACAATCGGCAGTTTTTTGACGATAACCTTCCTGTTTGCCATCCTCATTACTCCAATAGCCAATGTCACAGTAACAACGATTGGCAATCCCTCGGGAATCGCAGCAACAGCAAGACTGCATGAAATGTACAAAAAAATGTTTCTTAAAAAAAAGAACTTGTGATGAAATAGCTGCAAAAGAATCAATATACACTCAGATCATCCAGATAATGTTTAAATGTGTATAAAAATGTACTTTCTTATTAATAGGTGTTAAGTAGAATGCGTATTGTTCACTCAGAAAAGCGCATCATTGGTTTAAAAATAAAAAACTGCAATAAAGATACTACAGGAAAACGGAGATATCCAAACAAGTAGTATTCAATAATTGGCTGTGCCCACAACCGCTTCATACACTCACCTAACCCCTATAGTAAACATGTCCAAAATCTTGCGACCTTGAAGCCAACCAAGCAGCATGATTCCACCAATAATGCAGAATGAGTAGAAAGAGAGCTGCTTGCCCAATTGGTCCATACTGATCTGGAGAGGTGTCTTTGGTGGCTGAAGTAAAAGGTCTTGTTCATGTAAAAGCACTGTCCATGGTCAAAAGGATTTAAAATTCAAGTCTATACATTTGAACATTGAAGAGGACACTTACATCTTCCGCTTGCATCATTTTGAAGACCTCTCCAAACTCAGAATTTTCCGCAGTTCCAATAACCATACCCTTCCCATGTCCACATCGCACCAAAGTTCCCATAAATGCAATGTTACGTCGAGATGCAATACCTTAATCATACAATACATTCAACTCATTATTTTCATTACACATTCAATTACACGAGTTAGTGTATGTAAAAACTACTTAAAAGCAAAATATGTAAACTGTTGCTAAGTTACATCATTTACCATTAGATTTTACGTGACCCATTTGTTCAACTTGTTTTTGTGCTGGTTCAGTTTCTCCTGTAAAACTTGACTCATCAATGCACAAGTCAACAGCCTCGAACAGACGAACATCCGCTGGCACACGATCACCAACAGACAGGAACACTATGTCACCGGGAACTAGCTCACGGGCCAAGAATGTCTCTACTTGACTCTCTCGCATACTGAAAACAACAGATCATCATGATTGTCTCATCTTTTCTTTCTTCCCCATTTTATAAATATTTCAAAATAAATGCATTTGAATGAGTCATTATTTTTTTTACAATAGCAGAATCAAAGTGGAAACAAACCAGTGACATTTCGGAGGAACTAATTTTGACAATGCCTCGAGTGATTTTTCAGATCTGTATTCTTGAATGAAGGCAACTGTTACTACAATGATGATAGCCTACAGAAAATACAAAATTATAGTGACTTAACATACTGGTAAGCATAAAAATATACACCATCTTTCTTTAAATACAAGTGATTTAGAAAAAACATAAGCATTCCATAAATCAAATAATTCTATCAAAATTTATTAAAATTCAATTTACGACATTCCTTTAGGTATTCAATCTATAAATAAGTGATACATCAACAGTAAAACACACGGCATACCACAGTGATTGATACAGCATCATCAAACTGTTTCATACATATGCTCACAAAAGCTGACGCCAAAAGTAGTAAAATCATAGGATCCTTGAACTAGAAGAGAAAATATACCGAAAGAAATTTACATTAGATAGCTATATAGTTAGTAAATTCAGAAAACCTGAATAATTAATCATATTTACAGCATTACATTGATATACAGAATTTTTGGGGGTATCACAAACTATAATTAGAAATTATTCCATTGTAGACTAACATATACATGATTGCCATACCTGTCCTAAGTACTTTTTCCACAATGGTTCTTCTTCTGAGATTTCGAATTCATTGAAGCCATGAACATGGCGCCTTCTGTTAGCTTCACCAGCTGAGAGTCCATGATTGATGTCAGTTCGTAACAGTCGCTGTACTTCAGTATAAGGTAACTGACATGCTTCATCAGATCTCATCATCGACATCATTGTGGCCTAATTGCAAAAAAAGAAAACCATTGTGAAGTTTAGTTTCTTTTGTTTATTGCAAGTATAAATCTTGGCTGCGCCATTGCACCATAGGCACATTGTTTTTCTGATTGGCACAATTACTTTAAAATTACTGTGTCATTTGGCACAGTAGATTGTGTTACACTGTAACACAGGCATGTCTTTGGGCTTTTAAATTTAAACACACATATTATATCTGTATGTTTTGTTTTTCAAGTTTCTCATTGATTTGGCTATTTTGTGATATCGTTCCCTGGGTCAATACCCTAATTCTATCATTCCGTGCAAAAAACACCGCCAATAACCCACGCTAATTGGTCAATCAGCGTGCTCAATTATACGATTGACTGCACGCTCTAGTGATTGACTGCACGCTACGACACCACCAATCCACAGTCTAATTACTAACCTATAGTTGTTGTATTTATTGTTTCTTGGTGTCAAAAATCAATCGCATATTGGTCTTTTATCATTCACAAATGTTTTACAGTGGATAATTTCGAAACTACGCTAAATTCAAAGGTTTTAACCGAATACCAGTCTGATTCTATCATGACTAAAATCCACACTAAATGAGTGTCTGATTTGTTTTTTATTTTGAAATAAATCATATCATAACGGTCTCATTGCCATTTTGACCATGCAACGTCACGGACCACAGTCTACACTAGACTAATACCGTCACATTTTCTATACAGCTGCTGACGTTGCACGGTCAAATGACAATGAGACCGTTATGATAAGATTTATTTCAAAATAAAAACGAATCAGACACTCATTTTGTGTGGATTTTAGTCTAGATAGAATGGTATTTGACCACTCGATTGTCGTGTCAATCGGTAAATTGACTATGCTGACGTCTGATTTACCCTCACTTCGTTATTACAGTTCATCATTGCGTCGCTTCAGCAGCTACAGGGTGCATATCGAAAACCTTGTCTGAAAAAAGGTCATGTCCCATGCTGATGTGATGAAAAAAAAAACTGATGTCCCATGACCTCCATTCATAAAAAAGTCTGTGTCCCCTCCCATGAATATAAACTTTTTTTGACCTGCGAGATAAAATTGAATTAATGTGGAGAATCCGCAAAATGAATTTAAATGGAGGCGGTATAAAAGCAGTAGTAATCTAGAGGTGGTAGATAATTTAGGCCATTACAACATATTTTCATTTACATGTGGGATCTATTTACGGATTTCTGTTCAGTAGTTTAACCATGTTAATTGTCTACATAATTGACATGCAAAATGTACATATACTGGCTATTGACTTTTGCTGTTTTCGTCTATGTATTATTTTGACTTTAATTTGCGGTTTTGGTCAATCCTGGAGCTACTCATCATAGGCTATTAATGTTTGCAGATAATTGAAGTTTGTGTGTGAAAACAAATCTAGTTTTATAGTAATACTGACCCTAGTTTCATGTTTTTAACATGTTTTGCCATCCATACCTTTGTGATTTTTTATCTTTATTACCATTTTCTGTTTGTTGACTGACATCAAAGTAATCATATATTATTTTCAAGGTTAAAATTGCTGAAAATACACATTTTTCCCAATAGATAACTTGCTCAAGTATTTATCAGCATTATAATTTTTTATTAAAAGATCGAGTCATGTTATATTTTGTAATTTCTGTTTTGTTTTACACATTTTATGCTACCATATTTTTCCTAAACAAGAAGTATAAGAAGGGATTTGAAAGGTATTGATGTGTATATGGATATGTTTTTTATTACATCTCCAAATTATTTTCTTATATTTTGTTAATTAAAATTCGTATTGGTTATCATGTGTTTGTTGTTTGTGCCATTCTGGTAGTGAACAGAACCTCTTGTAAAATTGTGCTAAGATAGTTATATTGGGTTCAATATATTCTACTTGGATAATATACTCGACTCTGCTGTCACATAACTGCCGCCACCATGGTCATGTGACTCTCTGAGATTTTCATTCGGCCCAATGAAGTTGTTGCGAAAACAACGAAAGTCTCGCCAAAATGACAGGGTATTGGTTTCTATTGGTATCCGTCAAATTTTGTGGATAAAAATAGTTGTTGCGTGAATAAGAAATCGCATATTCACATAATAGTTCATTTAGCTTTATACATTGTTGCAACACTGATTTAGTTTTTCTACGTTCAATGTCATCTAGAGATCTAAAGGTCACGTCCCACTAGTTTCTGCGTATGGTTGACACATAAATTCTAGGGATTTCCAGCAAAATTTTGTATACATCGAGCATCCGCTGATAGGTAACCAATTTTGGCATTAAATGATTTTTTTCCGTCAGCGCATAGTCAACTCACGGCCGGCGCAAGACTGGCGCAAAACCCAGCGTAAGAAAAGCAGACAGTGAAAGCAAGGTCAGCGTAATCTCGATGCACAACCGACGCACAAAAATGTCTCAGCCAGACTTTTTTTGTGAGTCGGTTGTGCATCGGGGTTACACTGACCTGGTGTTCACTGTCTGCTACCCGCTGAACATACATCTTCAATACACCTGCTGAATGTACGCCATCGTATCAAGGTGACCACAGAATTTTGAAAATGAAATTCCCTGATTTTTCCCTGATTTTCCCTGATTGTTTGACATTTTCCCCGGTTTACGTTTAATAATTAGACCTGATTTTAAGACTGTCACAACTTCACCAGCTCATTTTGATCATAGTATTGTTGTTTATAATTGGGTAAAGGTTAGTACATGCCAAGTTCACTTTATAGAGATATTTTTTGTAAAAACAGCATGTCTAAAAAATTCATTAAAGCCCAATGGAAAATAAAGCAAATATGTATTGCATGTATTTTTTTTAATATTTTTAGATTCCCTGATTATTTTACAAGTTTATCTTAAAAATTCCCTGATTTTTCCCGCATTTATTCAAGATTTTCAAATTCCCTGATTTTACCAGTCAGGGAATTTTTTTCACAAAATTCCCTGATTTTCCCTGTCCGTGGTCACCCTGTCGTATGCTCAAGGTGCGCCAAGCTTACGCCAATGTTTTCATCTGCCGAGCATCTGCTCCCAATACGCAGTTGATATTCAGCTCATTTGTAGCATATGTTCAGCGTATATAAGACGTATGCCCCACATAAAAGAATCAATGGATTATCGATTGGCATATGCCGTTTACGCTTTCGATGTTTTGAGCAGCCCAAAACCTGGGAGCGTAAAAGAGCGGACCGATCGATAATCTTCCTAGAAATATTTTGACAGGATACTGGCAGCGAGAGTTACAAGCACGTCACACCCACGTAAAGCAGCAAAGGAATGCTCGGTCGGCGTAGCGTCGGCGTAGCCGGCAGATGCTTAGCGTGGATGAAAGAATCTGGATATCCAACCAATTTTTATCAGCTGGGCGTAAGTTCCCAGTGCGCCGGAACCAGTGAGACGCGGCTTTAACTACATGTATGACCAGGTGAGCAACATTGTGCCGTTCGCGTGAATAATTTGTACCGATTTGCTCCTGTCAAAGTGGGATTTCAGCAGGTGAAAAAAAGTACACATCCCATACCCAATGAGAATGAAAAATCATCAGGTCCCCCTACTTTGCACCTTGAAAAAAGTACCTGTCTGAGTGTCCCCCTACCAAATGCACCCGTCCCCCTGCCTGTTAAATATTACACCGTCCCAGCGGACAATAACGACCCTGAGGACAAGTGGCTAATCTATGTATGTCTCCCCTAGAGCTGAAATTTCGTTCAAACTTAACACAACTATGAGGTCATTGAAAGCCTTGTGTTCACTTTGCTTCTATGTATGCATGTATATGTATGTATCTATGTATGTCTCCGGACTAGATATAACTGTTCAATGAATTTATATGCAAAGATTGCATAATTCAAGGTAAATCTTTGTTTTTCCCATGGGTGAACTGATTAACAAAGGCGTTACTAACAAAACTTAATGGCGAACACAACTATTTCAGTATAAAGGTCATTGAGGTGTACAGAGGCGTATGTTTTTGTTACACGTGAAGTTATTGTCATAGTACACTAATGTTCACATTCTATCACTAATACCTATCAATAATTGTCAATTCTAAACCTTTTTCACCATCCTGTACAGCCTGATTGTATTTCTTCTAACTATTGAACATATAATGTATCAACACCTATATCAAACAATTTTATCATTTTAATCAATGTTTATGTTTCAAAATCTGTTTGTCATTATATCTGAGGAGGGTGTTTAAGCACCGAAAATGTTTTTTAATAACTTTGGAATATTCATACAGCAGTGACCAGAATACAGTACTAATCATGAGAACTGGTGCCGCTCAACTCATTAACTTAACAAACATAAGGGTTTATGGTACATTTCAAGGTCTCACTTTTGATAGAACAAAGCTGGCCAAATCTATCTGACTACTTAATACAGTAGAACCTCCAACTAAGGCCACCGCTCTATTGAGACCACCTCTATAATAAGACCACTTTTCATGGTCCCAAACTTTCATAAAGTTACAAAAATGAACCTCTGCATAGAGACCACCTAGCACGGGTACCAAAGGAAGTCCTAATAGAGATTCTACTGTAATTGATTTTCATGCCACATTGTCTAAGTATTTTATATGGACTCGAAGTTAGCAAATATCTGTACAAGTAGAAAAGACATACATGTAAATTGAAGTAATTGTAGATGAAACACTCAAGTTAACGGCAGTGAAGGTTATTGGCACTATCAAAAGCTATTATTAGCATTCACTAATCATTTAATCTTTGAGATAGTTTTGTCCATTACATCTATCATATTGGAACCTTCCATATAAGCAGCAATCATACGACAGTTTTTGTTTTGTTTTTTGGGTGGGGGTGAGGCGGGTACGTGTAGTTGCGCTTTACACATCTCATGATCATTTTGTGATATATGAATAATGACTTAAGTCGGGTCGATCAACCGCATTCAAAAACATGAGGTCTGACTGTTTAAAGCGAAAGAATAACACATCATCATGCACGTGGAATCATTCTAAAGTACATTATATTGAGTAAGAATTTTGATATAATATTGTTCTTGACATGTTTCACAGAAACGAGCCGCACCCTGCCGATTGTCACTTTTGTGAACAGATTGTACATAATTTACAAAGCAAGACAGATGATGCATACTTAATTCAAAGTATATTCCAATCAACAATACTAGAAAATCACCAATGATCTTGATTTACCAAGATATGTCAGCTATACATGGCATGATAAGCTGTCATTGCAGCAATGCGATTTGGTTTAGTCTAGACCTATTTCCACATTTTATCAGTATACCATTTATTAGGCGTCAGTACCTGAGTTTCTAGGTTATCATTGACCTGGTTTCCATCTATCACGTGAACTGGGCACAAATCACTCTTCTCCATTTGACAATCTTGTAAAGCAGTACATTTTTCAATAATGTTGATTCTTTTGTACTTCCATTTTTGCCACAGTGTAACAACAGCCTCGTTTTCAGACTGATTTTAGACTTTTGCTTATTTTGTACAAAATTTTACAAGAAAAATATATTGGCATAGCTAATTATAATATCATAAAATTGTTTGGTTTTTCATTTTATTTACTTTATATTTGGTATTTAATAGAAGAATTTTGATATATCAAGCTCAACGGGTGATCATCAGCTTTAAGTTGGATTTATTTCTAAGGCTACACCACCTGCTCTTACACATGCGCATTTGATTACTGTGAAGGAAGCCAAAACACAAGAAGGATGGCAGATGTTGGGAACGATTATATTGCCAACTCGGCAGACCCCAAAAATGTTCAGGATTTGACTGCTTATGTAAGTAGCTACAGTAATATCCTATCTTTTATAGTAATTTGGGGGAGAAATTCGCAAGAATTTTGTAGATAAACAACTTTTTGTGAACAACTTTTGTGAAATATTTGTGCCACTGCTGTTGACAGTGACAGGTCTGAGCAGGAATTTTTATTTACCGCCAGTTGTAAATTTTATTTGACTGTATGTATTTCTTATGTTTATATTTAGTTATGTTTGTCAGATGTTATACATGATAGTGTTTCCTGCTTGGTTTAGCACATACCATTAATAATTGACCCCCATATAGTATACTGAACTGTACATACTGTATACACTATAGATCTAGTAATTGTAGGTTTCAAATGACAGTAGACTATTTCATTATTGTTAACAGAAATATACTTACAAAATTTAAACTAAGACGTCTTATTACAATTTACTTTGCTTTTTAAAACTGTCTTCATTATATCTAAATAAAGTAAACATCAATATATTACTAATTGTTACGGTTGACAAATTTTGAATAAAGGATCATAAAAGAATGCACTTTTTAAGCTTAAGCTTAAGAATACTTAATTTATTCTACAGTACAACTGTCAGCGTATACGAACTGCAGAAATTATAAAAAATCTCCATTGAACTCAACCGTTTTTCGCTGCATGTGAATAATTACCAGAAATTACTCATAATCCGAGAAAAGAAATACCTATAGTTTGTGTAATATTACCATGTATTAGAAGAAATTTCCGAAAACACTGGAATAGCTCTGTTGAGCGTGATTTACATTTTATTTTCTAAAATAGATATTAAAACTTAGACAATACGGAAAATACTGTTATTGCTCACTGAATCTAACTTTGATTTTGCAAACTGACTTTACGTTTTTTCCTGTCAAATTTGTTGAAAATCTGAAAATGCGGATGTGCAAAAATGTGATAGTAAATAAACAGCAATAACTGTGGCCTTTATGTGCGGACAGTGCTGTAGATGTGAGCGCAGACAAACTGACACACACCGGAAAACTGATGAGTCACTAAAATGCGTGTCAGTTTGAAAATGCGTGCTGGTTTGCCTGCTCGTGCATCTAACATAGCCTGAAAATTCTGACTTGGCAACCCTTACTGATTAGCCAGTCAGTAAAGAAAAACAAAAATTAGCAGCATGCATACAGTATCTAATAAGAATAATCACCATAACATTAATTAGATATCCTCTTATTTTTCAGGTGCAGAATCTTTTGCAACAAATGCAGGACAAATTCCAAGGCATGTCAGATCAGATTATTGGTAGAATTGATGAAATGGGAGGGAGAATAGATGACCTAGAAAAAAATATTGCTGACCTCATGACACAAGTAAGTAAAATAAGCATAAATTTTGATTAATATACAAGATAAAATTTTCAAACGGGTATCTGTGTAGATATGGTAACATGATTTAATCTCAACTAACATATTGATTGGAGAATATATATCATTAAATAAATGGTTGTTTCATCTCTGCTATTCTTCTTTTTCAGGCCGGAGTGGATGAGAAATAGATTTGCATTATTTTATTACGATCATGATATTTGGACTGTAGATTTTGATATGATTGGTTTTGAAATGGAGCCCTATTTATTTTTTTCATATAGTTTGCTTTATGCAAAACAAACATTAGATCTGCTGTGAGTATTTATTGCATAAATTATTGAGAACAAGACATCCTCTTCAAATTTCGAGCTGGGAAATGAATGGCTAATGCCAAATATTTTATCAGGATCAATTGATTAACCTAATCAGTATGTATTTGTTACATTGTGTGCATTGTGCTAACATGGCAGCTTAGTCTAGATGTTTGCGTAGTCCAAGTACAAAAAGTGTATATTTTAATGTCTACATACTATTGGCATTGTAGATTAGTTTTATAAAGATCATGGTAAAAATAGGTTGTATGGACCATCTACATGTACCTGCATTTCAATGAAAATTATAATTCATATTCTTTAGAGAATCAGCATTTCTGTAATGATAAGTTGTAGTACAGTATTAATATATGTGTGTTCCCACTTTATGTTATTGTGTGTCTTCACATTAATATCACCAATAATCTGTGATGTATTGTTTACACTGAAATAAACACAATTATGGAACAATTTTTGTAAATTTATTGACATCAACACTGTCTATTACATAAAAATGTTAATATATTTAGTGACCATTGAAAAACATGATAACCTTTACATAATATCAATAAATTTTTGAAACTTAAAATTAAATCCATATTCAAGGACCTGATTGTTCAACTAGGAAATAAGCTCCTATGATTAACCAAGACTTAGTGTGCGAGTGTTGCAGCATGATTTATCAAATTGTCACAGACATACGGCCCAATCAATAACAATGCTTCAGAGTATATAACCAGAGAATGGAGCTTTGAGATTAATAAAAGATCAGATCTTGTGAATCTGTTAGAACATGTAGCAATATTGCCTGCATTGGTTGCTAAGATAAGTAATGCACCTACCAAAAGGCAATTGCTTATCAAATTTTCCAGACTAGAGTTGCTCACACCTTTAATAAGCCAAACTTGTGAACAAAACATGAGTGGGTACATGTAACTTGCTGTGTTATCAGAGTATCACATCAAAACACTTCATACAATTTATGGGCTTTCAGCCCAAATAATTATCAACTGTTTCCACATCAAGAATATTGATAATTGAGATATAACTAATACATGTACAATGTACTAGTTAGTAATAAGTTGTCAGTCCTGTACTAAACAACAAAAATAAACTTAGATAGTTGAAAAATAAGCCATATTATCCACATAGTCATAATCACATTTGTTTTGCAAATTCAGTATTTCAACACAAAAATCTATTAAAATTTACAACCATATAAATACATATATATATTTTAAAATTCACACTAAACAATTAATACGGTAAAACATCACAATAATAAGGAAAATTTGATGCCATAAAGTAAATATCACAATACAATCGTTACAATGTAAATTTATCACAATTATTTTAAAAATATATTCAGAGGTTTGAAAACATACCTTATTTTGACATAATTGTTTTATTTACAACTTTTAAAATACAGTACAGCAAAATTTTATGAGTTCATAATATTCCAAATAAGGGATCGTTCACAAATGACATCTTATTTTTGGATTGTTTTACCCCATCCCCCACCTTTGTCACCTTTCGTCATCTTTGCAGCAACCTCCGTACTGGTTAAGTCATCTTTGCCTCAACCCCACCCCCCGCACAACATGATTTCGCAATGACATTTAACATTGATTTAGCTGTGCCATAATATAAATACATTTGAATATATATGTCCACAATGTAGACATAAGTTTACAAATGTATTGAGGACATAAAGCAAACAAGGAAATGTGATCTCAACTAGTAGATAGTACACAACTCACTTAACATGTCAGGAAGTAAGTTCAAATACTGTTAAATAACTACAACTATTTTTTCAAAAGGTGACATCATCCAAGTGCTAGACCCACCCACCCTCCCCCGGTCACCTTTCGTCATCTTTCGCTGCACCCCCCCCTCCCCCCTGCCGGATAACGTCATTTGTGAACAATCCCTAACAATCTACCACAGATGTGTTTACACATACAAATAGAATTGGAAATATTGACAGACCATCCATGTATGTTGTAGAAAGGATACAAGTATATGTTATTTCATGTACATAGTTGATCTTATTAGGAATTCCATTTGGTCACGATTAGAAGGATGGACATTATAAAACATGGGGCTTTTACCTTAATAACCTTAATCTATTTTAATTTCTTTTGACAAAGCAATAAGGACAGGTAGATGGTAGCACCAACTGGTTTATCTCTGGAATGCCATGACAAGCATTTTAAAGTTAAAAAGCTTATTAATAGATCCTCATCTTCTTATATTAATGACACTAATGTCAACCTTCATTTATATCATGATAATTCCTTTGTCTAAAGGACAATGTTTAAAAGTATCTTACAAAATTCAAATATTAACAAAAAAAGATTCTGGCATGTATAAAATCATTATTCTAATCATACAAGTTCCAACACAAGTTAAAAGTTTATAATAATTGCACAACTGCTAGTAGTAGTTAACACTGCCAAATGCATTTTCTTATGACTCTTGTGTAATTTTACACAATGACAATACCTCCACCTGGGGAAACTCTGGCATGTGGTTCGGTTTGCTCTGAACCTGTATCAGTGTTTTGCGTGTCTACACTGAGCTCAGTAGTACCTGAGACGTTACCCATTTGTGATTCGCCACGGACTGAGACGGACTGAGCGATTGTGAACACTGGTGGCACAACACACTCATGTCCAGCATCTATATCATTAGCTGCTGTAGTTACACTGGTTGCCGGAAAGGTCTTGTAGATTTCATCATAGGCTGGTGGTTTGTGGTGAGCCGATTCAGCTAAACTGTACGGTGGGGGGTCGATTTCTGGTAGAAGAGTCTGTGGTTGCTCACCTGGAGTAACTGTTATCACAGGCTGTGGGATTTCTTCAAAATTGACGAATGGAGATTGTTGCTGTTGAAATGAAAATGAAAATGGATATCACTTATTTAAAGAACAAATTAAGACCAAAAGTTTCAACTACATTGTAGGTTAATAGGTAAACTGTTTACATAGTCCCGGTCACAATGCATTTGACTTTAGACTTTGGCCCTGAACAATATTCCCACTAAATAAATAACTCCATTTTACAATCAGGGTAGATACAAGCTCCAACAAACCGACACACGTTTTTGACACCTTTGTAATTCAGTGACATGTCGATTTACCAGCAAGCGCATCTGTGAAATTCATGAAAATTGGTGCACGGACAGCAGGACTGACCATTATGAAATATAGCCGGCCCTCGGCTCTTAACTATGCTCCTATTAAGAGGTCTAAAAAAAGTAGCTTGCTCACTGATTCATGAACATTTGCAACCAGTCTACCCGTGTTAGAATTAGCCAGCATCGTGTTGCGGGTAGTCTGTATTTCGTACATTGAAACAATAATCATACATAAAAATTTAATCACTCGCCACTGAAACTTACATTGTACGGGTTGGAGGGATAAAGGGCTGAATCATTATCATTTCTATTTGCTCGTAACTGTTCAGCCAATGCACGCCTTCTTCTTGCTCGGCATAGATAGACAATGATGATGATTATTACTTTGATAAAAAGTAATATTCCAACAATTCTGTAAAACAAATATCAAAAGTTAAATTCTTAAACATTAACTTTGAGGTTGACAATTTTGGTAATTTTAATGACAATCAATGTATGTATTGAAACCATAAAAATCAAAATATATTTGTATCATGTACGATGTACTTACACAAATGAATAAAAGAAAACATCCATTTTCGGCTGTTACTTTTAGATGTATACGTACTTAATTCAATTCATCTCATGATCTGAAAGTGAAAGGAATCATTCTTTTTTATGAAAATATAGAAAATTAATGAAAATTGTACAATAATAGGTGACAAAAAAAAAACAGATTTTACCTAAGGCCTACCAAACTAAATCTGGAAGTGTCAGCATTTATCTATAACAAATCAAAAACAAAAGCATTTCTAATGACAGACGTCACATTCAATATTGGGGAGATAGGCAGATTATGTTCACCGTTAAGTTACATTTGACGAAAATCATTCGGTTTACATTTCTCGTCTGCACTTGTTTTAGCTGTTTCATAACTGGACCTTTTTACCTAGGTAAAATTTTAAGTTGCTCTAACCATTCTCTTAGTGGCATCAAGGAATGTTTAGAATGTACAAAACAGATCAAATCGCTTCTATCAAAATGGGAGGACCAGATCCAAAACATCACCAAAAAGGCCTCCTCAGTATTTGGTTAACTCACAGGGGCAACATATAGACTAAAATAGATAAGAAATGTCTTAGGGAGAGCAACTGTTTCAGTTATGGGCAGTTTATGACGTGATCGTGATTCTTTTGTAATTTTGCTCATAAATAATAGAAATATATGAAATATTTATTTGTTTGTTTGTTGCCGATACTTTGCAGCCATCAACTTGCTGATGATTATAGCAGAGAGGCCACGTAGTGTTGGTGCATGGACCTCCAGAGGCAAGCTAGGTAGCCAACTGAGCATCGGGGTGTGGAGGGATCACAAAAGCTATTGTTTTCAAGCTAGGTGAGTTCTTTAGCATGCAGAGGGGTGGCTCTCCTCTACACGGGACACGCCTTTTAACAAGGCTTCAAGGCTTCCTAATCTCGGCTTAGTGTCGTCACCGTCTAGTATGACACTCGACAGTGACGACACGCTGTGTGGAGATCGACAATGCAGTGGCAGACATACGACGTAACTCTTTGGCGACACTGAGTCTGCCGTGGACGGGCCGCGAACTCACGACGCAAGCAAATCACGCTTCGTAGTCCTGCGTGTTCTATCATTTCACAACACAAAGAGTACTAGCTTCGGTAAATAAGTACAATAATTTGATTTTTGTTTTAGTGACCGTTTCCACCTGTGTATGTTTGAGGTTTAAAACATTGCTCTAGTTATGGGCAGGTAACGAGGTGCCGTTGTGATACCGTAAAACATCTCGATCCCCGATTGAAAACACCACTTAATTTCAGTTTGCCTGAATTATAGTTACCAATGTTCACGAGCAAATATGAATATCAAAACTTAGTGTTTCATTAAGTAAACATATAGACAATTAATCTCTAGATTGTTTCCTCTTACTATGTGCTCTTATTACGTCAAACATGTGCGTTCCCATGGAGATATACGTAATAAATCGACCCTACGTTGACGTACTCATAACTGGAACACTTCCTCTACACACATCAAATGTCAATGACATCAGGGGCAACTTATAATTATTGGCTAAGATAAATAAGAAATGTTTTAGGTACACACACCAAATGTCTTTGACATTTGATGTTTGTACATAAGCTCAGTGGTCAGTGGCATGGGACCCATACCCTCTGAGTGAGTCTGACACTCGTGGTCTTGACGGCGCAATGGTTAGCGCGTACGACTTCAGATACGGAGTTTGCTGTGTCGTGAGTTCGCGGCCCGGGCACTGCAGACTGAGTGGCGCAAATAAGTTACGTTGTACGTTTCTCATCAATGCTACGTCAATTCCACCGAAGTGTGTCACCACTGTTGATCAGTAATGCTATTCAGTGGCGACGCCAAGCCAAGGTTCGGAAGCCTCTTTAAAAGGCCTGCCCCGTGTAAAGAAGAGTCATCCCTCTGCACGTTAAAGAACTCACCTAGCTTGAAAACTATAGCTAGTGTGATCCCCCCCCCCCCTTCCCCAGAGGCTCAGTTGGCTACCTAGCCTGCCTCTGGAGGTCCATGTACCAACATCACGTGGCCTCCCTCTGCTATAATCATCAGAATTGATGGCTGCGGAGGAACCACACAAACAAACAAAACTTCAGTCAGTGACTAGACTGTCAAGCAATGCAAGTCACAAGTCGTTAGTTGACCCCATTCACCCCATTCAATGGGCCATACATAGACATAGTAATTGCATTGGCAGGTTTGTTATTACGAGATAGTCTACTTTAAGCATTATACACGGACACTTACATTATTTCTAGCTATGGAGAATCCCCTTAGATGTGTCTTATAAGTACAGTAGATAAAAAAAAGCTAGTATCATCAAGTTAGCGGACGTTTTAACGATATATTTTAAGTGAAACGTACAACCAACAAATATTTTTGTTCTAATGTCGCATAACAAATATTTTATGGTATATTTTAGCCTTATTCTTCTAGCCTCTTGATAGCATATAAACAGAGAAACACCATAATTGGGCTTAGTTGATTGAGACTATGCATGTCTTGAAAACAAACACCATCAGCTTTAAATAGCCTCTGTTTCAAATTTCTGTGTGACATGTCAATTTGTGTTAATTTTCAATTGAAATATAGCAATTATTAGTAGTAAGCATAAGTGATAATAATGCCCGGGTATGTAAACGATTGGAGTAATTTATTACCATTTATTTACGATTACCTTTGAGCTATGACATCCTATTTGAATTGAAGTATGTATATTTTTGTCCCTTACTTCCGGACTTCCTATACTTTCCCGGGCTATGATCGTTGCATAAGCCCACAGAAGATAACTGTAGTCAGTGTTTTTCGATAAAGAAGTCACAACCCGGGAAATCTAAGGATACATCATGGTTGAAGGCCCAGGTTGCACTCTAAATGGAGAAAAATTGAAATCTAAAGTGAAAGGACAACGTGTTACTGGTGTGAGGGGTAGTGCAATTAGCAAATACGATAATGCCAGTAGTCCTTTCCATCAACTTATAGGATTCACTATAAGTGAGATATTGACATTGGGAAAAGAATTGTTCATTTTTTTTCATGGATGCACTGTTGCGTTGAGAGCTCATTTCTTAATGTCAGGAAGCATTCGTATTAATGGAAAGCATATTAATGCCGGTCATGGTACTACAGCTGAGAGTCCAACATTCGAACTCATTTTAAATAAGGATATTGTTACTTTCTGTAAAACTGCTGTAGCTATTCGAGATGCTGCTGAGTGTACAGATAAGCATTCTCGCTTAAAGTATTTAGATGTCTGCAAGGATCTGTTTAGTCATGCAAAGGCAGTTGAAGAAATTTTAAAACATCCTAACCGTCTTGTAGTTGATGTTCTATTGGATCAAGAAGTCCTACCAGGTGTTGGTAATATTATCAAAAATGAAGGTCTCTTTGATAGCGGGATTAGACCAAGCAGTCGAATCCACGAACTAACATCAGAACAGATTTCAATTCTGGTTAGAATGACAAGAGATTTTACTATTCTCTTTTATAAATGTCGCAGAGATGGTAAACAACTCTATAAATATATGCACATATACAGAAAAGGCAAATGCGGATTGTGCGGTAACAAAACAGTCACAACTAAAATGGGCGAAGACTCTCCTAGACTAACAACGTACTGTCCTCATTGCCAAGACAATAATACAAAAAAAAGTATAAACCTTATGCAGCCTTCCAAGAATACCTTATTAGGATGGGTGTCATCTGTGAAACCCTCTGATACAAATGAAGAGCAGACTGACTGGTCATGTTACCAGTGCACATATATTAATACACCAGCTCGCAAAAGTTGTGCCATGTGTCTTACCCTCAAAGACAAAACACCAAATGTAAAAGAAAATGAAAATTTAAACAATAATGCTCACCAAAATGATATCAGCCTGAAAGAAACTTCTTGTAAGCGTATATCTACAGAACCTGAACATAATATGCCAAAAAAAAGGAGATCCTTGGCTCCACCGCTCATTCCATTTAAACCATGTCCTTCACTTAGTCTTGATAATGAAAAATTACCTGTGAAACAGCAATCGGCACCTATATCAGTGGAAAAGTGCACAGGCGCACCTAAAGCTTTCACTCAAGTTACCAGTGATTACTTTGAAAACCCACCGTTGTGTAAAGAACATAATCAAATGTGTATCATAAGACAAGTTCACAAAACTGGTGAAAATAAAGGAAGGATGTTTTACACTTGCTCGCATAGAAAAGAAAAACAGTGTAAATTTTTCAAGTGGGCAGATGAAAAGTTTCCAAAATGCAATGAACATGATAAAGTAACTGTATTGAGAACTGTGTATAAAGAAGGCCTAAATAATGGCAGAAAGTTTTTTGCTTGCTCACGAGACAAGAAAAAGCAATGTAGTTTCTTCCAGTGGGCTGATTCTATTCCCAAAATGTACGGTGACCTATAGGGTCTAATAAGTTTTGTGCTTATGTTATACATGTATAAATTGCCGATTTAAATTAACAATGTTTACCAAAATTTTACATTTCATGTTTGTTTAACAGTTAATATAGCTTTACATTTTTTATTCAATGTATTTTTCTTTTCAATAAAATATTTTATAGTAGAAATTTGTATGTTCTTTTTCTATGTAAAAGAATGCTATCTATGGATTATGTTAAAATGACGACTAAGAGTATCAATGCAAGTAAGTATATAATATTAGCCTATTTATTGTTAATTATTATAAGTAATAGTCAGGCTCAGTCGATTTTACTGTTTTTGAATTCAGACTTTACTCAGCATATGTATACATATCTATTTTTATATATCACTCGCAGACCACTCACAAAACAAACAATACCCTATGGACATTTCTTCAACTGTGTTCTTAGATATTTTGATGCCATATTTTTTTAATGTTTCACTTTTCATTTGATTACCGGTATATCATTTATTTTTTGTGCACCTAAAGTCACTAATTAAAATGATGCGAAAGAAACCATCTATGTAAATACTATCAATGTGTAAAATAAACTGTTATCTTCGATAACGTAATATTTTTGGGATAGTATATTTTTCGTTCAGCTGAATATCTATATGAATAGTATTTTCTAATAATTTTAACAGGTTAACATTATTCCATTCGCGAACCAAAAGATTAAAAGCCTAAATATTAGATACACATTGTATATTTATAAAGTTAAAAATAACGGAAATATTAATATTCGATATCTAAAAAGCCATTTTCATTTGACACTGGTGTTATTCAAATTTTATGTTTATCTAAATAACCATTTGTAAAAGACTTATTTTTCCAAGTCAGGTAAAATCTATATAATCTAATAATATTATCACATAGCCTCTGGTGAGATTCGGACCCACGACCATGCAGCACCAAATTGTGAAGCAGTTCTTACGGACTCACATTCCAATGCATCACTGAAACTAGGACGATTACTAGGCTCTTGTCATGAGTTCAAATCACAGCAGAGGATAATGACCTGACTTGGAGTCACAAGTCTCCAAAATTAAAAAAAATATCAATGTCATTTTAAAATATTTAAATTTTTAAACGAGTACATGTACATGTAATGTCTTTTTGAGAATAAAGTACTTGTAAAGTTAACTACTGCTTGATGGTGTACATGGTATGTATATATACCATATATGGTATCTTGCACATATGCTGAGATGAAAAGAAATGCCAAAAATCAACTGAGTTTACGGCTTAACATTTTTTAATTAATATAATGCTACTCTTTATTATTATAGAAATGCATGTAATTGAAGTCGACAATAACCTTTTATTCATACCTATGTTTTATTGTTATTGTTTAGGAGTTACTTTAGTTTAGGAAATCACACTTTGTGTGTTCCTATGAAGCTGCATCAAATAAATCGGAATAGGCTTGTGGAAAAATTAAAAACCAAGTCTCTTCCTTATCAATGTGCAGTAATTCTTCAAGGAGGAGATGAGTGTCAAAGATATTGTTCGGATGTTTTAATTGCACCGTTTCGACAAGTAAATTTTTTCACTTTAAATCTGTTTCCACATTGCTATCATATTTTCAACGTTTAAGTTGTTGTGAATATTTCCTTGAACATTATTTTTAGACAAAATAATATGAAATATTTTGCTTTTGGAATTAATAATTAATACACTGAATCTTGTTGTTTATTAGGATTGTATAAATTAGTGTCTTCTCTTTACACTAATGCTATTAACCAAACATTTTTTTTTTTAATTATCCATATCTCTATATAGATTTTTTGTTGTGTCAGAGTAATTTGCAAGTGACGGGTCGCAAGTATGGGGAACTTCACTTCAATTTGGAATTGATTCTATGGATTTCTAATGCATCCCATTTGTGTTGCTTTCAGGAATCTTACTTCCAGTGGACATATGGGGTTTCTGAACCTGGATGCTATGGAGTAATCATAGTTGATACAGCAGAAGCAATTTTATTTTTCCCACGCTTGTCTGAAGAACATGTAATATGGATGGGAGAGTAAATATTTATTATATTTCTATTTGTAAGAAAATTCACAAAGATTGCTAGAAACAATTTTATATATTGTTTACTTTTTACAGGATACAACCTTTAAGTCACTACAAAGAAAAATATGAAGTAGATGAAGTATTCTATGTAGATGAGGTGAAGTTTTTATTATTTTTATGACATCATATTTCCACATTTTTCTCGAAATTTTGTACTTAATGATTAAATTTGGAATAAAATCATTGGTAAATTGATTTTGTTTAGTCAAAGTAATCTGGATGAGTCAAACAAATGTATGTATGATACTTCAAAGATATTATTTAAAATTTCAGATTTGTGAAGTTCTAAAGGAAAAGAATGTATCCGAGCTATTGACATTGGTAAGAAGGATTCATCATATCTTTGATTTTTGTATCGGTGTCTTTGTATCATAGAATGATTCACCATAATGTGTTAAAGTGGTTATACATGCAAGAAAGCAGTATTCCGAATGAATGTTATGTCTGCCATGTGAATTGATTGTAAATCATCTGATAATGTAATTTCACATGATCGAGTTACAGGAAACAAAGCAGATTAAATTGAATATATAATTATTTGATATAATACTAATACTGATCATGTTAAATATTTTTGGTTATAAGTATATTCGTTAAAGGATGTGAAATAATGTTGGATTAGAAATGTTTACAGCAAAGTTTTAATTAATTTGTTTAAGTCAATACGAATCACTGCAATTTCAATAAATATTTATATTATTGACTTTTGACAGAATGGGTTGAATACAGATAGTGGGAGCTATTGTAAAGAAGCAGCATTTGATGGAATTCATAAGCAAGTATTTCTTTTTTTTTTTACATAAGTGATCATAAATGTACACAAAAAAATTGCAATTTGTTTAATTGTACAAACATAGACATCACAGATGGTCTCATTGCTGGTTTTTACATTTTTACTGTGTTAGAGACGTAATTTGGAAGTTTAGAAATTCAAAATAGATTTATAAGAACGATTTCATTAAATTTATGAAAAGGTTTTTCGAACGTTTCGACGTGTGAGTGTCTTCGTCAGGGAAATACAATTTTTATAACAATGAAGGTTTTTAGCATTTTTCTTGATTATTTTTAAAAATTGTATTTCCCTGAATAGAACACTCACAGGTCAAAATGTTGGAAAATCCTTTTAATAGATTGAATGAAATTATTATAAATCTATCTTAAATTTCTTGATTTCCAAATTAAGTCTCCAACTCAGAAAGACATAATAGCCTGCAATACAAGAAATTTTATCATTATTGTAGATTCTTATTACAGTTTCAGTGTTGACAACACTATATTACATCCAGAGATAATGGAATTGTAAGTTTAGTTTTATTATTGAATGTTTAAATAATTTTATTTACATGTAGATCTAATTGTGAAGCGGTGGGAATAGATCATTCATGACATGTTACTCCTGTTAAGATATTTTCATATATTCTTTAATATCATTTTGACTATCAAATATATTTACTACATGATTTAATATAATTCATATCTTTATTTTCAGGCGGGTTATTAAAAGTGATCTTGAATTAGATGTGCTTCGTTATTGCAATAAAATTAGCAGTGAAGCCCATAAAGAGGTAAGAAATATTGTCTCTAGATAACTACAGTGTTCACGAATATCATTTGAAAGATTAACATTGATAGATTTTGATCAAATTTCATGCAATTATGATATTTGTAATTTTTACCCACACTAGAGTTCTGCACACCCAGTTTGTGCACCCTCAATAGTGTTTAATGTGTCAAAATATAGCTACTTACTTATATTGTCGCATGATAAACACAATATGTTATGGTTCATTAAAATTATATGATCTGTGGAGCAATTTGTTATGGCAAAACTTTACACACCCAGTTCGTGCGTGGCGAATATAGGGGATTTGAACATGTTTATTTACATAAGATCTTAATAGAAATTTTATTTTTACACTTTGGCACCAGGAAAACAATTATTTTCTTAGTAGTAAGATTACGTGTTATTTGTTTGGAGCCTAATAATTTTATCTAAATAACACACAAACTGGGTGTGCCCATAAACTGGTTGTGCAGTACTCTAGTGGATGTCAATCGTCACACTTTCTTTCTGATTGAATTACCTAAAAATTTTTACTTATGTTTAGGTAATGAAAATTGTTAAGCCTGGGATGTATGAATACCAGTGTGAAAGGTATAAGGTATTTCCTCTAAATATCATTTTATATTTATAATACACCCCTATTTGAAGCATGCATAGTATATGGATGAAACTGGTAGCCATGAGTTAAATGTTTGTTCATGAGCTTGAAATGTATATAAATTCTAATCTTACAACGTATGCATTTTTAGCACATTTTTTGATTATTGCTATCAGTATGGAGGAATGAGAAACATGGGCTATACAAGCATCTGTTGCAGGTAAGATGATACACACTGACATGGCAAATATAGCTTCATAATTTCGTTCTCATAATAATCAGTTAACCACATCATTAGTTCAGTGAAGACTCAAATTGGTGCAACCAGGATAAAATATATTTACTTGCGTAACCTCAGAGCTTTAATCTACAGCTAGAATTAACTTTATAACCATTGTGTTTAGGCATATTTGGAAATATGACATTGTTATTTTGAACAGTATTTTAATCATATGAATACACTTGCAGTGGTATAAACTCTTCAGTTTTACATTATGGGCATGCTGGAGCACCCAACAGCAAGCGTATAGAAGATGGAGATATGTGGTTAGTCCTATTTACAGAAAAGATATACATGTACTGTGTGATAAAAAATCATAACTACGGCTTTGTAAGAAAATGATAAATTGATAGAAGCAATTCTATATATTTAGCTTGTTCGATATGGGAGGTGAATACCATTGCTACACATCTGACATAACATGCAGTTTCCCTGCAAATGGAAAATTTACTGAAGATCAAATAAAATATACGATATTGTTTTGCGATCGAATAGAGCAGTGTTAGCTCAATGTAAACCAGGTAAGAAAGTGTTCTTATATGATGCACTCATACATGATTCGCATATAATATGCTTGAACAACTTCAGATTTAACATTGTTTTTGACAGGTGCTTCTTGGTCAGACTTACATTATCTTGCTCTCCGAGTGTTGCTTGAAGGCCTTCGTGACATAGGACTTTTAACAGGTGAAGTGTCGGCTATGGAAAAAGTCCATCTGGGAGCAGTATTCATGCCCTGTGGAATGGGTCACTTTATGGGTCTGGATATTCATGATGTTGGTGGTTATCCTGAGGTAATTGTGTCCCTAGATTTGATGTACATATGTTAAATTTATCAGCTCTCACATTTTAAGAATAATAAGACATTCTGTAATGATTTTTTAACAGGGATACAAGAGAATAGAGAAACCAGGAATTCGTAACCTTAGAACTACAAGGGAATTACTGCCTGGAATGGTATTAACCATAGAACCTGGGATATACTTTATTGATCAGGTACTACATTATGCATTTTGCCTAGTCTGATACGAATTTCCGGGGTATAATTTGCCATGGTTTCATTTTGGTACATAGTGTGCGCAACAACTATATTTGCATCGCTTCAGCAACCATTGAGGATTTGAACATGTTTATTTACATTAGATCTTACTAGAAATTTTATTTTTACACTTTGGCACCGGGAAAACAATTATTTTCATAGTAGTAATATTAAATGTAAATGTAAATATTATGTGATATTTGTTTGGAGCCTAATAATTTTTCTATATAACTCACGAACTGGGTGTGCACACGAACTGGATGTGCAGTGCTCTATATACCTGCTGCAAATTAATAAAATCAATACAGCACACTCACTGGGACACTCTACGGGAGGCTCTTTTTTTTCTTTAATTTAGTGGTTCTTCTGTATTTGTAATTATATTCTTCTCTCTCTCTTCTATGAACAAGTGGTTCTTCTGTACTATTACCAGGTGCTTTGCAGTTTTAATCAGAGGATTTAGAGTTTTTCTGCTGTTAACATTTTAAAAATTTGAGTACAAAAATCCCCAAAGATCTGTTGTTTTTATGAAATGTATTTGGAGATTGAACAAAAGAGGTTTAAATCTCGAGCGTCCATTGAAGAGGGTTGTATTTTATTGAACTGCCGTTACTGTACTGAAGTTCTTGTTAATGGAATTCGGACCTCACAGTTAGCATGTGTGTATGCAGTATTTATATTGCTATACAATAACCATGTGAAATCTGTGTATATTCAATAAATCCACGGAAATCATTATACTTAATGTACTCAATTTGTAGATAATAATTTGTATATACTTATCTAGATGTCCAAATAATGAATGAATTTTGCAATTTATGAATTCTCTGCCAGTATTGTATCAAAATTAAGCACGATTTTTTATTTAAGGTTTCAAACATAATGCGCTCTATGACTGTCCAAGCCTAAGGAGTTTAAATCAGATAATAATAATAATAATGTTACATTTTATAGCGCCTTTTCCTTCGCTCAAAAACATAACCCAAAATTAATATGGACATTATAAACATATAATACATATGCATGTACTAGAATTCAACATATACAAAACTGACAAAATGGAAAGAAAATTAGTGAAACGCTTGTTTAAACATGTATGTCTTTAGATAGACTTGAAACCATTGAACCATCTAGAGTTCTAGCATTCCTACAATGTACTGGTAGATTGTTCCAGATTTTCTGAGCTGCTGCACTGAATGATCTATCACCATATGACACAAGCTTGTAATTGGTTTTGCTAAAAGAATTCCATTTGAATTAGATCTTGTGATTTTTACATTTATTTTTTATGACCAAAAGTGATTTAATATATGATGGTGCCATACCATGCAAAGCTTTAAATGTTAATAATGCAATTTTATAATTTATGCGTTGAGCTATTGGTAGTCAGTGAAGATTTTTCAAAATAGTGATATGATCATATGATTTTGATCCTGACACTATATAAGTTGCTGCATTTTGTACTCTTTTTGAAGCTTGTAGAGATCTTTTTGGGTAATCCATACAGAAGACTGTTAAAGTTATCTAGGCGAGAACCAACAAAAAGAATGCATTAATATTTTTGCTGTATCTGAATCTAAATAGGGTTTAATTTATAATCATACGAAGATGATGCCATGCTCCTTTGATATAGGTTTTTATCACTCTCTTTATGGCTGATTACATTATTGTGTACTTTTAATCACGATTTCCATAACATTTTAGTTAACTTTTAACAGTTTAACTTGATTATCAGTGAAGTATACATATATCTTAATTGCCCATATAAGTCAACATTGTTCTAGCGACACCATGTTTTTTGAACACTTCTGATCTAGTTTACCTTTCTTTTTAACGCTCTTGTATATTCCTATATTCCTACCAGTCAGTATATAGTATACATGTATTCTATCTTTAAATGTGTAATTTTTAGCTCAACTGTCAGATCACCTTTTGTCCATCATCCTTCCATCCACAATTCATATTTGTACAATAGTTTCATTTTCCATTAAATTTTCATTCGCATTCCAAATTCCAGGGGTCCATCAAATTTCTTTTGTAGAAACCAGTTTCTTTATTTTTCATCAAAATTGTACACAATACGTATGCCTATATAACATGATTCCATAGTTTAATCATTCCCCTGGGGAAGAAATTGACCCTACCCCAGGGGTCCATCAAATTGTTTTTCTATAAACCATACCTGGGTCATTTTTCATTTAATTTTCATCAAATTAATACATGATGTGTATGCCTATATGGTCATCATTCCATTCTTTCATCATGTTCCTGGGGTGGGAAATTGACCCTGCCCCAGGGGACTATCAACAATTTCAATCTTCTTCAAACTTGCAAAGAAATTGATCTAAAACTAAATTGTTTGTTTTATCTTCTAATAAAAAATCAAGGGAAGAGATCACAACTGTAGAACATGTAGCACTTGAACATTTATTGTTTTTAGTCTGTTCACTATTCCATGTACTATATTGTACTTTTTTATATTCCTTGTACCAATGTATTATAGGGGGTTGAATAACGCATGCTAATGAATTGAAGACATGCATCTCCATGTTGCTTGATTCCCAAATTTTTTTTTCAGCTTCTGGATGCTGCATCACATAATCCAACTCAAGCTCAGTTCTTGGTAGAAGAGGCCATTCAAAGATTCAAAGGCACTGGAGGAGTAAGATTCATTATAATTTTTTGGACGCTAAAATTTGAACATTTAATAAATAGCCATTATGAGATGCATGGATAGATTCATCATATCGTACATGTATCTAGAAACGATCTCTCTAACCTTTGATTGGATGGTGGTAGCATTATGGATCATTGTGAAAAAAGCAAGTCCTGGCTTGTATAGTGACATAATTATCATCTAAAACTTTATTTTATGGGCTTTTCTCGTAGGTTCGAATTGAAGACAACATTATCATTACCAAAGATGGAGCTGAATTGATGACGGAGGTGCCAAGGACTTGTGATGAAATTGAGGCTTTCATGGCTACATACAAAAAGCTTCCACTTTAAGATTTTAAACTAAATTCATAAGTCTAATGATTTAATTACATATAATAAATTTCAATTGTGTACCGGGTACTTATATTTTAATTGTGGAGTTACAAGGATTTAATATATAATAGAGGTTGTACGGATTAGTAGTATTTATGAACTAGATCATAAGTGCTCAGAGATGCTAGTACAACCTTGACTTATGGGCAATAAAGAGCTCTACTAAAATGTTATGGAAATCTCGATTAAAAATACATAATTACTTAATTTAAGGGGCAATATGGAAATAAGTAATTGGGGCTTTTTAGTTCCATCACTTTTATTGTTACGCTTTTTGTAATTTTTCATGTTTTGCAAAATTATTTGTATCTATTTCAGTAATGTCAGTATTTTCCCAATATTTTTGTTCACCTGTAATTATTAGTATTATTTAAGTTGCTTCATGTTTTGCATGCCTTTTTTTATTTTCTATTCATTTTTTATTTGTTGTAGTGTGCATTTTATCATTTTGAATTATGAATAATATCGAATCAAATCATTACATACTTATTTAATATCCATACACAGTTTATACCCAATAATTTATTATCCAATCCAGAGTCCTAAATATTTTATTCTAAAATTATGCAGTTTAACGTTTCGACAATAGAATGTCCTCTTCAGAAACTAAATTGTTTACAAACTATTTGACATATATATGGACAATTATAATAATAAATTAGCTTTGGTGCCCATATTATGGAAATACAGTTAATATGTACAGAGTAGTATAGCAAATTAATTGGATACTTAAAACTATAATTTTAGAATAAAATATTTAGGACTCTGGATTGGATAATAAAGCGGGAATAAAGCATTGTTTATGGATATTAAATAAGTATGGGAAGACCTGCTGCAGCTCAAATACATCTTGCAGACAAATCCTTACAATTTGTATGTAATCTGCCACAAATAATCTGTGTGCCACCACTGTCTAATAAATGGAACATTGTGGTTTTAATTTTTACAAGAGAATCATGGTGGTTTATTGTCCACATATTTTTATTCAAATCTTATAGTAATGCAAAACAAATTATGGTAGCAGATCAATTTTCATTTTGGAAGCATGATTCAACACGAAAACATTCATATAGCCATACAACTTGGTGAAAATCAAATGTAAAATGAAGCCGTTATGATACTGAGCACCAATAGTTTACAGAGGAGGATGTTTGAAAGGTGATCATAAAAGTTCACCTCGTCAGACAGAGGAGCTAAAACGCTTCAATTGTTGAATTATATCAAATTTTTCATCTGTTACAAAGAAAACAAGCTCATGCACGCCCTGTAATGTAATGGGGTGGTTATTAAAATGAGGTATTTTAAATCTTTGCCGCTTTAAGCATGGATTATTATTATTTGGTTTGACAATATCATTACGTAAAGCAGAATATTTAAGACGATAATCCATCAATACTTTTACTCAAATAACCTTGGCTATGCAAACATAGATACAGCGATTTTAGAATGAAAAAAGGCAATTATGAGGTCAGTCGGATGATATAAATAAATTTGGTAATAGCTTTTTTTTTCATTCATCGGGCTCTTCCATTACGTATTGCCACAAAACTGAAACTAGGGATCAAAGTTTTGGCGCCTAAATATGTCTTCGCACGAACTTAAATTATGTATAACAAAAATACATCATTTGTTTACACTAACTTGTATGTATTGTGAAATTTATGCTTGATAAACAATATGAATTCAAAAAATAATGAACACTTACAATCTGTGATTGAATTCTTTATTTTGACCTTTCATCCACAAGGCTTATAAAATTTTATACATTCTATCAATAACTGTGGTTTAGATTTTACAATCATGAAGACTGTAAAGAATTTGCATTCTATTATGCCATATATCTATCCATACAAAAGCCTTGAATATTTGGTCATAATCATATACTGTATCACAAAAAATAACACGCACATTTTCAAACTACCAGTTTTTCTGTCCACAATTAGCTAATGAAATTCAAGCAGGATGGTATATTAGATATATTATTTCCTAATGTCTTTATTCCAATATATAGATCCCGAATCTGTATACTGCAACTGATGCTGAAAAACCACAACAAAAAGTTTGTTTTCAAAATATACAGAATAAATGTTATCTAATTCAATTTATAAAATTATTGAATTTTTCTTATCAAATATCAAAATTAAAATTTTGTTATTGGGATAAAGTAAAACCCTTACCCATTGCCAAGTTGTCAAGGTTATAGTTTCTTGTTGACTGGTTTGAAAGCAATTTTTCTACTTTTGAGGACAGACCACTTGTGTCTCTTCATGTAATATGACCCTGCTAACAAAGCCAGCAAAACCATCACGGCCTGGAAAAAAAGATTTAACGTTTTAAAAATTAGCTTGACCATGGACAGCCTGTACGTATCATCTAGTTACAAAGAGCATAAGTTGCTGCGTAACAAGCATAAGATTTATTTTTCTAAATAAAAAAAATTTGCTCTCATGGAAACTGGACAAATACATGCGATTCACAGCAAATTTCAGCAGGTCGCATTATGATTGTTGGATAGTTAGTTATGCAAGTATACATTTTTTATGATCAGATCTAGTCAGTAGAAAATCTGCCTTATTAACATCTAGTTTTTTGTCTCTCCCATAATATTGGACATTTAAAGTTTCTCTTGAAGTCTTTACATAACGGATTCAATTGAACTGAAGTTAGAACCTATCAGGTACACATACCTTCATACCCATACGTTTACGTTCATCATGCTCAGGCTCAGCTGCCCATCTCAAGAAAGTGGCTACATCTTTGGCCATTTGACTCACTGTAGCAACAGTTCCTGAAAAATGATCAAGTACACAACAATTTAAACAGTTGCATGAAAATGCTTATCATAATCACTGCCACTGGAATAAAATGAAATATTGCATAACAACTTTAATTTTGATCGTCTACACTACTGAATGGTTACTATATATTTTTTTAATTTATAAACATCTGTGTATATTAACAGATTTATATATTTCATAATTTTATGTGAACAAACAAAACTACATATTTAGAGCAATCCTTGTCATTGAATGGTGCATTTTTAGTGCTCACCGTCATCGTATTCAACTCCCTCATTGTACAACTGTTGAGGCATGCCAATGGCACCACCCAGGAAGTACGGGTTGTATGCTTGTCCTTCTGCTACCGTCACACCAGCGGGAGGGTCACAATAGCCAGTAAGAAGAGCGAAGATGTAGTCCTGAGGGAAGCAATATATTAATAATTATATTTTCCAAGTTGTGTCATTCAAGATAACGATTCAAAAATAACTGATTTAATAAATCCATCAATGCTTAAAGGATAAAGATAAATTCATGTTCAAAATATAAAATAAATCCATAGGCGAGAGAAATATTTATATACATAATTCATATAAAATCATATATTCAACAAGTTAGGTAAAGCGAAAGTAAGTACTTAATTTATTAAATTTAAATGTGTAAAGTTTTTCCATTACAGAAATAATATACATGTATCGACCGATTAAAAACATTTTACTTGAGAACATTCATCTAGCTATATTGCACAAGAAACATTGTACAAGTAACTACACAATTTATTCTGTTCCATGTTGCATATACAACTTCATAATTTTCAATTTGATACATTGTGTTACAAATTTTACATTAGATGAGATTAATCAGATGAGAACGATAGAAAAATATAAACAATATTTGAAAGCTAACCTCTCCGCCATGTCTTGCGTTCACGATGAATGAAAGATCTGGTGGTAGGGCACCATTGTTAGCAGCTTTGGCTGCCTCGTCATTAGCATAGGGCCGTGGGAATTTGTCTGCCAATTTTCCTGGTCTTTCGAACATGTTCCCTGAATCATCTGGTCCATCGGTAACTAAAACCTACGACAATTATTTTCCAATTAGTATACATAGTGCTAACTTTGTGATAAATTCACATTTAAGATTATGTTCTACAAAAATGAAGAAATATCATTCATCTACCTCTTCAGCTTCAGCCTTGGCTTCTGCTTCAGTCATTACAGCGCCTACCAAGTTTCTGTAGTACATGTAGTTCATACTGTGGCAAGCGGCACAGACTTGCTTGTATACTTGGTATCCACGGCGCGCACTTAAAAATGCAGCATCAAAAGTATAAGTTATAATTGATTGTCAATCAAACCATCACAACATATTTCAAGGCAACCTAACACATGACAAATATCACGTAGTGTATCATTGTTAATCACAAGGAAGTCTATCTGAGAGCCACCATTGTTTCTAATTATTAATTACAACTCAAACAAGAACAAAGTTATGTTGAATGAGATTTAAAAAAATATATAATTTGCAATAATAAGCTGCTACTATTTGGAACCAATTACCTTGCATGGTCAAGAGCATCTAGTGGTCCATTGTGTGACCATGGAAACTTGGGAGGATGAAGCTCCAGATCTCTAGCCATCACAGCCGTTTGGAGAGCAACGCCTGTTCCAATCGCTATGCTGGTCAGGGCACCGGCAGTACCAGCAAGCTACCAAATAGTAAATATGCATTAACCTATGGCAACTTAAGGAAATTATTGTGGACTCAAACTTGATGATGAGTTGGCAATCATTGAATTTACCCAATAAATGAAAGTCTAAAATACAGAGACCCTGATAGCTATAGCCAGTGGAATCTGTTCATGTGGACATCTCCCTTTTAAGGACACCTGTCTTACGTGGAAATGAAAAACCATAAGAGTTTTAATGAAAGCTTAATTAGAGCTTTGGCAAAAATTCATCCAAAGACTTGCTTAAGTTCTGGGCAACATCCAAACATACTTCCATCTCCAATGTAACACGCACGTCTTACATTGAACATATTTAAGAAAACTATCTTTGAAGGTAAATAAGTATTAGTTTAGTAAATGTTAATGTTTTTGGTGTCGTTAATTTGGGCACAACATCTGCTAGTTAAATAGTTCTCAAACATTATCATAACATTTTCATAAAGATTACAGAAAAAGTTGGACATATTAGAATGCAAATACTAATACAGCAAACTCAGAATTAAATTACTAGTATTACTGCATGCCTGTTCATATCTACTAGACTTATAGTTTGGGGGTGGGTTTGGGATGGGAAACAGATGAGGCGAAGATGAATAATCAAGTGCTTGATCCAAATGTTGAATAGAATCATTCATGACAAATTTTAGTTGATTCTAATGGCTTTGTTCAAAACGAATATTGGAAAGAGGAAGAGTAGATGCGGTCGCCAGTCTCGACATACGTCAGTCTCATCATACGTGCATTATAGTGACATGACAAGACTAACGTATATTACTCTGGCGACCATATCTACTATTCAAAATATAGATCTAAGAAAAACACGTACCACTTTTTTGCCAGATGACAGTTTGGAAAATGCATTTTTCGCAGACTGGTAGGATATGTTGCTCTGAAAAATGTGTAATGTAGGCTTATTATGAAATAACGCAATTTAAATGATAGAGGCTTAGAGCCTTCGAGCTGCATATAATTTGTAAATATATTCACACAAGTCAATGTACTTGTGTTAAGGGTAGACTCTACTAGTATATCAATTATGTAACTAATTTTGAACATTTCAAACAGAGTATACTACACATGATCTTGCTTTTTAGGTCGTAGCTTTGTAAGTAATTTAATTGCAAGTTCTAGCCAAGCCTTGAAGGCGGTGTCAATAAAATGTGTATTCGACATTACGAAAACAGACGATGCACTCGTCAAGTTCAATCAAAGGTCACAAACTTCTAGCATTTTAGATACCGCCAATTGCTCTGATGTATTTTAAAAATAGGATAAACTATTAAGAGTATTTATTTCTATTTAAGGATCTGTGTTTTATCTTACCTGTGGTGTAATTACGGTGTTTGGTGCCTTTAAAATGGCTTGGCGCGAGGCCCTGCCGACGATACCGGCCATTTTGTTTTACCAGATGCAACGCTTATTCGGCCTGCACTACGTCTTTATCACAGCAGTTTTACGTACTCTCATTCAGTTTTAGGAATATGGTATTTTGCATGCGCACCTGCTCTGCGCAGAAACGTGAGTGAATGAGGTGGCCATGGGTAAAACTGAACCGGCACGCCAAAAGCAAATGAAACTGTATATTTCAAGTTATTGTGCCTTGCTTGAACACCAATCTCTTATCCAATCGTATAATAGTCCAATGATAAATTGATCATATATCTTAGATATGATATCATAGCGATTCTCTTTTCATAAAAATTCAGTTTTTCACTCAATACGGTGTTACCCATACTCCACCTTACATCTTCCCCAAGAAACAAAACACAAGCACGTGGTCCCTGTTCACATGTCAACTTTTGACTAGCTGGTAAATATATCGTATTTATTTATGTACTTTTATGTGCATTTTCCCGATAATCTTCATGCGATAGACTATTTATCATTGACGTAAGAGGTCTAGATCTAGCAACATATGTACGTGTATGCAAACCTGTAATAATTAATGTACAAGGGTGCACGATGGATATGGTAAGATAATATATATATTAGTAAAATACGTTAACCAAATACTATATCAGTATATGGCATAAATTAATCCGAGTTCGTATAGCAGGGCCTATAACCGAGTCACGTATTTGTGGTTAATGTTACGTATGTACTTCACTCAGACTCAGTCCAGTGCCCGGGGTCCAGTACCAGTGGCAGCTAGCCGTATAATATACAGCCAGAAACTTATCTGTTTCTGATACAGCGTATGTTCGTTCCTGGAACTCTCCCAGCGTGAGATATACAGGGTATTAACTCAGCTCTACGTGTAGGGCTACAGTGGCAGCTAGTTAAGTCTCAAATTCTGTCTATTGCACAATTAGCCGAGACTGCTTGAGTGTTTACATTTAAGTCACAACACTACTGTTTTTGTCTTATAGGAGTAGGAAGTAGGATGGCTACTAATGATTCAAATGCTACTTCTGGAGATCATGCAAAAGATTCAGCTTATTTCACAAGTTATGAGGACCTGTCAGTTCATGAGTTGATGCTGAAGGACAAACCTCGAACATTAGCATACAAAGGACTATATGGAAAAAATTCATCAGCTTTTAAAGATAAAATTGTAATTGATGTTGGTGCTGGAAGTGGAATTTTATCATTGTTTGCTGCAAAAGCTGGAGCTAAAAAGGTTGTATTGAATTTAACAAAAAACTAAATTTAATAGCAGATGAAAAATGTTTTACACCTGGTGGATGTAATGTGATGAATTGTTGATTTTTTATTTCTAGGTGTACGCTATTGAAGCCTCCGGATTATATAAATTGTGTGAAGCTATTGTTGAACAAAATGGTCTTGGAGATGTCATAACAGTTGTTCATGGTCGTGTAGAAGATGTGCAACTTCCAATTGAGGTATAGCCCCAATTGTAATAGCCTCATGTTCTCCCAGTTATATGCATGTAAGGCATGGGGATAAAATCTCAATATTTCTAGCTAGATAAGAAAATCCTTAAGATTTGCCATGTTCTTTTATTATCAGCTTACAGCTCCCATGATTGAAATTTACTGAGATGTTTGAATCTGAGGTGTTCAAATATAGTATGAATTATTTTGAGATAACATTAAAGGTTTTATGGTTTGATAAACAAGTTGATAAAATTAAGATTTATGTGGGTCTGATTCTTGAGGATGTATGTGCTCTGCAATATGAAATGTAAAATTACTAGGTACATCGATCTGTTATATCTTATGATTTAATGTGCCTCATGAACAATACTTAGTTTTCTTTTCTAGAAAGCTGATTTTTTTCTTTTCTAGAAAGCAGACATTCTTGTGTCAGAATGGATGGGCTTCTACTTAGTGCATGAGGCGATGTTACAATCTGTGATATTTGCCCGGGACAAATGGCTAGCCACTGATGGTGTTATGATTCCAAGTCAAGCTGCAATCTATTTAGGACCTGTGCAGGTAGGTTTAAAGAATATTTTTTTATTTTTAAAGAATATGACTTAAAACATTTAGCAGGCTTTTTATTTATAAAATGAAGATATGTTGAGTTTTTAGGCATACGTTGTAAATTGATATTTCAGATGACTGAATATTACCAAGAAAATTTTGCGTTTTGGATGCATGCATATGGTTGTGATCTGTCTCCAATGGCTGAACTTGTAAAGCAGAAAGCTCTGGTAGGTATATATAAGATATAAATATTTTAGTAATTTTTACTCTTGTTTTCTCATTCTGATTTTTTGGAGACTTACCAACCAAAATCATCAAGTCCAGGGATGTAATTCCGTTTCGTCAATTCTAATTCCAATTCCAATTCCATTGTCCCCTCAATGTTCAATTCCAATTCCAATTCCATTTTCCCCTCAAGGTTCAATTCCAATTTCAATTCCAATTCCTCTGACATCGATTCCAATTCCAATTCCGTATTAGTAAAGATGTAATATCTACATTCATGTCAAATGATTGTGTATGTTTATTTCAAATACTCATATATTGCCAACTTATTAATGATATTGTGATATTTATACATAAATGCATCACACCTATCACACAATATCAGCATCAAAGGCTGTGTATTGCTTTGATGTGAGGAGTTGGCTACATGAAAAATCAAGTTGAAATAGTAATAATATAAATGGAATTTGGGTGGAATTGACTGGGATTAAGGTCAATTCAATTCCAATTCCAAATATCTTTCAGATGTTCAATTCCAATTCCGGAATTGGAATTTGAATTGAATTCCGCAATTCCAATGGAATTGACCCCATCCCTGATCAAGTCAAAAGGATTATTACAAGAATTTTTTTTTCTTCCAACTTTCCAGCAGAGTATCTTGCTCAGGGATTTTTCAGTTTGTAATGCCTAATCAAATAGCTTTCACATATTCAGTTATTTTCTAATTTTTTTTTTTTTTAACACAACTTATTCTCTATTGAGCATCAAATGCTTATATTTTTTAATCGTAAGAAAACCTCCAAGGAATAGATGAATTTAGAAAAAGATGTTGATACTATGTTCTTCCTTTTTATTTCCAGGCCCAACCCACAATCACAACATTGAAACCAGAGTTTTTGCTGGCAGAGCCAGAACTTGTCACACACTTTGATCTCATGTACGTTGGAGCAGATGACCTATTAAAAGTATGATCATTTTGTTTTAATAACATTTATGATTCAATGAAATCAGCAACATGTTTTGTCACATATTTGTAATGTATTGTATACATTGAATAAGATTTCTTATATAATGTGATGAAATTTTTGTTTTGGAAATAGTTTTATAGTAGATGTTCCACTTAACAAATGTATTGTACCCTGGATGTAACATCAAATAAAAATATATTTACTACAAATATGTTTATGATAATTAGATACATATATTCCCAGTCTTCATCTTGTTTTTGCTTAAATTTTATTTTCCAAGCACTAACATATTGTAGATTGTTGGTAATTTTACGTTTAACCTCCAAAAACGTGGAATTTGCCATGGATTTGCTTGCTGGTTTACTTGCACTTTCGATGGAGAAGAAACAATTGTGTTGAGCACAGGCCCTGAAGCTCCGTCTACACATTGGCAGCAGACCGTAAGATTTCCTCTGATCTGTTGACACTTGTGACTATGATTTTTTTTTTATATCATAAGAACCTATATTCAATTCATAGTGTCCTAATAAGAAAAAGCATAAACTAAATTATAAAAAGTCAAATATTGAATCCTTTTTAAAATACAAGTATAAAGATTTCAATTTATTCTATTGGGTACAGTCTAATCATATTGTTCGAAAATATTTCAGGTGATATTTCTGCCAGATGCTTACTTTATAGACAAGGGTGACACATTGAGTTGTCAGTTAGAAATTACTCAGGATTCATCACAAAGTAGGAGGTAAGTGCACAATATGTATTTATGTAAGAAAATCATTTGAATGTAAGTATAGATAATCATTACTATACTTTTAAAGTGAGTACATGGCTGTGACTTAGGATTGTTAGAAAGAAACTAATTTGAAATATTAATAATTCTTTTTAGGTATAATATATGTCTAGCAATGACTGAAGAAGCAATTGAGGATGATGAAGAAGATCCTGATAATGAAGATGATGAAACGCATGTAGAAACTTTGGTGAAAGAATGTGAAGAGAATAATGATGATATTAAAGACTTGATCAACAGCGCAATGAGCTCTTCATGATGAAAAAGTGTTGAGACAAAGTTTGTGTTAGTTTTCTTCACTTATAAAATATAGCGTATGTGTGGTTATTGACAACATCATTTTGAATGTTGGATTTAATTGTCAAATGAGCTTTAATAATTGAAGTATTTTTTTCAAAAGTTAATTTTGACTTGGATAATCTCAGAACTCAAGTCCATTGCCTGGTAAAATGGTGATAGTCAAGGACCAAACTCTTTTGAGGAAATATTGATCAACAGGGGCCCTTAATACCTCCACTGGAAAAGAAAAGCTTGATGACAGTATCTGAAGGGTTATTATCACTTTCAGAATGCAAACAACAAGCCAGAAATTAAATGTTTTAGCTCCGGTAAGGTACAGAGATATATGAAGATACATAGTTGTAAGAGAATGCCAAATTAACTAACCAATTGGTTGGTTAAAATTGTACAATTATGATAGAAAAATTATGTTTTGAATGTTAAATATATTTTAATGTGAATACATGAATGTATGGTAAATTTCACATATTTTTACTGCAGAAAACAAATCTTCATATTCAACTTTAGGTTGTCGATTTTTCTTTGAAAATATGTTGCAATTGTGTGTAAAATCTCTGTTTAATAAAATAATAAAATTTATATTCATAATCTAATTTGTCTCTCATGGTCGCTCTTGTTTTTAGTGATGGTGCGATTTTCTTTCTATTCCTATATTTTTCTTTTGCCTCATCCTCTGAAAAATAATGTATGTAAATTGATTTATTTCTGCCTTCTTTGTCCTTCAATTAAATTGAAATGAATTGTTCATATTGCATTAAACCAAAACCATCATACCTAATTTCTGGAAAATATGTGTGGCACCTGCGAAGAAATGTGGTAGTCGATATTCTAACAAGGAGAAAAATGAATGCAGGTCGTCTTCTAATCCTACCACTGTATAAAATCTCTCGACATTCCTCTTCGCCTGTTCTAGAGAATGATCACCCGACACTCTAGTAATATCAAAAAATTTATTTAAAGACAAAAATATTTTGGGCACATCAACTGTAGAAGTGACACTTTAATCATAAACATTAATCTCTGGGATATTTTAATTAGTTGGCACACTATAGCTATGCATGACAATTGTTAAATACAATTGAAAGCAATACATGCCATACCTAGTATATAATCAAAGGAGTCAGACTCCTGAAAAGCCGAGCTTGCTGTTATAAGTCTCTCTTGAATGAAATGTGCGTGGAATTACTACAACATGCGATATAACCAAAGAGTTAAACTATCTCTGATATAACTTGGAGTTGTTGCATGCATGCCGGATAGACAGAAAAGAACAAACACACGAGCCACATGCGTGCATATGTACTGGCGCATTGATTTTGATCGGCTGCGGCGTTTGCCAAGCTCATTAACATCGGCGATTGTCGTTCCATTGATAAATTCAAATTGGGCACTAATTTCAGCGCGTATGGATGTGCTTATAGTAAACGTAGTGGCGGTGAAGAGGGAACATAATGAAACGCCTACGACGGCTATAAAGCTTGAGTCTTCTGCGAAGCTCGGCTTTAAAAACAATAGTAATGATTACTAAACTGCTTAAAATTCCAAAATATTTTAGTATTACTATGGCTTATATACTTTGCCTTACCTGCAAAATTTCTCTTGTCCACAAAAGAAGGGTATAATTTTAAAGTAAGCATTTTGACTAGTGCACTCTGATAGTTGCAGTTCAACACACTCATCATATGTCTGAAAAATAAATATTACCTTTCCAACTTTTGTGCATGTTACATGTGTTCCAAAATAAATAGATAGAAATATGCACATGTACTAACAATGCTGATTGTGGTTAACAGTTTCGAAAAATACATGTAGTAAAAAACACAAGTTCCACCCGATTGTGATGGGTGAGGAGACTTGAGCATGAGACTTAATTGATGTGAACTGGGTCAACTGGATAGATTGATGGCTATAATTATATATGCCCTATATATGAACTATACAGGACCCTTAATATTATAATTATTCTTACACTATTAATACAAGAATCCATTAACCAACTCACCTTCATTCATACATGTGTAGTAAAAAATACCAGTTCCATCCGAATGTGATCGGTAAGGAGACGTGACCATGAGACTCGATAGAGGGGTGACAGGATAGTGGAACATGGAACATGGAGTCAAAAGATAGTGGAACATAGGGGGAAAATAGTGAAACATGGAACATAAGGGTAAAAGAAAGTGGAACATGGATCTCATGACCCCTGTGTCAACCCCCTCTATTGATATGAACTGGATAGAATGATCGACAGACGTGAACTATACAGGACCCTCAATGCTCAAACTATTAACACAAGAATTCATTAAACAACTCACCCTCATTCTTCTTGTGTCGGACATTTGCCTCTCATGACCAGGATAGAACCGAATGAAATAATACCAAGACACCAGTCTCTCTAAGGGGTCCCTAATCAGATTGATGTAGACAGGCATTCGTTCTCCGTATCTGTGAAAGTGTGGGGGTACAGCCATATCGGCCATTATATATGGGTTATAGAATAATTAAAATTATTTGATAGTCTATTGCACATATAAAGTGTTAAGAGTTGCACTGGTACCATGCAATTGATGTTTAAAATGCTATAAAAATCATTGGGGACTTACTTTGTAAAATTCACAAAATGAAGATGTCTTTCAAACACAAATGGGGGTTTCCACTTTTTAAAGTTGTGAACAACCCTTTTCTAAAACAGTAGAAAAAAGCAAATTAACACTCTCCCATTTGATCTATTGTTTCCTGCAGTTTACGGTCAAGAACAAATTCTTACTTTTGAGTTAATTATATTGTACAACTATTTCAAATTCAAATTACATGTAGCATGAACGAAATACAAATGTACCATGGAAAGATGAAATATCGGCATAAACTATGGTATATGTGGAAGATATTCGGCTTTAATGCCTAACTTTTAAGGGTTGTTTTTTATTCGTTTTGTTTTGTTTACCTGTTCATCCTCGCTTATTGCATATTCGATGTATTTTTTCGCCCTGTAGAAATCAAAAGAGTTTCTAGCAGTCAGTTGATCTAGCACTTGCCTGGTAAGTTCACTAGCACACTTAGGCACGCGGTTATAAAATACCTACAAATGGAATGTATCGATGTTCAGCTAGTGCACATCTGATAAGCAACTGCAAACTGTGAATTTAAATTATAATCTATATTATATAGACACAAAAAGACAATAAATTTTCACATTATGTCAATAAGCTATCACACAGTGGTAAAACGCTGGAAAAAGTGTAGGGAGCACCCCCACGCCACCTCCTAGGGAAAGTTGTGCGAAAGGACGGTCTACGTGTCGGTAAAATTGTTAAAACTAGCGGTATAGGAGGAAAATTGAAATGTGTGAGAAACGATTCCCCACATCACAAGAAATAAAACAAAATTTAAATAATTAATATGTAAACTCACCTGACGCATGTTGACCCCCAAACTGGTGGTGTAAGTGTATAGAGATGTATTTGGCTGTATATTTGTACTCCTAGAACTGTTTTCAGTCACGCGGTTTGCTCTTTGAATGTCGTCTGTAACAGATGGCATATTTTAAAATCTATATTTCATATGGATTTAAGGCACATTTTCAAAGGAACAATCCGCCTAGTGCATGTACATCGTTGTACAGTAGAACCTCCATTTAAGACACCTCTATTATAAGAGCACTTTTCACGGCCCGCACGCTTCATAAAGCTGCAATGAACCTTTATATAGACCACCTCTCTAAAGAGCCCACCTATCACTGGTCCCAACGGTGTTCTTAATATATTGTATGTCACTGTGGTCAAAGATAGGATCAACTGGATAGGACATTATTGAAACTATAACACAGTGGGTTTGATATCCACGGCTCGTGGAAAGGAAGATTGAAGATGAGCATATTGAAATATCATTTGATGGAGCACCGAAATTGTTTCCACACATGGTTATTCTCAATATTGTCTAGTGGTGTTTCATAGGAATTTCTGAGTACAAATGAGTGTACCAATGCAATTATAGAACACTTAGTTACCAGTCATCACTCTGAAGATTATAATTGTAACTCATCACAAATACATATTGGAATCTCAACTTTTGAACTTCATTTTACCTACATTGTATTGGTTATGGTACCTGGGTGTGTGACCATGGTACCTGGTTGTGAGATCGTGGTACCTGGGTGTGACCATGGTACCTGGTTGTGAGATCGTGGTACCTGGGTTTGAGACCATGGTACCTGGGTGTGAGACCATGGTACCTGTGAGATCGTGGTACCTGGGTGTGAGACCATGGTACCTGGGTGTGAGATTGTGGTACCTGGATGTGAGACCATGGTACCTGGGTGTGAGATCGTGGTACCTGGGTGTGAAATCGTGGTACCTGGGTGTGAGACCATGGTACCTGTGAGATCGTGGTACCTGGGTGTGAGACCATGGTACCTGGGTGTGAGATTGTGGTACCTGGATGTGAGACCATGGTACCTGGGTGTGAGATCGCGGTACCTGGGTGTGAGATGTAATGTATGGTGATGTGCGGCATTTGGTTCGTCACGAGCCCTATGAGCAGGATTCCTACAACCCAGATGGCAATCCAGATGCACCCGTTACTACCACGTCCTCGCAAGCAGCGCCAAACCTCCATCTGGAAAACAAGTCACAAATACATGTATGTTATCGGTTCGTTGAAACTCAGCAGACGTCACAGCTTCAGCCACAATATTGCCAGTTATAATGTGAACCCCCATTAAAAAAATGTAGTAGATTGGAGAAAAAGCACATATACATTTGAGTCTGACGAGTGTTCGAATCAAATTAACACTGGTTCATCTTCAATATTCAGTAACTAATATATGTTTTAAATCAACATCAAGGTACATGTTTATCCAATCACGTTGATAAAAAGCGAGAGGTGCTGGTGGTGCGCACCATTTTTGCATTTATGAAGTTAAAAACATAATTTCTATAGCATTTTGAGACAAGCACCTGTGTTTAGGTATATACTTTTATGGAGCTTTAACAAGAAACTTGAAAAAAGTGGTCAATTAGCCATTGGCTGACACTCCTAGCTGAGCTGTGTGTTGATGGGACATAACACGTGAGGAGTAAAATCTGTGCAGGTTGAAAACAAAATTAAAAATCAATCACGGCCAGCGGCTTAAATTAGACTTTGCTGTAAAAACATTATTGTTGGTGATGTTTTAACTACCACATTTTCCCCTTTCTCAATTAGGGTACAGTAGATAATCCAAACACACGCTGACGCCAGTGCACACAGGCTCAGTCCGCAACACTACAATTAGTGCCTCAACATGTTCACTGAATCTTTACCGCGTTTGAGTGCACTAGCAGATCCAGGTGGAGCGCATCGTCCCCCTTCAACAAATGTTTTTTATAGACCCCCCCCCCTCCCACCACCATTTCCGTGGGCTTTCGTGTGTAAAAAAAATCACAATTCCACAAAATGGAATCCTTTAAAAAACTTAGATCTTCGTGCATCTATATATGTAATTATATTGTAATAACTTTTGAATCGTGTGTAATTAAAATAACTTTTGAATTATGTGCTTATAGCGTTACCCCTATATATCTGAATGCGTGTTCCGTGAGGCTTTGTCGCCTGCGTCTGGTACCCTATGTTTTCTAGTAAATATCAATCCTCGGCATAGTATCCAGTGCACACGCATACACGCACGCACGCGAGCACACAAACTAAATTACTGTATCTTGACATAAAAAAATCACGCATACCTTTTCCGTGCATCCCGGGCGAACATCAGCAGCTATGTTGTGGACCAGTGTCCGGTCGTCTGCAGCCATGAGGAATCCTCGTTACCAGCTACACGAGCTGGTTATTTATATGCATAATATCATCTTATTGATCTAGGCATTCAATGCCAACTCTTTATGGACCATCCAGTGTACGCAGCTTACTTTTAATAGGCAGACATTGTTTATGTAGTAGTCATTATCTGATGCTGTCGCGTGCCGTATCCGTGAAGGGAATTGTTGGGGGAGATTGTTCTCATTGTGTCTCTAAAACAACAGGTACTTGTCTGGCATTACTTGTTCTTTTGCGTAATAGTCTTTCCTTTTGTTCCCATGATAGATAGATCGTTGCCTTAGCAAATTGCTTTAGTCGGGTAATGTACAATACTACTACGTATAGTTGGTTAGCCAATAGCTATATTAATATTATGAAAACGTAATTATGTGTATGTATAATGTTATTAACGCATATAATTAGAAAAGCAATATTGGAACAGGGATTAAGGGCCGGATCAGTCACAAGTCCGTGTGTGTGGGGGGGGGGGGGATAGTGGTCGGATAGTGGTAAGTGTGTGTGGGGGGGGGGTCGTACTTTTAAAACCAAGGCGCCTGGGGTGGTGGGGGTGGTGTCACACTTCTGAGATTGGAGTGTGACCGCGGGGGTGCCATACTTGTGAAATGCAAGTTTTTTGTTTCATTATTTATCTATATGATGAGATACAATCAGACAAAGACTCACAGAAAAGCTACAAAATTGATAGATATTCCTTTCAACACAATTGGAAATTGTCTTAAATATTGAATAGTTTTCTTGTCTTCCAATTTCCTTGAATCCTGCCATATCTACTTTGGGTTGTGTTAGTCATAACCTCATAATCATGACTAGTATCTTCAGTGGCTTTTTCAAGCTCATATGTTATATGTTATGTCATTGAATGCGGGTGTCAAGGTTTTGAATCTTGGTGTACTGGGGGGGGGGTGTCAAGGTTTAAGTTTGAATATGATTGGTCATAGTTGTGTATTTATATGAACAAAAATCCATCTGACCCCCCCCCCCACTCACACACACGGACTTGCAAGAAATGCAAGAAATGTCTGGTACGAATATAATTAGAAAATATTGAATCTAATTCTACGCACATGAAAGGTTAAAGAGAACATATAATAAGCATAGCTTCAAAATATCACTTTTATTTAGATTATTTTGATACACAACACATTTTTATAGATATAACAATCAAACACACAACTTCGATTATCAGACGTACAACTCATCATCATACAAAACCAGAGAGCATGTATACACGGAGCGAGCACACACGATATTCTTGAAGTTTTCACTTTCATAGGAAAGTTTCTAAGTTTATATAATACTGTTTGCCAGTGTATACAGTCTATAATACGATGTTTTAATAACATAGAATTGTTTTCCATTCCTTTCATACAGAAACACAATTTTATATCAAAGACCAGATTCCTCTGTAGGCGATTAATTTGTCTGCTTTTGGTTATTCATCTACAGGAAGCAAAGGGGCTGACATTATCATTATTATTCACCAGTAAAAACCACAGTGTTTTGATATAAAATCCAAAACATTAATTATAATCATGTATTGTGATGAAAGTAAGATCATTAGATTATTTGAGAAAAATTGTCCAAGATCACTTGTTGCATCTGACACTAGTGCGTTGTGAATGCACGCAATGCAAATGCGAGGGACTCGCATGGGGCGCGTTGTGTTTCACTTTGAGCACATCATGGACACGAACTCGTCGTAGTTCACTTGGCCGTCTCCATTGACGTCTGCCTCTCGAATCATCTCGTCTACCTGCAAGACATTCCAGATAATTTTGACGCTGAAATTAACTGTGATATTGCAGTCGTTTGCTATTTTTGTCAAATGGTCGCTTCACAGACGCGATGTCATGATAGGGGTGGGCCTATAATCCTTCCACACACGCGGGCCTATTTCTAATCTCAAGAGTCCTGTAAGATGTCACGGCTTTAAATTTGTGGTTGTCAGACTGGGGAGTTCGATAAAGCTGAGCTCATTCAGTAGATCGGAAGAATATTTTGATATCTACCGGATTGCTTCTTTAATAGATCCTATATTGGGCTTGCAGGTGCACTGCGGTTCTGAGCTGGATGTTGTGACAAGGGCCCACTGCCATGTAAGAAAAGTACCCTATTACACATAATTCTCTATAGGCATGAACATAATCACACTTATTATTTTGCTGAGTATTGAGTGGGAAAGTTTTTTTTCAATGCCAACATATATAACCCACGTTACTCCCGGGCATCCCGGTCAATCTGTGGCAGGCCAGGGACCTCCACGAAATAGATAGCTGCCCCTCCAATAGCGTGAAGAAAGCACACGTACAACCCACACGATCTGTGCGACCTTTTTTCTGTTGTATGCGACAGCCGTCTTGTGTGCCTCATATGACCCCTCCCTTCCCAAATCCCTGGATCCGTCGCTCCTCGCACTCCCATTTATAGGCCATGCCATTATGTTCTACATGTACGCCCACCCACAGGCACACCGTGTGCTTCAGTGGATATCCGAGTGGATAGGGAGTTGGACTAGTGACAAGAAGGTCATGGGTACGATTCCCGATCGGGTCTGGTGGTGGTTGTTGAGCAAATTTATCCCCAAATAGTTGCACGCTGCTCCGTAGCACTTACGTGTTAATTAGGTACAGGTCAATGGGTTGAAAGGGTGTATGAGTGATACACATTGTGCGCTGAATGTGCAGCCGATGTAGGTATGTGCGAAATGGTCACTTGCTGATCATGGAATGTGCCAATTACCTGGTGTGAAATGTAAAGTCGTGAGACCACATTAGAACCACGACTATAAACCACCACATTTACGTTTACATCTACAGTTACACCGCCGCCGCCCTCACCTCCTCGTCCGTGAGCTTCTCGCCCAGGTTGGTCATCACGTGGCGGAGCTCGGCCGCCGAGATGAAGCCGTTACCGTCCTTGTCGAAGACGCGAAACGCCTCGCGGATCTCATCCTCGCTGTCCTGGTCCTACAACACGAAGGGATGGGTGCATGCTACATTGGCATTGTTGTCTGTCAATAGATTTTTTATAAGCGAACGTGTAGTACACTGTAAGTTTCTCAGACGTAATGACGGCAACCATGCATATGATTCAGCAGTGCAATTGTTGTTGGACTGAAAGACAGAAATCCAGCAACTGCATACATACGCGAGCCTATGTCTATAACTGTTTATAACCTATGCTGTTTCAAACTATAGAGAGAGGTTAGTATTTGAGGTTGGCCGTATCAAAGATGGTCACCTCAGAAGATACCTGTCTGAATATGGGCTGGTCGCACAGGTGAAGTGGTCTAGTTGTTAACTTTATTGATGTTACTGATGATGGTTTCCTACGCGATGTCTTTGTAAAGGTTGGAATGATTGTCATATTGGCGGTCTACGGGGGTTGGAGGTTGGACTTCACACAAAGGTTGTTGCTTGTATTGCATAAGAATCATATACAAATGTGAACGGAGATTGAATGGTTTATGGGGAAGTGAATAAATTGTGTAGCTTCACAAGTGTGCTCTAATGTAGCTTTTATCACACTGAGGGGTGGCAATCAGTGTGAACACGTAACCATGCTTCCTGTTCCTAGCAGCTTGAATGTTTACATCTTAGGTTTGTATATTCTTGGGTGATATTTGCTAATGTTTCTAAATTTTCACTGAATACTTTATAATTTTGTATTTCTTTCTTGTAGAAAGGTATTCATTCATCTTCTTACCTTCATTTTCCGAGCCATCATCGTGAGAAATTCTGGGAAGTCAATATTGCCGCTGCCATCCGAGTCTACCTAACATAATCAAAACAAGGAATGTTGAAAAATAATTACATACATTTTTCAGTTTTTAAGTGTCAATGATTACTCCAGACAGTATTTTTGAAGAGGACATTTTTTGTCAAAACGTAAAATAATCATTACATGTATGTGTAAAATTAAGCAAATCCTTGGATTTTTTTAACAGTAGGTTGAAGGACGTGTTTAGATTTTTATCAATATGAGACAAAATCTCATACTTCAGTTCCACATTACGAATACGAAGACAATGCTGCTGATTATAACAAAAGAAAGCGCGAAAGCGCTACAGTAGATCCACCAGTATCACAGTGGCGTGCTCACGTCATACCACCGTGTAGCAAGCACATTCCTGCTGCGGATGTTAACTGAACGTAGCTCCACTTATTCCCACGGTATAGAGCTCGTGGCTCACATACGTATATATGCTTCAACGTTTGTCATTTTAAACTCTAGCCTAATATTCGTATGCATGTAATCAAAGCTCAATATTCTCATAATCGTCTAGACTAAAACCTACATGTGTGGTAGATCTTTATATATGTGACTTAGTCTCAGAACGTACAGCCTGCTGCACTAAATTTCAGAGTAAATATACCTGCTTTGAAATGGCTATTTGCAAGAGCTATCTATAAATTCGACACACCAGAGTTTGATGTAAACCCCCAAATGTGTTCCTCCATAATTATACATCTGCCTCTTAAATTCGTATATCTACATCGTGGGTTCACATGAAACTCTCTTACTCTGCCCGTAAACAGTTTTACAATATCTCAACAACTTGCAAATTGCATAATAAATACCTTTCATCTAAACACACGCACGCACGCACGCGCGCACACACACACCATCATCATACGATTCTCTACTAGACCAGACCAGCACCCACCTCATTGATCATGTCCTGTAGCTCGGCCTCGGTGGGGTTCTGGCCAAGCGACCTCATCACGGTCCCCAACTCCTTGGTGGTGATGGTGCCGTCCCCATCCTACAGAAGACCACTTACGCACATAAAAATCATACAGTTTATTATTCTTGATACTTACGCACTTTTCTTCCTGTATGCTGGTAGGTGGATATGGTATGGCTTGGGTGAAACAGTGATGAATATTGAAGGCGAACCAATATGTGATATTGGTATATAACTTTTTTTTTATCATGGTGGCATCATCTTTTCCCTCGTGTATTTCTCATCTCGCGGTGAAAATTGGTGGGTGAACTGCTGTGACTGTCCGACTTGGAGTGGATAGCATGTGAGGGTACATAAAAATGAATGCTATGGTTGGTGGTGATCTGACAATATGACGGAATGGCTGTGCGCTATACATGTAGGTTCCTGCTTTAAAGTGTTTTGGTGTTTTAGGCATGGTGATGGAAATCTATCACCATTTCCTGTTTTAGGCACAGAGCATGCATGTTATACACGTAGTTTGTTGTATATTACCGATGGCTCGGCTTATTATTTGTAATAAGATTGTAAAAGATGATTTTACTATGATTCCATCCGCTATGAGATCGTTCGTCTTCACATCTATTGAATACACGTATATTTTTAGGAAATCACCTGCAGGCCTTTATTCTATGAATCGCTCATGATTATAGTGGTTCCAATTTAGTATTGAATTGAAAAAATACACAAACATAATTAAATTTCAAAGCGTATTCTACCGAATAAAAATGTAATAATAATATTGAATTAATTATCTAAAAAAATATGCATGTACTGTCATTTCTATTAAACAATTATCGGTAGAGGAAAGTCTTAATGTAAAATGCAAACATAATTAGCAACAATACTTTGGAATCAATTACCATCAATTACCAACCTTGTCAAAGAGTGAAAATGCCTCTTTGAATTCAGCAATATTTTCCTCTGTGAGATTATCTGCCATATTCTCTATATGTGTAGTATTAGTAATTAATTATAAGCCTTCAGTGCTTGATGTGCAATATGAATATGATTGTGTTATTTAGATACCTTATCATACTTATAGTGATTGGAAGATGGGGATCGTCCGAACATGCATGACACATATCCCTACACGTGGTCTAAACAACAAGCACAGATTATTTACAATTAATATGAATGCACAATAACAAGAAAATATTAGAAGCATGAATAAGATAGTTAACAATGGTTTTTAATTCTAATGAAATATACAGATTGATATGTCCAACTTTCCAATATTCAGACTTCGTTGGGTGCACTATTTTCTTTCACAGATCTGCGGATGGTCACAGACTTCTTCATTAAAAGTAACATTGTACTTTTATTGGTTGATTAAGTGCCGCAATGCGGTAACTTATCAATTTGCAGATGATTTAGTAATAATGGTGATAACGAGTTTCTTCTCAGGCATGAATCGCGCCATTGTTGTAATTTACGTTGTGTGGGGACACAGTGATAGTAGCTTAGTGTCTCTGTCATCAGATCCAAACATTCATGTTTGTGCCGGCCGATCTCCTTGCAGAAGAAAAGGGACTGTGTGCGCACACATTTATCCAAATTCGTTTTAGGGATGCTGTACATTTTGTCATGCTCCGCAAAAGTGGAACAGTGCCCCCTTTTTCTTAACACTCTTCCCCCAAAAGGTGGAAACATCAGATGTGTGACATAATCGAAGAATATCTACAGTGTTTCGCGATATTAGCGTTTCCGCACGATTTTGCGCGTGCAAAAACACAAACACACTCGTGTAAAACCCACAGGTTTGCACCCTTTTCCAAAAACTTTGCAGTGCCAAAGATCTATAGTGATCTCGATAATTCACAATCTTTTGTTTTAGCCTTGAATAGATCTTATTGACAAAAATGTTATCAGCAAACAGGTGATTAGAGTAACCCAATGGGCTGTTTTCAACATAAACTTGCGCATATATAGTATATCAAGTTGTTTACTAACGCCCACCGCGCCCTATATAATCCCACGTTAATAAACGCCGCTTCAGAATCTTTGCATAACACTAATTGTAATGAAAGGCAAGAATCTAATTCTGTCAATGCTAATGCTGAAGCGCCACTCGCAAATTACAGCAATATTGTGCAGATGAAGAAAGCGATTGTGCAATAAGACGAGCGTGTTGCCCATCTCGGCAAACGACAATTGCTTCTCGACGTTCCCGGCATTCCCGCCAAAATTAATGTATTCCTCCGCGTCGCAATCACGCACGGTTTCACAATGAGCAGGCGACAGTTCTAGCAATGATAACTCGTTGTTTATTGCAATAACGGCGGACTCTCCCATCAGGATTAATTCCACGCACACCCGTGCGCCTCATAACACGTGTCCCTCGATTATCGCCCACCGGAAGTACATACGCTCTCTGACTCGGCGCACACTTTCGCCCATTTCCGGTGCCAGATTCTTGAGCCAATTTGTACTCGCGGCGTGGGGCCCTTTCACTCGGTCACACCGGGCTATTGAAGCGGGAATGTCACACATTATTGGCCCTTGAGATCACGGCAGCTGATAGTTACAATCTAGACTAATTAATTCATAGGCCTACGTGTGCTGCTATCCACATCCATTGGTCATTGTTTTGCGCACAGACGGTGGTAATATAGTTGAAGTCTCTTCCAGACATAGGCTATATATGTATGTTATGTGTTGCATGCAGACACCAATTATGTACCCTATTTCCGACGACAATTATATGTATTTCCACTTTTTCATGATTGTTATTAAAAAAATCCTAGCATACTTCAAAAATAGTTTTCTACGGGCACTGCGTATAAACAGGTAAAGATGTAGGCTAATTGCAAATGCATTAGCTCATTTTGTATGCATATATTATACTTTTTTTTTAGATGACAAAATATCCCACAAACATATTCCCCCGAAGGTTCGCACTCGCAACAAGCAGTTTTGCGTCTCAATTGAGCGGTCATCAATATTGCGGATGAATTTTATTGGCTCATCACTGCCCCTTGCACAGCTTACAATTGCAATAAACAGCCCACTGCCTCATCTCAATTACAATAAACAGTCCCGAGGGGTGATTTGTCACTCTTTTATTGTCTAATTAAACAGCAGAGGCCAATTTCCCGGCGTCCATTGCGCGCGCCACGTTCATCACGTGACAAGAAGATGGATGATCACGTGATTAATCAGCAGGCGATATGCAAAGAAGCCCGCTTTGGAAATGAATACTTTTTGTGCAACTTTACAAGATATATGTGCATGTGTATACGTGTCATTTGTTAAATGAAGTCCAGAGGTGTGAAAACTGTTATTTACACAGTGGTCATCGTTGTATCGTGTTAGATCACTGTAACACACACACACACACACACACACACACACACACACACACACACACACACACACACACACACACACACACACACACACACACACACACACACACACACACACACACACACACACACACACACACACACACACACACACACACACACACACACACACACACACACACACACACACACACACACAAAACACACAAAACAAAAAAAAAACACAAAACACAAAACACAAAACACAAAACACAAAACACAAAACACACAAAAAAACGCACCACTATATTACATACGTAAGCGTTTCGACATTTCGCATTTTGCAGATGCGAAACATTCACATATCGACTATTGTTTGTCTCCTCCATCTTCGGAAAACTTAGATCTACCGTGCATGCCAGACCAAAGAACGTGTACGAATACAACTGCAACATGTGCGTCTGTACAAGTTCTAGTCTCCAAATATTATCATTTCAGTTGAGTGATCCAGGTGAAATTGTTCTGACAAATAACGGTTGAGTTGAGAAAGATGCTTACAAACTCAGCCGCGTGTGAAATCGACGTTCTGTTGGATGTCAAAAGGTGGCGCATTTGCGCAAGCCGCCATATTTGAGCAGGAAAGTTTGAAACATATGCGAAGACAATATATGCCATTGCTTGTCATCACAGATAACTGGAGCCCTAAAGACGTGACATCATTCCGACACTCAACTTGAAGAGGCTGACATGCGTGACGGTCTGCGCAAAGGGACTTGTTGCAAAGTCGTCTGTCGTGTGATGGCGTCAGCGAGGTTCCCTGGGAAATGTCTGTCAGCATAAAGAGATGGGTGAAAGAGGAAGTGATTTGGGGCATCAGAATGATGTCCAACTCAGACGACTCTCCCTTGATAGTTGACAGTTATGTTTTGTTTTGCTTTTTATTTGACAGTGTCTTGTGGTTGTGTGAAAATGATAGTGTAAAAAATGGTCAGACTAGACGTTTATATGCTGGAGGAATTACAAAGGATGTTTGGCTGACGAAAAGAGTGAATATTAAAGATGCTAATACTAAGGGTTGTGTTTGCAAATTACTAGTATCGAATATGGTTTTACGGTTAACCATAAATAAAGAAAATAAGAATACAAAGTGAGGAAACAAAGACGTGCGTCTAACTGTCATACTATTGCCCCTTCAACACCTCCGAATAACCTTTAAAGACGTATAGACATTCTCCAGATATACAAGGGGAAACCCACACGGTGTGTTAAAACACTTTTAAACGAGAATCAGAACCACACATGAAGCCTATTCCAAGTTCTTTAGTATATAAACCTCCTCATTCTCAGCCATACAAGGAGTCCATTATCCTGGCCGGCTCTATACTATACCCGTCTGCTCCCGGCCCCGGCATGCCATTCTCTGCGGCCGCACCTCGGCGACCAGCCTCGGCACACGCCCGTCTCTCGGGAGGTCCGAGGCCCCGGTATGGGCGCACGACAACCTTCTCATGTCTACGTCCGAGCAGCAGGTTGCCCGGAGACCGGGCCCACTTTTGCCAGATGTCCACTGGCCATTTTCCATGGGGGTAATTTGTATGAACATATTGGCTGTATTTATAGCATTATCATCGCCTTGCCCGCCCCGCCATAATCGACGAAGAAAGAGACAGATTTGTCCGCCATTTATGAAGACATTAGCTATTGCCACACCCACTTTTTATTTTCATTGCTTTTTTTTGCTACTTCAACTCAATGGCAATTTTGGAGGGCTTATATTGTGGTTTATAAAAACAAATTTAGTTACAAAAGAATATACGTGGATTGAAGTAGTTGTGTATATATACAAGACAAGACTTAAGCAGTTCAAAATGTCGTCAGGCGGACGTATATGATAAGTGGGCGTGGCTACAGCTGCGCCGACCGTTACATCGGGGTGTGCTCGGCGAACCACGCGGCACGGACGACATTCCGTAGCCGTGGTTTTCCCTTACCTACAGATAAGGCAATGAAATGTTTGTTAATTCCGCACAATGTCGGATAAACAATGAATAGATTGTTTCAGTTTAATGTACACGGCGCAACGTCTGTGAATTAATATAAAACTCATAATCACATTCTGTTTCACCTATATATTGCATAATAACATACGCCGCCGTTTCTCTGCAGGTATACCTGGTAGTCTACTCTAAAAAAAGACACCTTGCCAAGGTTATTTTCATAAATGGAAAGCATGGAGCAGACCAAAGTGCACTCACCAAGTGGCACGTAACTGTGGTCAAGAACAGTGACAGCTTGGTCACACACGGAGAACAAGAGGTACGACATTGCTGAGCCGTTTGTCAAAAAGAAGTGGTGTAGTTTCGATTGTATAGATTCATAGCTACCATATATAGGCATTGTCCATATGAAAACGAAAAGTCATTGTGAAAGTCCCTTCCACGAATCGGGTTTTTAACACATGGACAGGACACAGATAATTATGCCTATGGCGACTCGGATTCTGATTGTAAGTTCCACAGAATTGAATATGGTTGTATCACGGCTATATACTGCGTATATATAGACGTGAGATATGACGATGACCATGATTGTGTGTACAATAAGTTTTCTTGTTTTGTTTTTTTCTTTTAAACAAACGTAATGGGGGGGGGGGGGGCTGTTGTCTCCCTTTTTTTCACAAATTTATACAATTACAAATTACAAATACTAAGTCACTAAAATGGTATGTTGCTACGAAACATGGTGTTACTTCAAACAATCAAAATTAAGTACCCCATGAAACCCCCCACCTCTTTATGCATAATCATTTGTAATCAATTACACATTGTAAGACAACATTTTATCACGAATCTAATACTGATTATGACATTATGTAATGCTAATGAAATATGAAGTGTGCGACGACGTTGCAAATGCTGCGCACGGTGCAATTTTATGCGTACCGTTTTTAAAAGTCTGGCTACCCGTTTATGCACAACCACCAGCAGGGGCATGCATAAGGCTAGGTACATGGACACGAAAGGAACTTACATGTAAATAAGAAAAGTCGCCTACTCTATGAGTGTGAACTTTCATTTTTTTTTTTCATTACGCTGCACTGCCAATAGCGCCAGGACTTTAAATACTCTGGTATTATTAATTATTTTCAATTATAGAAAAATATTTATAATAATAAAATACATCATGCACTGATATTTGCACATATTACGAGCCATCACAAATAAATTTGAACTAATGAGTATATGCCATAAATATATATAATTAATATAAAATGAAATCTATTGTATTTTGTGTGTTCTGTGAAAGAAAAAAAATATGAGTGAAGAAAAAATAATATGGGTGCCGTTTCATAATCAATTGTGAGACTACATGTATATACTCTAAATATCTCATTTCACCAACGAAATATGTATCTATTTTCGGATTTACCATAAATGTCCTTCAACATTTTCTGTGCTATAAAATATACCCAGCGTTGACTATGGTAAACTTTCCTCGTATAAAAACCATATACCAGTGTCAAGTCCCGCGTCAAAACAGGGCTTTTCGCACAATAGACAACACCTTAAGATTTCCCAGAGGACTGTATCTGATTAATGGTTCTCTAATGTGGCCTCCCCTTTCTGTGAGATATCAACATCGTTGGCAAAAGTTTAAATTACCATGACAAAGGGCGAATTACGCGCATGAATACGCACTAATTTTCCTCAGCGCAGGTGCGAAAATGTAAAAACCGGAGAACTCAGCTTGAAATCAGACGACAAGCGAGTGGCAACTGTTAAAAGATTTGACGGTGAAATCTCAATATTGCGCTTACAATGACTTCAAGGGGTTTAGAATTTCAGCAATCTGATAGAATCTTCTGTTGTGGAGATGGGGGAATTGGTGCTGTAAGTGATTTTGACTTCTGACCCGGTTGGAAGTGGCCATTTGGTTGTTTCTTTTTTAAAGAACGTGTTGCTGCAAATTGTGGTCATTTATATAGTGACGAGTTTGTTGGTTAGATTCAACTTGTTTTTTAGTCAAATACATGTAGACCTACAAAGCTTTAACTGCTTAAAAAACTAGCCCTGTTTGTTTATTTTGTTATTGCTTTAGTTTTTTTTTTTTTTTTTTTTTTTTTTTTTTTTACAGAATTGTGCTTTATTAGATGACTTAAAATATGAACAGTGAACAATGTATGTTGTTCAGCGATAATGTTAAAAAGCAAACACATCAAGCACACAGTCTTTGAGACTGATTTCTAATCCAGTGGCAGTCATTAATTTTCGTAATTTTTGGCCAAGTGCTGGAACCACTGGGTTGCATGTGTAATGCGATTCGACCACTAGCCACCCGCTCTTCCTCTCTCCCGATAAATCCTAACTTTAGAACTGGAACATCGATAAAACACCTAGACCCAAAAAGCACGTCATGAAAGAACAACTTGTAGAATGAACACTTTGTACTACACGGTGTAATTAACAAGCACACCTGCGATAAACTGGAAACAATGACGTTTGTCAAAAGGCTGCTGTGAATCAAATTAACTGTGACAAAAGACAGACAAAAGTCAAGAGTCTCTTGTCCCTTCTACGCTCACTCTTTTCAAGTGACTACTGTAAGAATTACTCTTCATATTAGTGATGTTAACACATACCCGGCGAGTCTTTTTCCGGCCACATGCAACTTTCATTTCTTCTCAATGATATGCTGATGTAATAATGATACCTTATTTCATACTGGAACAATTCAGTTTCAAGTTTAAGCATAAGCAGTTTTATGAACAAATACTTACATTTGTTTTTTTTCTTCGTATCATTTTGCGTGGGTATTGGTGTGAACATCATCAGCCAATAAGGGATTTGTTAAACTGGACATAGGAAACCTCTTGTGCTGGACAACATTTGGACACAGTTCTTAATCCCTCACCCCCGCGGCATAATGACTATTGCGTATCATAACATTTAACTGTTATCAACATGTGATAAACTTGCGCCGTAGGTCTGCAATTTCTCGTGAGTGACCACCACCTCCTAACCTCCTACAATTTACTTTTAAAATACACATTCATCTCTCATTTCAAAAAGTACGTGTTGTGATAAGTCAATCATACGAGGCCGTCACCATAAATGGCGTCACACTGTAAGCAAACTCCAGCCGCGCGCATGCGTGAAGAACAATATAAAAGTCGTTTGGAAAAGCGGCCATTTTGGCCCCTACTACAAAGCAGCTTGTAAATCACATTTTAACCAAATTAAACCGCGACCGTCATTTCCGCCAAGACGAGAAGTGACACGCAGAAAATTGAAGCGAAGGGGACAAAGCCCAGAACGTTCTCGCATTACCATCGAGCTCTGAAGACGGAGGAAAAAGTTAGCCTTTCACCACGCCCACTGTCATTACACCAACTTAGTGAATGGCGCGCAGGTCAAAAGGCGCACTCGCCTGCGAGGACGGGGAAGGTTTGAAATCAAAGCAAACTCCTTGAGCTTTTTGGCGTATATAGTAAACATTATGGGCATGGGATTGCTATTGCACACGTGATACCTTTCACTTGTTCTTTCTACCCCCCCCCCTTTAAAGAAATAACATATAGTTTTTTTAAATACCCTTTTTATATATAAAACGCATTTGAGAACATGACCTTATCATGTTTGATTTGTTTGAAGGGTAGCTATTTATAATGTGCTTCAGCGTTGTGCTTGATTGGTGTGGTATGAAAAGTTTTTACCGTGTAACACAGAGAGTGCTTGAACTACTCATATTATGGTGGTTGGTGGATTTTTTTTTCTACATTAAGAATACACGTTTTTATGAAGTAAATGGGAAATGAAAGTTTTGAGAAACCTTCATAAGCCAGCACTTGCACCATGTGTCATTCATTGTGGTCGACGATTTATTGCACCAATCAGGTTATGGCTCCGAAACCAAAGAGGGCGGAGTCAGAACGCTTTGGCTGGGGTGTAAAACAACCTTCACCGCAACTCACCACTGGCTAGTGCGTTTTGCCCGCATTATGAGAAGTGGGACTCTACCTCAATATGGAAGACAGATGCTGAGAAAGTCACACTTTCAACAGATTTTATCTCTCGTGATACACGTATCTCAATAAAAGGTTGCTTGGCATCTTTTTTCTCAAGGGAGAAAAACATTAACTGCTTCAAGTGGATCCAAAGTGCAAATAGGTTTAAATAGAGGATATTTATCAATTGTTCAAATGGAATGAGTCATTGAGTAAGACTTTCACCGTATGTTGACATGGGATGCAAGTTTAATGAGTAAGACTATTATCAAGTGTTTACGTGGAATGAGTTTATTGTGTAAGACTACTGAAGGGCAAACTGATAAGATGCGAATACCCTTTGTATGTGCGTCCCTTTTCATTGAACAACACATTACCGAGGAATTTAAATCATATTAATGCGTACATACGTCATTGCATTGGAAACAGATATATTTGGAACATTCTTACAGAGAAGCTAGGCTACAGACCAGCAAGCTGTCCCTAGATTATTAAGAACCTGGGGTGAGAAAAAAACCCGTGGGCCCTAATAGGCCTAGTATAAAATAAGCTGACGAGTAATTTCATAAGAGTAATGGGTGTTAAGACAGCACAGTAGCTACTGCATAGCTTATGCTTTTGTGCTTGCACAAAATAATATTCTTTTATGTCAATACAGTCAGTGTTCTTTAAAAGTATAAACCACTGTCTGATATACAAATACCCAAGATTCAAGCGGTGACCTGAAGAGCAAACACTTATCATCAACACATTTGCTAACAACTAAGACTTTTAATTAAAGTGACATTGACTTGTTGGTACCAAGTTATGCAAAGGGTTATACGTGGTATGAGAACCACGTGGTAGGCGAACCATGAAGTATTGTGGGTCTGGACTCACCATGGAGGCGTCACTTCCGCACGAGACAGCTTCCGGAGCCCCGCAGACGACAGGTACTGTATATTGGTCATTAAGTTTGTGAACACTAATGAAAGTACTACAGTTTGATAATAATCACTGCAATAATAAGCTAGTTCTGCTGTGCACATCTTATCCGCATGTGTTTCCATGAAACTACGAATGCGTGGTTTCGTGAAAGAGGAGGATTTGTGTGTATGCACTGGCGAAGTTCAAGTTAGAGTTCCATGAAACGCTATAACTTTGAAACATCTTATTGAGTTTATCGGTAGCATTCGATTACCGACCATGTGTTTTCTGTAAAGGACCCACATGAACTGGAAGCTGTGAAAATGATATAAAAAAACGTTCTGTTGGGAAGGGGGCCGCCTGGATCCGCCAGTGACATCCCAGATATAGCATTGTGGTTTGTGTGAATGAGAGAAAAAGAAGGTTGTTCTTCTAGATGCCAAAAGCATCTCATATATGAGTTTGATTACAACAAATATATGCATCGTTTTCTTCTATTGGTATGGTCAGTAACATGGCATATGTCATGTACCAAACAATCAAGTTTAAAACGCGTGATAAAGTACGACAATCCAGATTAGAGAGGGATTGGTCACAGACAGGGTAGTGGCCCCTTTCCCCGAAACAAACCGCTAGACACCAGCACAATTCTTGCGAGCTGCGCGTATTATGTAGTGTAAAATACCACTTTCAAAGCTCTCATACTATCAATATTATCAGCTTCCGAATTAAATGTTATATATGTATAGTATGAACATTTCAGTGTATGCTGCAGGCTATGTACGTACAAGAATATTAAGTTGTATAAGAAAAACAAAATAATGCTGGATGATACGATATTCGCTTGAATTATTCGCCGATCCATTTTTATAGCAACATTCCCCTTTAGTAAAAATGATATTGTTTGAGTATTATGCTAGTTTTATAAAGTATACAGTTAAGTTCTCTTTGGGCGTAAAGAAAGAATACTGTTTGCTCCATTATTTCACGCAGCCCTTCGACTTTAAGACATACGACATTTTTGCGCCTTCGCCCCCGTTTCTTAGTTACAGATCGAACAGGTCTAAGTGCACACACGTTTCAATGCTGAACGTGAACTTTTTTGTTTGTTTTTCAACAAAAACACACACATGATGCTTTCTGATTATTTCTAGGCATTAACAGTGATGTCTATGTCCATTATATTTGTGTTGGATTCTGGCGGCGAGTTTTGAATGGACGTATGCATGACCACTACTGAAGAAATGGTACATTGTGTATATCATTAGCTGCTTTGATATTCATGAACAATTAATAAAAATGATTTCAACGAGCACAGCATGACACATGGAGGAGAATTAGCGTAGAAGTGAGAAGAAACTGTAGCACATATACCACATAACATTATGAATAAGATTTAGATAATAGTTTTAGAGAGCAAACACCTCAAAGTCAATCTTAAGTTGCGCGCAGACCTGGGAGCGCCGACCAGTGATTCTTTGAGACAGATCATTTGCTTAGGTCGTAAATTGAATTAGCGCATGTCAAGTGTTTATACGGCATTATACGTGTTTAATTGCAGAAGAAGAACATCATTGACAGCCACCGTTGTACTTTATGTCATGTATGATCATATGAGCGTAAAATGCGGGCATGTTCTTAGATGTATTCGACTTCAATGAAAGGGACACCTGCAATATGCTTTGTACCGTACGTACATAGTACGTAAATTTAACATTATCAGATCAAAAGTGCCCATAGAGCACAGCGTCATTGACGCAAGGAACTACGTGCAATGATGGAAAAAAAACTCCCAGTATTGGAGGCGAAAATCGTGTTTTCTCAGTCGTGGAAATTGTGGACTAAGAGACGTTAAAAGGTCAAATGGCACAGAGACTTTGAATGACAAAGATTGACATTTGCAATGCTTATAACACAGACCTACCATAATACGTATTTTATAATTAGATGCACGCTATATTTCCAGCTGTTGCCCATTGTCAACTTTTGACAAAACATTATACAATCTTATTGCAAAAAACAACTAGAATTGTTTACTACTTCACAGAAACGTTACCAATTTATCACTGGTAGTAAGACTTCAGGTTTAGGCTTGTCCAGTGAATGACTTTTAACTGGTAATCCAGCTTCAGCAAATCATAGACTTCATGTCATTATACACTGACCCTATAACTTGAGCACGTACTGAAGCGTTAATAGACTGGTACTGCAGCTTTAACTTATGCTTAGTGCCGTTTTTTCTACTGGCGGTAAAACTTCTATTTTATATGTAAATTTTAGACCATAGAATTGTGAAAGTGAGAATATTATGACATTTTTGTTGTGCGTGCATCCCCAGGTCACCTGGATTATAAGGAGCACAAGTGTATGCATGATTTGGAAATAGAATATTGCTTTTAGAGATGAGGCTCATGGTAGCCAGTAAATGGTTGAGTAACTTTTGCGCTCTTCTATTTCTCGACTGGATAACTGCTGTTGAATGCTCTAAATTCCAACAACCACATACATGTACATGTCGCGAAGTCGATACCCAGCATCATGATGGGGAAAAGGTATATGTAATATATATCCTATATGAATTATATCTATATACATAGACTCAATAAGAAATGGTGTACGATCATGCGCTTCCCGGCGTGAATGTGGCTAGGTGAATAGCTTTTTTAGCACTGAAATGCTCAGATATTGAGTCATGAGTCTCTCACCTTCATGGGCATACCTGCCGCTATTTAGTTTATGATTCTAAGTGATAGCCTTATTGTTGAATTATTTGACGCAACTACGATTTCAGTGATGTAATGCATATCACTAGTGCCATGGGAATCAATTTGTGATACATTTTGAAGAATTGTTTGTGATAAATGCCATTGCCAATGAGCTTATTCCTGGTGTGGTAGTTTCCAGTTTAATTCTAAGTGTTCAATCAATTAACGCTTATTGGCTGTTGCAGGAATCGAGGAATAACAACAAAACAAAAACAACATTATATTAAGCAAACACCCAAACAAACACGGCGTTACCATGTACTATGCGTGGGTGGGTGTGTGTGTATGTGTGTGTGTGTGGGGGGGGGTCGTGTGGAGGACGACAACAACGCTTGCTTGTAGCCTACACGTAATGGGAAGATTTTCAAGAATTATGACGTTCAATAGTTTAGTGTAATACAGTGACACAGTAAAAAAAAGGGAAAGAAAAAAGAGAGAAACAAAACAATAAACAACTCTAATCTTTACACTGTTAAGTTAAGACACGCGCAACGGAACGTTACAAGTGCAGATGCGCACACAATACCTCATAATTGTGTCCATAATTGTGTCAACTTATTGGCGATCATGCTCGCTAATATCACATTCCTATCTCAGCCCCCCTCCTCCTCCACCCTCGAGGAGGGCATTCCTCGCACTTGTCCTACGTGTCAAGTAATAAAGGCAGACACGAGTATCACACGACCCGAAAGCTCCAAAGGTCAAGCGTCGTAAAAAGAGCAACTTTCTTTGAGCATCAAAGCTTCGTTGGCTGGTGTTAACTTTTGTCTACATTCTTAGAATAATGTTGTAGTTTTTGTTGCCCGTTTGCAGTTGTTTGTATGTAGTTCTATTATACTGTGTTGGTGGAAGTGAGCAGTTTGAAATGATTGCTAACGGAGTCGTTTTTCGATTTTAAGATACACTGTTGTGTTACTGCCAGCATTACCGTGCACACACCACCCCACATAGCTTGACCACGTCACAAATAAATACGCATTTCTCTTCTTTACAACCCTCACACGATCGCTCAATGCTAAATTCTAACCGGTCTTAAGTAGCACCCAACATATGAAGCATGTACAAAGTAACCACCATCATCGCGCGGTGCATGTGCAGTTTTCGTCTGTCTTTCACGTGCGCAAAGCAAGCCGGGTAATTTATCACCCTCATATCGTCTGCGGAGTTCCCGGCCGTGGAGCAGCACAATCGTCTGCTGACGGGTCACGTGATAGATTATCGGCCGTACAATGGGCGCTGAACACGTGCACGCTGCTTCCGGATCTGGAGGTCTCTATTGGTGTGAGCGCTGCATATATAGACATAGTCTTTCAAAAGACATTATATACATGTATAATAGTGGTTTCCTCTATAGTTACAAAAAACCAAAAAAAAACACGCTAATGTAAACCATATATCAAGTGCAAAGAAGAAGAGCAAGTGCAACTGTGATATTATTTAAAGGCCTTGTGATAGGCGAATAGAGACAGCATACTGTACTTTCATGGTAGGCAGAGACACGGCATTCGAAAAAAAATGTAGTGCCATTGTTACTAAAATAGCTACAGTTTAAGGGTTCACGAGTCCTGTTTTTTTTTTGTTTTTTTTTAATATGTTGTCCATTGTACGGTCTTTTGATTATCCGGAGGAGTTGGGACCTGCACACAAATGAATGCGTCTGTATGGAATCCTGGTAAAATACGTATGCCGTCAACATATTGAAAACGTGTTGTCAATGTGTGGTTCTTCACTATACATACATTATTGTAGACAATTGTTCTGAAATAACAACTGTCGCACTTGTTTGATAGCTAGGATGTGTGTGTGTGTGTGTGTGTGTGTGTGTGTGTGTGTGTGTGTGTGTGTGTGTGTGTGTGTGTGTGTGTGTGTGTGTGTGTGTGTTTGCTATGTGGTTTCACCTCGTCACCAGATTATATATAGAATATTGTCATGAGCCACGAGTAGCGACCATACATTCATATTTATTTCATCACATACAATAACATACTTATGACAAGCTCACAATCCAAAAACTATATTTATACTTAGACATACACACCGCATCCATATATCAAAACGCACAATTACACACATTATTCACACAACTCCAAAACACGCCATCAAAAACTGGTAGTACAAAAACTGCATTAGTCCACCGATGAATAGTCACGTAAATTGTGATTGGATGAATGATCTCGTCTGACATGAAGCTTCCTCGTCTTCAGTGAAACACACTTGGGTAGAATCCTCCATCCCATTCGTACCTACAAGTAAGACGGGTATTTTAATTACTTTCTGTCCAGACGTGAATCTCTCCGTGCACTAAACAATCAAAGACACATTTATAAGATGACCATTTTCGTAGCCCAAAACTCCAGACAAAGACCACATCTATATCACTGGTTGACGGTCCAACAAGTGGTCTTGATAGAGGTTCTACTGTATAACTTTTGCATGACAGGAGGAAATCCCTCCCTCCGAGGTCAAAACAGAAGGACATCTCTATGAAGACAACAATAGAAGGTTTGGTCTTATGATAGAGGTTGCCTTGATTACAGCTGTAGTGTGGACCTATTGTAAATCTGTATACTCTTAACTCAGAGACAATATAGAAAATGTAATGAAGTACATAAAAATACAATTCCAGTAAGTCTAGCAAGTACTGGTTATATCAAGCGTGTTACGTTCATTCCGGGAACATGAGTCCCAACTTGTCCTTACGAATGCAAAAACGACTGCATAGATTACTAGTATGCCTAAATCATTAAGAGTTGTGGAAGTTATCTATAATGGTACATGTAGTCGTACTTGATTTATACTGAACACATATGGACAGTTTTAAAACGTGACACCGCAACTCCCAGTATATTTCAGGAATATTTATGCTAATAATTGTGGTTACATGGCTCCCTGTTATTACAATAAATGTTACGATACTTAATATGGTAAAATGTGTACCTGCTTACTGGAATGTACTCATAGTATCATAGTATGTACTCATAGTATTATACTTACATACTTATATGTGAAATTCCACCTCACTGTTGTCAGGGGAGTACTGCATACGGTGCTGTTGTAAGTAGCTTTCCCTGTTCTGAATCAGGAAACGCATTATCCTCCAACTGCAGAAACAAGAGCAAGATCTTGTGTGTGCAGGAAATTGTTTAATATATTGTATATGTAATCTACATATGATGCCTATGCTGTGGTGTTTTAATGCATAGAGCATGTAATAAGCTTCAAATGTTATCTTTCTAAATGAAAATCAAATAGAAAATGAAGGTGCTATTGTGCAAAAAAATGTAGGCAGACTAAAGACTGTAATCACAATTGATCATAATGTTGCGTGGTGATCGGTGAATTCAAATGTGTTTATTATCAACCATCTCACATTCTATAGTAATAACTTATACATTGGAAACTTCCAATTTGGAACTCAAATTGAGTTTTGAACTTCTATAAATATTTCGCTCACAACAACGTGTCAGCGATAGTAAGAATCACCCCCATTTCACAGGCAACCTTCCCTTAAACAGTTTACCCGTCCCCAAAACGCGCCCTAGTTTTCGATTCATGTTTAAGTGTAACAGGTAAATCAAACAATGGTACTCACAAAGCCACGACGGCGACGAGTGTCACGACCATAAAGACGACCATCAAGATGGCGAGCTCGATCAAATTCCCGTATCGCAGACCAATATCCTGAACCACTGCTGTCGTATTGTGATAACCAGTTCCATTGCCATTCTCAATGTCCAGGGCATTTAAACATACCAGCTGAGAAAATGTAACAATCAGCAATAATATAATCTTTCCGGTGTGACATTTTGTTTCATTTTTATAATCCATATTCGTTTTCTGTGTCGAGAATTTCTGAAAATTGATAAGAAATTAGCAAGAACATACAAATAGCAGGTGTTGAAGAAATGCAAGTTCATTCTGAAGTAAACCTACCCTTACCTGTACCAAATTCTGCAGTATACTGAACAATGGCTATGGTTATACCTCTACTTGAAGTCATGTTTAGAATAGGCAGCTTAAAACTTACGTAATCGTAAGTGGTCAACTACGGCCAGCAAGAATTCACCCCGGGACACCGCAGTCTCTTCGGTGTTACGCTTGGTCACGCACGGGGTCACACGGTCACGCATCGGGGCTTGAACCACAAACTGAATGTTGCAGCAGCAGCAGCAGCAGCAGCAGCAGCAACAGCAGCAGCAGCAGAAGCAGTAACAGCAGCAGCAGCGGCAGCAGCAGCAGCAACAGCAGCAGCAACAAAAACAACAACAGCAACAGCAGCAATATTTACCAGCAAATTATTTGAAATTACTTTAAATGTCCATTTTACGTCAACCGAATAAGCAATATTTATAATATTTAAAAAATACATATAAGATCTACATGTTTACATTTTTTCCAGTTCCATCAGAATGGTTGGATGAATGCCTCGATGAGCCGAAGTCCGAAATAAAGTATTGTGGTACGTGCAACACCCCGTCCTCATACATCTGAAACTCTGAATACTAGTGTATAACAGTGGCTTCTCCAGTATTTTATTGGGAGGGGGTGTCTAGTCCCCACATTCTGGCTACGCCACTGAGAATCTCACTTTTAGTAAATGAACATCACGGTGTTAACCTGGTAAAGGTGTGAAATATATACGTGTAAAAATTAATTTGTATACTATACAGCTCATTGTCTGAAACATATACGCGTAGTGACCAACCTACGTACTGCAAAATTCTGACTAATATATAAGGTAAATTTGGAAAGTTAGAAGTTATAAATAGATCACCAGGATTGTCTTACTACTAAATTATTGCAAACTTGGTATGGTACGAAGTATGGGCATACTAGGACTACTTGACATTACATTTACGTAATTAGTAGACAGTTTAGTCTGACATGAATGTACCATGTAATGCTGGCTGCTAATTTGTATACGTTATTTCATCCAACAATAAATTGGTTCTAATAGTTGCTTTACTTTGAATGCTGAGTTGTTCATTGTTGAGTATTTCATGAATGGCATTTCAGAACAAAAAGAGAGAAAACTAAGAAACGCTTCAAAGCCACATTCCACACCCAGGACACTGAAATGGTGAGTTGTCGTCTAAACTATATACAGTATAATGTATATTGCGATGGTAGCTGAAACACATCAGCCATGCAAGGACTGGCAGATCCAGATTTTCTAAAGATTTTCTAAAGATGGCAGAGAACGCAAGTAGGAGTTCCATGATATCAATACACATGTACGCCCAAATGCAGCAGTCAATTAATTGTGGAAAAACGACAACATTTCAATGGTGCCGTTTCTTGTTGTTGGGGGAAGAGGGACCCTGTCTGTTTTTCTTTAACACTGTTTTTTAGCCTTGCCAGAATATTTATACACATTATAATTTTGTTTAACTACTAGAATACTCCCAAAACATGTCAGCGACTGTCAGCTAATCAAAATCATATACGCTAGACCTTCTCATTAGGACCACCTTTGGGACCAGTGTTAGGTGGTCTCAATAGAGACATGGCCTATACAGAGCTTCCGTTTTTGGTAGCTATATGAAACCGAGCACTTGTTCTGCGCAGGTATTGAGTTGGGTAGCGGTTTTACTGTGCAAACTGTTTGAAAGCAACAACGAACTTTTACAATACAAAGCACTACGACCAACTTTATTAAATAAAATTACATGTTACATAAACAAATCTATACATTAAAAATATATACATTTAAACGCGGTAAATACACTGTATATGTTACATTTTACCTTATTATCACATATATAAATCAAGTTCGAAATAGTTCATCAATAAAACCATTAAACACACAATAAAATAAAAATATACCTGTTTGAAAGCAACAACGAACTTTTACAATACAAAGCACTACGCCCAACTAAAGATTTGGCGGAAGTACCTGCTTCAATACCGTTGTTTCATTAAGGAATATAAAACGTGGATTTAAACAGTACCTATGAGTAACTGCTAACGAATATCAAGTTGGATTTTTGTACAGTGCGAAAATCGCAAACTGCTACATCTAAAAAAATGAAGGGTTTTGAAGGTTACCCTAGGGTCTTACAATATAGGTGGTCTCAATAGAGAGGTGGTCCTAATAGGAGGTTCTGCTGTACGCTCACAATGTCGCGCACTTACACACCTGTCGTCTGCTGCCCCCTGCAGGCTGGAGGAAAACTACGAGCTGGCGGAGGGCGTGTGCATCCCGCGCTCCACGCTCTACGTGCACTACCTCGACTACTGCGAGAAGACCGACACGCAGCCCGTCAACGCCGCCAGCTTCGGCAAGGTGAGCAGTGTGCGGCGTGCGGCTGCACGGGTGGGTGGGACGTGGGCTGCATGTTTTGTTTGTTTGTTTGTTTGTTTGTTTGGTTGGTTGGTTGGTTGGTTGGTTGGTTGGTTGGTTGGTTGGTTGGTTGGTTGGTTGGTTGGATAGTAATTAATTGGTGGGTTGGGCTGGTGGGCTGGCTGGCTGGCTGGCTTAATGATTGTCAGAATGGTTGATTGGCGGTGGTTTGCTGGCAGGCTGGCTGATTTACTGAACTCTTCGCTGTTCTCTTTGCTGCACGTAATAATTAAGTGTGTTATGGACATTTACGTATGCTACGAACGTTTGACATCCGTAGCAAAGTTTTGAGAATTGCAAAATTTTCCTGGGCTATCTACGTATGTCTGCGTATCCTGCGTCTTGAGTTACCGATAGATACGTATGCTTACGGAGGATACATATACTTGCGGATGTTTACGTATTTGTTATCCGCAAGCATCCGTATCTACCTAAAGTGGCCATGTGACTGTAGCATTACCGTGATTTATAGCCTCGTTCAACCAGACTCTGTATTATGTTCTATATCATTGTAGATAATAAGGCAGCAGTTTCAGCACATCACGACTCGGAGGTTAGGCACTAGAGGCCAATCGAAGTGAGTAACATCATTATGACATTAAAAGACAATGTTCAGTCTTAACTTATAAATATAGCCCTGTTGTTTTGAAAGTGACAATATGCAACCTACATGCGCAGGACACGATTAAACTTGTTAACAAGTAGCTAATGATGCTAAGTGG
>CM032661.1:37285775-37314319 GCA_019095985.1 Streblospio benedicti
AATTCTGACTAATATATAAGGTAAATTTGGAAAGTTAGAAGTTATAAATAGATCACCAGGATTGTCTTACTACTAAATTATTGCAAACTTGGTATGGTATGGTATGGGCATACTATGGGACTACTTGACATTACATTTACGTAATTAGTAGACAGTTTAGTCTGACATGAATGTACCATGTAATGCTGGCTGCTAATTTGTATACGTTATTTCATCCAACAATAAATTGGTTCTAATAGTTGCTTTACTTTGAATGCTGAGTTGTTCATTGTTGAGTATTTCATGAATGGCATTTCAGAACAAAAAGAGAGAAAACTAAGAAACGCTTCAAAGCCACATTCCACACCCAGGACACTGAAATGGTGAGTTGTCGTCTAAACTATATACAGTATAATGTATATTGCGATGGTAGCTGAAACACATCAGTCATGCAAGGACTGGCTTTCTCAGATTTTCTAAGATTTTTCTAAAGATGGCAGAGAACATAAGTAGAGTTCCATGATATCAATACACATGTACGCCCAAAATGCAGCAGTCAATTAATTGTGGAAAACGACAACATTTCAATGGTGCCGTTTCTTTGTTGTTGGGGGAAGAGGGACCCTGTCTGCTTTTCTGTTTTAACACTGTTTTTTAGCCTTGCCAGAATATTTATACACATTATAATTTTGTTTAAATACTAGAATGATCCCAAAACATGTCAGCGACTGTCAGCTAATCAAAATCAAATACGCTAGACCTTCTCATTAGGACCACCTTTAGGACCAGTGTTAGGTGGTCTCAATAGAGACATGGCCTATACAGAGCTTCTTTTTGGTAGCTATATGAAACCGAGCACTTGTTCTGCGCAGGTATTGAGTTGGGTAGCGGTTTTACTGTGCAAACTGTTTGAAAGCAACAACGAACTTTTACAATACAAAGCACTACGACCAACTTTATTAAATAAAATTACATGTTACATAAACAAATCTATACATTAAAAATATATACATTTAAACGCGGTAAATACACTGTATATGTTACATTTTACCTTATTATCACATATATAAATCAAGTTCGAAATAGTTCATCAATAAAACCATTAAACACACAATAAAATAAAAATATACCTGTTTGAAAGCAACAACGAACTTTTACAATACAAAGCACTACGCCCAACTAAAGATTTGGCGGAAGTACCTGCTTCAATACCGTTGTTTCAAACAGGGATTAAAGAACCATTAAACAGTACCTATGAGTAATATTAACGAATATCAAACGTGGATTTTGTACAGTGCGAAAATCGCAAACTGCTACATCTATGAAGGTTTGATTCCCTCAAAAGTGGTCTTACAATATAGGTGGTCTCAATAGAGAGGTGGTCCTAATAGGAGGTTCTGCTGTACGCTCACAATGTCGCGCACTTTGTTTGTCGTCTGCTGCCCCTTGCAGGTTGGAGGAGAACTGGCTGGCGGGGGGTTGGTGCATCCCGCGCTCCACGTTGGTTGGACTACTGCGAGTAGTACACGCAGGTCAACGCCGCCAGCTTCGGGCTGGTGTGCGGCTGCGGCTGCACTGGCGTGGGCTGCATGTTTTGTTTTTTGTTTGTTTGATTGTTTGAATGGTTGATTGGCGGTGGTTTGCTGGCAGGTTGGCTAGATTTACTGGTGGGCTGGCTGGCTTCGATTGTCTGTTCTGGCTTTGCTGCACGTAATAATTAAGTGTGTTATGGACATTTACGTATGCTACGAACGTTTGACATCCGTAGCAAAGTTTTGAGAATTGCAAAATTTTCCTGGGCTATCTACGTATGTCTGCGTATCCTGCGTCTTGAGTTACCGATAGATACGTATGCTTACGGAGGATACGTATACTTGCGGATGTTTACGTATTTGTTATCCGCAAGCATCCGTATCTACCTAAAGTGGCCATGTGACTGTAGCATTACCGTGATTTATAGCCTCGTTCAACCAGACTCTGTATTATGTTCTATATCATTGTAGATAATAAGGCAGCAGTTTCAGCACATCACGACTCGGAGGTTAGGCACTAGAGGCCAATCGAAGTAAGTAACATCATTATGACATTAAAGACAATGTTCAGTGGTAACTTATATAAGATATAACCCTGTTGTTTTGAAAGTGACAATATGCAACCTACATGCGCAGGACACGATTAAACTTGTTAACAAGTAGCTAATGATGCTAAGTGGTTGTCGCTATATTCTATTTTACCTGCAAATCATTTTATTATAGACCGTTGCTCAACTTGACTGTAACACTAATGGTGAAGTCAATGTTTATACCCCCGACCTGAATTCCTGATTTGTGACGTGCAAGAGACACCCACTTATTTATATCTTTGTCATTCCTTCAATTGAATTTGGGATTGTTGAAATACATTTGAATCTCCCCATTTGGACCACATAAGAGACTGGCCTCGATTAAGAGGTGATCTTTGTAGAATACTTAGTAGTCACCCAGTTTCTATACTGGGACTGTAAACAGGTCATTTCTGTCAGAGTTGGTAGCCTATTCTGTCAGAGTTGGTAGCCTAGTTGGCGGTAGATCCGTCGCCAATGGAGCTCAATGGCAATGGCTCTGGTGGGTCATTGCATGTTTCATTACTGGAACGGTCTCATATAGGGGGACATGTAGTTAGTGATTTGCCCTAAATCTTGAGCGTGAATTATGAACAGACTGTATTCAAATATGTAAATGTAAATGTGCTTATTTACAGTCGCAATTCACAGTTTTTGCCGTTCTGAAGCGACTTTACAATTACACCAGATCATTTGCATCCTCGCCACACATTTTCATTCTCAATACAACTCCCCGGGGAGCATACAGCACATCGCTACAGTAGCGCAGACGTGCTAAAATGTGATGCAACCCATTCAATTACAATTCTAAAAAGATTTGTGAAAGACAATGAAATGTATTGGTGACTAGTGATTTAGGAAAGAAAAATGTGGGTGCCTGGATTTTCACCACCCATTTATATACCGTTATTATTTTTGAGAATAGTTCGTAATCATTTCCTCACTATATGCGAGTTGTACACAGTTTCACACATAACTTGAATCATTGTTAAGGGTTTTTTCTTCTTCCAGATACCATTACTACGGCATCGGCATCAAGGACAACTCGATATATTACGAACTCATGTATTCCAAGAACGGGGTTCAAAAGTAAGGCGTTAATGTTATTCGGGGAAAAGCTAATATCAATAAGTTAGACAATATCTTGATACTCTAAACCAGAAGCATTCACACGATGTGAACTACGATACAAATTATCATAAAGTGACAAAAATTACCCCTTGATAAATATTTGCAATAAAATACGTTGCAATGTATATTAACAAAAACTACGATGAGTATCATAAATATATTTCCTGACAAGCATTTGACTGGTTTGTGAATTTGAAACCACAAGTATAGTGAAATGAAAACATTAGAACGTGAGACAACTAACAAAAACTATATTCATTAGACATATGGTGACCACGGGCATTTGTATTTTGAGTCTTACCGAGAGATACGTGTCAAGATGTTCTTTTTTCTGTTCTGTCCATATAATAATGGTTAATGTTACACAGACCAAGATTATGTCATTTTAGGGAGATTGTATTATTTTTCTGCTGTGCACCCGCTCCATAACTTTAGGATTTGAATGGGGGAAATATAGTCAATGCCATGAGAGGCTAGATATCTCTGGGAATAAACCTACCCAAACTTACAAGTGCCCGTGCTATATGCGGCCATTTAGCAAAAAGAAGAAAAATATTTGTAATATTCTAAAGAACAAGTTAAAACCTATTTTCTCTGGATAATTTGGTGAAAACCAACATCAAGCTTTCACCCATACTATGGGCTTCTTCACGATGTGATGACATCATGGCATCACATCCTGCAGAAGCCCATAGTATGGGTGAAAGCCTGATATTGATTTTCAACAAATCATCCAGAACGGAAATGGGGTTTTAACTTGTACTTTAGTATCTAAAACCTGGGTACATGAATCCACACAGTGACATTTGTAATACTGATGATCCATACTGATGATCCACCCCGTGCCTTCCAGTAACCAGGACGGGCGGAAGGACGCCGGCATCAAGCCCATCGTGGCGTACTCGCCTCGCTCCAAGCTCGGCACGCTGCTGCCGGAGTTCCCCGACATCGCCGAACTCAAACTGCCGCAAAGCGTGGCAGAAGACAAGGTGCGGGGCGGTCCTTCTATGGTGTATTCATTTTTGTCATACAGTAGAACCTCCAATTAACACCACCTCCATATAGAGACCACCTCTATGATAAGCCAACTTTCACGGTCCAAAACTTTCATAAAACTACCAAATCAAACCTCTGTAGAGATACCTGCTCCACCTAACAATGGTCCCAGTGGTGGTCCTAAAGGAGAGGTTCTACTGTACATGCATGTGCAGTATTTGTATAATGCAATCAAGCCTGTAGTAATTGTACGATAGCCAGCTGGGGTTTGTATTCTTCGCATTCAAATACATTATGTATTAGTTAGATCGAGGTTTAATCACCAACTAATAGTCGCCTATTCCTATGAATACGTAGTTGCGAACACACTAGTACAAGAGACAGATCAAGAACAAGAAGTATGTTTTGTATTCAGTCGCCCTCTAGGAGCAGAATGCAACCAATACACCATCACATATAAGTACGGTAAAACCTTTCTATGGTGGCGCCTTACGAATATAATTACTGCTACATCCCATGCATCTGACCCATTTGCATATCTAGTCATATATTGCTATACTACAAAACACAGCATCGACCAGTGTTAAATACATATCATCTAGACCTGTGTGAGTTGTTTCCTCTTCAGGTTCGCACATTTGTGATGATGTACAGAACTCATTGTCAGCGTATACTGGATACAGTCATTCGAGCAAATTTTGAAGAGGTAAGTAGTGTCCCATTTGATTATATGCGCTATTACGTGAATAGCATACCCATATATGTTTCTTATTGAATTGGTTTGCCCATGAGCTTTATGGCTGAAAACAACACTGAATATCATGGGCACTCTGTCAGCAGTTTGTTCATGGTTTAGAAAAAAAACTTCAAAAACCGTGGCAGTCAGGTCATCATGACGCTGCAAAACTTATTTTGATTCTACAAAGATACTTTTTTCCTGTTTAGGTGCAAAACTTCCTCCTACACTTCTGGCAAGGCATGCCCTCTCACATCGTCCCCATTCTGGGCACACCGGTGGTAGTCAACCTGGTGGGAGTGTGTGACTCTATCCTCTACAAGGCAGTGTCTGGAGTGCTCATGCCCACAGTATTACAGGTATGCGGTTTGAATTTGTTGCCCTCAAATATGTTGCATTGTCGTTCATTCATATCTTGTATTGTACATAGGTAATTACATGCACGCTATAGAGCTGGAAAGCACACGCAGTGGTTTCCTTAATTTAATCAAATTCAATTCATTGATTAAATAGGGGCGGGGGATTCTGTAGTAAGAGTAGGCCTATGTTGGCGTGCTCTGAGGTGAAAATGCCCTTCACCGTATGTATATCAACGCCTGTATCAATCTTTCTATATATTTTCATCTTGCAATATAACACCTAATAGATGCGATTGTGTATAAATTGCTATCTTGATTGCAGGCTCTGCCTGAGAGTCTCACTCAGGTGATCCGGAAGTTCGCCAAGCAGCTGGACGACTGGCTGCGCGTGGCGCTGGAAGGTCTGCCGGACGCGCTGCGCCACATGAAGCTCGACTGTGAGTCATTCCACAGCTAATATCACTACGGCTTTGCTTTTTAATAACCGTCAATAGCAGATCCAGGCTTTTAGAAAAAACGGGGGGCATTTTAAGGATTTCATGGGTTTCCTGCACGCGATCGGTGGCAGACATGTAAAAAAAACTATGAAATTGAAGTATATTGGTGGGGAAAGGGGAGGGTCGGGGGTCGGGGGGGGGGCGCCCCTTGCGCTCCCCCCAATCTGCCTATGACCGTTACCATAAAGACCACTTTTCAACTCTCATATTTAAAGAGCAGTTTTCACCGTCTGAGACCTTCATTAAGCAGGCATCTTGAACCTCTGTAACTTGGCCGCCTCCCTACTTGTATATAACCAGCTGGGGTAAGCCCCCCAAGTCACACACTACCATAGCTGCCACCACTGATCTACTGATGTGACAAGGCTTTTCCTTCAGCTTCTTCTCTTCATGTTGCAGTTTATCTTTCTTTCTTTGAATCAGCATTCAGCATTTTGGCTTTTGAATCAATTATAAATTCAACCCTAACATAGAGTATCTCGTGGGTGTCACTCTAATAGAGTGACTCTATCTTCACAATTTTAGTAAATATTTATTCTTAAATGGAAAAATAAATTCTTGAAAATACAACATCTAACAATTTGCAAAATACTCACGTCATCAGAGTCGGCACAGTGAGTTCTGGTTAGGTGGAATCCTGAGCCGTCAGACGTCATTGAAACACCTGCGAATCCAGTTTGATCGGCAACACTTAAAAAAAACCACTAATCTTAAAACAATGCCACTTTGCTCCCCGCCATCACAATTACAGCGTAACCTGTTTATAAAGACCACCTAAGGACGTGCCTGTAATTCTTTTAAGAAGTGGTCTCTTTATAAGACTCTCAAAGAGCTCTAAAGTCGCTTTATGAAGGCTCTGTGGTTGCAGTGGCTCGGCGGTTCGGGCAGGTGCTGCGGCGGCAGACGTCACTCAACCACCTGTGCCAGGCGGCGCGCACCGTGCTGCACTCGGCCGACATCGTGGCGCAGATGCTCGACGACTGGGCGGCCGTCGACCTGGCCAGCATCTGCAAGCAGACGCTCTACACCATGGACAGCTACAGCCCGCGCGAGCACCAGACCATCATTGCACGTGGGTGCTTGTGTTATATACAATAACCGTTGATCTCCCCAGTTTGCCGTCCATTTTCGATACTGATTGGTTAAGAGCCGTAGGAGATCAGGTTATCTCCCTACTTTGTGAACGGTAAACACCGTCAAGTTAAATATAATTCGGTTAAACTGGGGAGATAAAAAGGTAATGGTCTGTTTTAGTGTTGAGATAACACGAGCTATGCACTTGTGGTGTCTTGCCCTGCTCTCGTTCGCTAGCGCTCACTCGAGCAAGCTTAGACACCACTCATGCAAGCTAATGTTATCTCCACACTAAAACAGACCATTACACATATATTCTTTATACTTTGCCAAGTGTAAGGACGTAAGTTTTATGTAACTGAACCTAAATCTTCACAATGTATGCTCTGGTTGATATAGTAGAACTTCCAATTAAGACCACATCTATATCGAGACCACGTCTATAATAAGCCCAGTTTTCACAGTCCCAAATCTTCATAAGCTGTTACAATGAACCTAACACTGGTCCCAAAGATGGCCCTAATGCATAGAGAGGTGCTAGAGAGGTTCTACTGTACTTTGAAAAACGTGCAACTAAACGAAAATATGCTCTTTGGATTAGGGGTTGTTTTCAATAACTTGTGTAATTGGTGTCTTCACCCAGGCATCAGGCACAGCATATGTTGGATAGATGCTATTCATCCCCTTTAACGCCACCACATAACAACCCCCACCCCTCATAGCCCACCCCAGTGAAAAAGTACAATTCCTCATTACAATATAAAAACTATATCCACCTACTATATCCATGGCAGTAAATACTCAGTAAATGTTAAACCAGCTATCCATTTTAACCACAACGCACTCATGCCACCACAGTGTACAAGGAGTTCGAGCAGCTGCTGGCGGACTCGGCGCCCATCGAGGCGTACACGGAGTGGCTGGAGGCCATGGTGACGCGCTGTGTGGTGCGGCCCGCCGCCGTCGCCAACGCCGCGCGGCAGCAGCAGCAGCAGTGCGGCGGGGGTAGTGCCGTGCGGCAGATCGCGCGGCAGTTCCTGCTCATGTGGTCGTGCTTCGGCACGCGTGTCATCCGCGACATGACGCTACACAGTGCGCCCAGCTTTGGTAACTACTTTTTGCCCTTTTTTTCTTGTGTTCTGAAGCTTGTTTTCTGTTTTATATCCATCTATACTACCCACATACGTGCACTCTTGTGTACGGACTCATGAGGTACTAGTACTATCAACAAGCTTAATATGCAAGTTTTTCCCAACCTAATAAGTTTACCCGCAGATTATTGTGGTGTTTGAAAGTAAGATATGGTACTGCTGTTGCATATAATAAGCTAAAATAAGCTAAACTTCACCACACTGGTGGTCAGATTCACCCTAAATGCCTTCAGGTACATGTAGGTCAAACAACCATATTGGTAGATAACATTTTGTTTATTCTATACAAAAGTAGCCATTACTGACTGCTTCACCCATTTCACGATTGATCCCACTTCTGATGACTGACTCTCGCCATTAAAGTGTTGACCCCATATTGACCCCTGCACTTGTGCCCCTGCTGTAGGCTCGTTCCACCTGCTGCACCTCATGTTTGACGACTACGTGCTGTACCTGGTGGAGGCGCTGCACAGCGAGGAGCGCGTGCGCGACCTGCTGCGCGTCATCAGAGGCGAGCAGACGACCTCAGGTGAGGGATTCAGTAAGCCTATGTATAGGGTACATCCGGCAGTACCGCCTCCCTACTGCCTCTCCACTGCCAAAGCTTGGTTATTACCATTGGGATCATTGCGGGTTCAGTACGGTGAAAGTGCGGCGAATGGAGACAGTAGCGGAAGCTTCCACTATGTGTACATGTATATTCGGCAGTGGCTAGTAGGTAGGCTGTACGGAGCGAGCACGCTAGACCGTACGTCATTGCCTGCTGTAGACGCTGCACACATGGGTGAAACCCGTACTGCCACAATGTCTGTGCGTCCGGTTGTGTCCTTAGCTTTAAACAGAACTTCAAACCTCTCTCTCACACACACACACACATCTTTTTAGCAAGCATATTTCTGCCAACGATATATAGCTGAAGGCAGGTTTTACAGCCCTAAGCTTCTATTTGACTATATCAAGTGGCCCTGGTGGGACTCGAACTCACGACCCCTAGGTTGTGAGACTAGAATGATACCATCATTCCAAGCAGCGAGGTGTTAAGCAGATCTGGTTTAATAATAAAATTAACACTAACCCATACCCAAATTACTGTTTGATAACCACAAACGACGACCATGTTTTCATGACCTGTTTACAGAAATGCCATTTGATCACATGCGCTGCATGCTTTTATTTTTAAGATGATCTGATGTAATTGAACTGCAGTCTCCAGGTTTTGCAGGTTGTAATGTTTGCCATTTATAAGTATGTAGGCCTACCCATCAATTCCAAACACACACTAAGATAGCACTGCATAGGAAACTAATAATTCATATTAACGTTTATCCATGTAGATCTAAGTGAACGTACTTAATATTATTTAACTTATTACATCATTGAATGCACAATTCAATTGGAACGTTTCTTCTACAGAAGAAGGTGACGACCTTGCGCTGCCCCGTCCTTCCTTTCATGGCCTTGATGGGAGTCTCTCTCTACCCACTTCTAGTCCTATGATGCCCGGTATGGAGCGTCATTCCGTCATCACCGATACCAGGGATGTGTATACACACATGGGTACGTGTTGAGTAGGTCTATCTACGATCCAATAGCATTCTGTAAATTAAGTAGGGCCCACTGTCCCTTTGTAGATGGTGTAGCGTCGGGTGGTGGTGCGTACCCGTGCCGGGTCCCGCTACCCTAGTAGCAGTAGCAATAAATTTGTGCAATACTGCATGTACCAAGGTTATAACCATCCGTAGTGTTGAGTATTTTAAAGTAGCATGCACAATGTACGCTGATTCCGTCGCAGGAACGTACGGGCCCGCAGGCCTGCCGGCGCATGCGCATGACAACACGTCTCCCGCGCAGTCCGTCAACTCGTACGAGCTGCAGACGACAGACGAGCTCATCCAGATCGGCTCGCCGCACGGTCTGGCCACAGCGGACTCGCAAAGGTATGTGTTAGCTGCAGCTGTCCATTTGCTTAATGTATGCTGAAATCTTTTTATATGTGGACGTTTCCCTCATACAACTTGTATGCGGAATTAGTGAACAAAAAATCCGCAGTGCCGCGTGGCAGCTTACGTTTGGTATGCAGAATAAAATCCCGTTTGCTGAGTCGAAGGATTTTAAAGGGTGTAAAAAACCACCGTTTAGGTATTGAGTATTCGACTACACTGTAGGACTAGATTAAAAGAAACATCCTGAAATAAAGCTTAATTGTGAGACAACCTTAAATTCACTTGTGCATCATTTTCAACACCTTTAATTCACAAGCATTTGCACAAGAGGCTACACTAGATTTATTTTGAAATTTGAATTGGACCAAAAATATTCATCACATTATTGTTGTAGTGGAAACTTTGCTGAATATCGCTATGGAGTGGGCAGATCGGACGGTACCGGATACACCTACCCGTATACACAAGCGCAAGTGAGTAGACTTTAAACAGCACAATGCAAACATATGAGGTTAGAATGTACCCAATATTTTCATCAGTACGGGAGGTATTTAAGTCACCGCGAACACCTAGATCTTTGTACTATATGAAGACTCTCGAGGGACATTTTGTCGCTCCTATGTATAAAGTAATGTATGCAGTCTGAAGGATGATACGATTGGAATTAATTGCTTCTATAAACAAAATGAATATACACGATCCACTGCACCCAGCCCTCAAAGAATCCACATGGATAGAGGACCATATAATCATTATAATTTTAACTTTTTGTGTATAATAAATACTTACTGATTTAATAATAATTTTATATTCGCTCACAATTGATCAAAATAAGGGTATCCATTAATTCTTCCAAACATTCTTCAACGAAAATTATACGGACGTAAACTTATGTTTTCTAAATACATTTCAGTATCAAGGATATATGGGCAGGAGTTACAACGGTCGTTATAATTCTGAGTGGGATTACTCAACAATGATAGGCTCAAAGTAAGTACATGCAAACAAATGCTGTTGTTCCTGCTGTTGCTGTTGCTTCTGCTGCTTCTGCTGCTTCTGCTGCTGCTTCATTTTACTCCAGGGGTAATCCTAGTCCAATACCCTTCCACCCCAATAAATGCCACCTAACCCTCCAAAAATTATGGTCTTGTGTGCTGTGTATTCACTCACCATCTATATACCTCTGATTCCTATGGTTGGAATAAAATATACCTTAACCAAAACCTTTATTGAAAGTTAAAAAATATTTGTAAAATAACTGTACTTTAAATGTCGTCACTTTTCAGTTGTCAGTCCGACCAGCTAGCGTCTGGACAGTCTTATGAAGGTTTTGAACGAGGAAACAGCTCATACAGCCTAGCAAGCTATGGCTCCTATGATTTACGCAACAGCAATCAACCAGTCATTTGGCCAGACGGATCTATTGCTGCAGGTAAGAAAATGAGTCAAAGTTTGTACATCAAATTTGTAGAAAGTGTGTGATATGAACTGTAATATACAATGTATTTAGAAAAAATAATTATTTTTTTTATTCATTTCTTTTTTTGTTCTAACAGGAGGCTACTACGAGTCATCAGAAAACAGCAATATGGCCAATTTGCACAGTCAAAGTAGAAAGAGAAAATCCACAAGTGTAGACAATGTTGACAATAAACGTAACGCATCTAACATAATAGACTTTCAGTTTGATATGGCAACTGCTTACGGTAATACATAGCAGGGAATGAGATGGTGCAAATTATCATTGTGACTGATGAAACAAAATTTCACCATTTGATTTTTATAATCAGTATTCTGTATTTTTGGAACTCAAGTCAATATTTGTAAACATTTTTCTACGTGCATATTATTGTCAGTAATAAATATGAATTTTACAAACTTGCAAGCATTTGATTGAATATTGATCACTTGATAATAGAATAAGTGGAGTTTAATTGAATTTGAAGAATATCTAGTCAATATCATATTCTAACCTTTTGTGCATTGATTATAATCTGTATGATAGACACAATAATGAAGTTGATGGAAGTAAATTAAAGTTTAACTTCAATTTTCCATATTTAACATTGCAAGATATTAATACAGAATATGAGTTTTAATGTCCGACTTTCATATGGATTTTCTAACTCATCTGTTGTATTCTAATTTGATTCGAAAAAAAAGGTGTATTTGTGTTAATATTGTGACGTGGCATTTAGATATGATTTGTAATGTTCATGGTAATAAATATTTTCATTGCGTTCAATTTCTTCAAATCAATAAGCGTCAATAACATTTCACTTTGAAATACTAGCTGAAAATATTGCATACATGATATTATTTTTTAACAAATTCTAAGAGAAAAAGTATTTGAAATTATGATACATCTTTTGTTTTTCAAAGATTCTGTTTAGATCCAGCAAAAACACATTTTGTTCAGAAACTCTTTTAATATTTGTTATGTACTATTCTATATTTACAATTATTTTAACACTATCACAATATAATATTAAGAACTAACAATATCTTTTAGACAACATTCATTCAGATCATTCAAATATTTAACACAAACCTGTAAAATACCTGGTAAAGCCAGTTCTACTTAATTACCGGAGTATTACAAAAACTGAAGACTTCATTCATTTAATTAATACTAATGAATGTTAAACAATAAAGGTAAATAAAATACTTTGAACAAAAAAACAAACAAACTAGAAATGGCAAATGAAAACCAATGTTGAGAACAAAATATCTTTAATTTCTAAGAACTTACACGACATGTTCAGATCTTTGAAAATTGAATTTAAATAACAATTATAACATCTTACACACAGTCTTTTTTCACACTCAAATAAGGAAAGTTGGATCTGAATATAATTTGTAATGGCGTATTATACCTGATGTCTTGCATGCTTTGTTAGATATCAACATATCAAACACAATGAAAAGACATTTATCATAGTCACTTTCATTACATAATTGATAATACCTATATTGATTACAGACTAGTCACTAGATTAATTAATTGCAGTTTCATTGCCTATATTACAATTTCCACACAATTTCGGCAGTATTTTCTTACATAATCAAGAAGTTAAAAAAGCACATTTTTGACTGTAACGAATATCTTGCTTGGTCTTTTTTGATACAGATTGGCCTGTTCATCTCAAACTGTGGTAAATCAAATTGGTAATATGCAGACAAAAGAACCATTTTTCTTCTTAATACTTATTAACTACTCTTCTGATAACTCAAAATTTCTGACATCCTAATTTTTTCATTGAACCCTTAAAATATATTGACGTTAACTGGTACAACTGCAGTTAAAATTAAAAAATTTAATTTTGATATATGCGCTATAATCACAAGTTTCTACAGTTACCTATCGAGAAGAAAGTACAAGAAGAATGGAACACCTCAATTCCCAACAACTTCCTCTTCTAAAGTAAATATCACAAGAGAATTTTACAATAATACAACTCATATAATTTAATCTTCTATAAATCTAAAATATTGATTAGAACTTGGAGCACAAAATAACATATAAGCAGTTATCAGGACATGAAACATTTAAATCTTGCAGATAATTCACTACTTGATTTTTGTTTTCTACTTTTGGCATTCCCCTTAACCAGCAAGGGGAGAGTTGGAATTTTCTTGAAATGAAAAAAAAAAAATCCTTTTTATCAATGAATGGGAATCAATTTTAACATAAACACTCATTTGAATGATGGTATAGTAATAATAAACTGTAACAATTGGAGAAAATAGGATGAATGTCACATAACATAATCTCAATGGAGGAATGTTGTACCGGGGTATGATCAAAACTGTCTCAATGTATATAACAAAAAAAAAATAACCTAACAGTTTGTATAATATAACCACACATTGCTTGGATACATATTTAAACATTATCAAAGCGGGATAACAATATACTCTTTTTCCACATTTCCAAAGTTGTTCATGAAGCATTACCCTGTAGAAGGTTTTGTTCAGCCATGCTCAGATCTTGATGGTGCTGTGCACAAATCATCACAATTCAAATGGAATGTGATATAAACGGATACGACATTTCACCGGACTTATATATACACTTTTTGAACTTTCACTTATTGTCAAATTTCTAACATTGTGGAGGGAATTTTTTTCTAATTAAAGATTTATATCTTAATTTAACTACTAACTACCAATACAATACTATTATTATTATATTTGTACATTCGATATGCATATTATTATCACATTGGAAATCATGAAATATAGACTGTTTACCTATACCATATTGATACCTAATTATTTGTTGTACTAGGTCATATTAAAGAAGAAACAATGGTTCAAAGAAATTGATTCCATAATAATGTCCTTGAAATTTTTTCTCACATCATTGATAAAGTTTGGCTTGATTGTTATGAACACTTGGTACCAAAATATGAATGCAGTACATCTCAGAACAATAATAATAAATTAATAGTCTAGCTACTATTACCATTACAATGAGTATTGCCTATGAAGGTAATGAATTAACTAATATAATTACGTTCTATAACATTTACAAAGGTTCATGTCATAGACAACATTTATTTATTATATAACTTATATATTAATATAATATATCAATCACAATGTATACCAAAATCAATGTTTCTTGATTAAATAAGATTTCAATTGATAATAAATTTTACATTGTGGCTGTAAATTACTATACAATATAGTAAATGGACATTTACGAAATTGTGCTCTTATTCGTCAATGTAACATTGTACTTGTAAAAGGCAACTCATATTGAAAATAGCAATAAAAATGAAGATATGATCCTTCTTCTGTTGTATCACGCGAGATAACATTGGGTCGTAACATTTACTATATTGCTCCTCTCCTATTCACACGTTGAAAACCAATTTGAGAGATCGCTGCTATCTCTGTCAGCCACACTGTTGAGCCTTTATCATGAGTTAGCCTTTGCTGACCACTGATCATGCCCGCCGGAGCCTCGACGCTCGATTGACAGCTGCAGTTCAAACAACGTGTTTTTCATGTGATCGAGAAGTTGAACGGAAGACGACAGAATCTCTTTCCATCGATCCATCTCCGCATGATGCAAGTTTTGTTGCTGCTCCAGCAAGTTCAACCATTCGTCTTGAGACTTTGGCGCATCTCTGAAGATCAAAAACAAACGCATTAGTGACAGAATTTGGATAATATGCATATATCAAGAGATACATGATATCAAGTGTTAGCGTTATATTATGTATGCTCCTAACGCATTTTGTTATTGAAGAGGAGTTCAAAAAGAGTCTTAAATCAATCAAAACGGTCAAATTATCGATCAAAGAATATCAGTGAACCTATTAGTCAGATTGTGCAGTGGAAATTTAATGTATAATTTCTAGCAAACTTACTGCATTTTTGCAAAGATGTCTGACTGCCTAGAGGGAAAAGCGAGGAGGGCCGCACGACTCTCGAGCGACGAGAGCTTATAAAACAGCAGAAGGTTGAACAACACGAGCAAGAACAGCCTGAAACACAAAATAATCATCTATTTCAATTTTTTCCAGCGCCAAGAAAATGCTGCAGGAAAATATGGAACAAGCTATTTTCACAACCTCTTTCTTACCTGTTCTACATCACTTTCAAATGCGCATATAAATGGATTGATACACTCTAGAAAATTACATGCATTATTAACGTAGTTAATATTGACGTCTGGTTGATACTTACACAGTACAAATGCCCTTGACTAGCGTATCAATGTTGAGCGTGACGGTACCTGGTGACCCCAACTCACTGGGCACATTTGTTGGTACAGGTGAGGCGACAGCAGCCGGTTTACTTATTTCCGGCTTCTTGCCAACAGACATTGATCGATCACTCGGCAAACGTTTGCGTTTGTGTGTGTATCTTTTCTTGGCACCTGGAACTGACATCTGCCCAGCTCCCATAAGGTGCAAGTGCAACAAGCGTTCCGATTCCAATTTGAGATGCTCCCCTTTAATAGAAAAAAAAAGAAGTTTAAATATCTTTTGTGTGTTTGTAGTTGCAAGGCAAAATAAAAATAGACTTAAGGTATGAGAGGAAAAGAATGAATTAAACAACAGACATACTCAGTAATTAACATAATAGAAAACAGAAGTGGCAATTGTAATCTGTATGACCGTGCTTTCATCAAGATTATTTACCTAACACATTATAGTTTTCCATGATACCAGCAGTTGCATTCTTTTCTATGAAATCTGGAAGGAAATTATAATAAATTAAGATTTGACAAGTTCAAACACTTTTTTGTTTCATATGTAAATCAATACAAATTCTGTTTAAAAACTGCATGCATTCAAATTTGAAATGACTGCATTCTAATAATTTCACAATCACACACAAAAATAATATTATGTGTACATTTTATGAAATGGCTTTACATTTTATGATGTATAACATACTTGTTACAATGTAAAACAGTGTTAAAATTGCTAACATTGTTATACATACAACTTTCAACTTACTTTTGACTAGACCCCACACACTCTTCTTATATTTTATTTCTGAGCTAACACGCAAACGACATTTGTTGTTTGTCACCTTTGTAATGCAATATCTAAAAAATAAGAGAAAAACATCTCACAACTTATTTTAAGATACACAATTTTGCATGATGACTTTATTTTTAGAACAAAACAAGTGATTAACCCAGGGTCAATTTGAGTATGCGTTCAAAACTGGATGATTAAGATAGAAAAAAATATTCATGATACATTCAAAAATACCTGTGTAGATGGGTATCACTTAACAGTAGAGCTGGCGTATAAAGAAATTTGACAAGGACAAAGAGGTTGAAACACAGTGTTATGAATAAAAGTTTTGGATTCTTTTTGGACTATTTTTGGAACTTTGAACAGCTACGGACAAAATTTAAAAAAAAATGTAATCTTCTAAAATGAGATATCAACTTGCATACCAAATCTCACATATTACATACATATTAAAACTGAAATAGTAGATTTATTGTTTACCATATATTACATTTGTAACTTTTGCCAATGCCTTATTAAATATTAATTTGCAGAAAATAAAAAAATCACTAACTTCTAAACAAGAGGGGGTAAAAAAAAAGTAAAATATTACCTGTTAAACACATAGAAGTTATCACCATACGGAACACCAGCGTTGATAGTTTCTGTGTCGATTACATGTATCAGGCCAGCTTTTGAGCACCCATACCAAATCTATATAAACAATTTGAGAAAACAAATTTGTATTTGTAAGTTTTTGAGTTGGATACTTCCATTAATATGAATAAGACATACTTTAGTCAAACAAATGTATATTTATGAGTTTACATATTTCCATCAATATCAATATGAATTACTTTAACAAATCTAATTTAAGACTTGTCAATACAGTTTTTAATGATATGATGAGCAGAGGGGGTGTTGAGGTGTAAAAATATCCTTTATTATTAAAATGTCTACATGAAATACACATTTAAAAATTTTGTTATCGCACTTACCTGCTTTTCAACAGCCTGAGAGGATTTGGGGCCTATGGAATAGTTGAGAGCCAGTGTGTACGTGACATTTCGCACTTTGTCGCCATTACTATCTGGATCATTAGGCCAGGACGTAAATTCCATATCTACAACATTTCATAATAGTCTAGTTGCCAAGTTAGGATACCCAGAAATTGTGACTACTGTAAGGTTTTATGGTTGATTTGCATTCTATATGGTCTAGCGATGAAATTTAGCCGCGTTGCCCAAATTTGCACCTTGGGCAATTATATAAAATGTCTTACACATTATATATTTTTTAGATTGCAATATGAATTCATTGATCACTTCAACTATGACATTAAAAATTGAGTGATTCTTCAAATTGTAAAAAGAAGTCTGATCTGATAAACACATTTGGTCATTTATGACCAGTCTGCTTATCAGTTGATCAAACACCTTTAAAACTTGCTGTAGCCTATAAGTAGAAGATTATACATTTCAAAATAATATTCATTATTTTCGCTGTCTTCAAGCTCAACATAATCTGAGAAACATGACTACCTGAGGTCTTTCTGGATGCAAGGAAATCCTGGTAGAACTTAGAGTCTGAGAAGAGATAGTCCATCATGGTATCGACCGGGATGAAATACACGTCCTCCAGAGATGTGAAGCCAGGATGGTCATGGTCCGGGGGGCACGTGACTTCCACTGAAAAATCACCAATAAACGTTTATTCAAATGCAAGAAGAAAAAAACCACATTTAATGGGCACTTAAGGGACCGACAGACAGAGATACTTAAAAAATCTACCTATTTCTGCTATATCGAATTAAATCTTGCACTTTGACTCTTTCTGTGATTCTTTATTAATTTAGTCATTCCAATTTCATTTAATAAAATTATCTTAATTTCGAAGCAATCTATATTTTTACCTTCAATAGGCTCATCATCTTCTGTTGTATCACCTTGGTCAGTGTCACAGTCACCATTGATAATTGGCTCTGGTACCTAAAAATATAAAATACCACGTGTGGCAAGGTATCCTAAGAATTGATTGAATATTCAAGGCTAAGCTGTCTTAATTCTTTACAACACTGCATCTCATTTTGCTTCTCAGTAGATATCTACTACACTCTAGTACATGTAGGAGATTATGGATATTTTCAAGACAAACCTATATTCTTAAAGACTTGTATACCACATAAAAAATAAAGTAGCTTTAATAACATGCTACAAAATGCAGATATTGTTCACACTAAAAGTATACGGGTAAGCATAAAATATCTAATATATGTACATATTTCCATGATGGACCATAGTGGACCATGCTGCATACGCTATAACAGTCTTTAAACACATCATATGTGAGTACATGTATACTAGTTTATTCAAAATAATTATATCTTAACAAGTATTGATCATTTCAGAACAGCTATTTCAATTCTTATAACATTTTCAGTGATCCTTGTGAACACATGGATTTTGAGCTTCATAAACTCACATTCCCAAGATGTACAATCTCTGTGAACTTTTCATTGCTGTCTTACATGACTTGAGCATTGCTCTTTTGATGGACGAATGTCTATATCAACAAAGTCTCACATAAAACCTACCGGTACTCTTGAAACTTGATAACTTCCTTGACACTGTACCTTCTTTCTAAAACTATGAACATACTAGTAATACACAAGAAAATACTACAATTTAAAAATCCAACACGTTATACATAAACCTTGATGTAATGAATAAGACAAGCACTGAACTCATCAACAGTATTATTATATCAATAGCAAATATGATCTGTGCCCACCTCTGGCAGTAGAGGAAATCTCCACATGGGCCGATGTGACTGATAGCACAATTTCAGTCCTTGTGAGATACCCAGCCTCGACGAACTGTGTCGTCCTGACGAACTGCTTAATTTCACTCTACGTAAGCCTGACGATCTTGATTTGGGGTGGATTACGTTTCCTTGAGGGACTTGCTGGTGATTACAATTTGTTGGTGCATCAAACGTGCAGAGAGCATCTTCTTTTTTATCCAAATCAGTGCCTGAGCTTTCTTGATTTGTTAAATTTGCTTCAAGAGTCATGCCATCACACGCAGGAGCAGCTGAAGCTTTCGAATCATCAGTGGTGTCCTTCGAATCTGTGTCTTCTGCCTTATATTCCAGTATGACACTAGAACTTGGATTAGGCAATGGTACAGATGCTTCGCATTTTGGTAAAGAATTTGTTCGTAGTTCCGAAGATACAGTAGTATTACTGATAGCAGAAATTGTATTAAAACTGTTGATTAATCCATTGGAAACTCCATGGTGACTGTTTCTCCTCTTGCTACGCACATTGTGGTTCAAATGCACAGCAAATGCCATTTTCTTCTACTCTTACAGATTCTAGATCTTCAGTTTCATGTATAGTAACAATTGGTATCTTCAAATAACTATGAAATTCAACTTAACGATCAAAAGTTAAAATCATTCAATCACAACGCTTCATAATTAGAAATTTCAACAAAAGCAATGCTTTTCACAATTCAACCCTCTCGTTTACAATTTCAAACATAATACCTCATATTGGTTCCCTAGACTATTACTGACATAACATGAGTCTAATACAATAAGACCAAGCTCCACATGAAATCTTCTTACATTCAATCAAGAAAATTACTACGTACCATGTAAGCTGATTTAAAACTTTACTTATTCCATCAAATATTGCATGTTATTAATCTATCCAAGAAAGGATCTTCTCACAAAACTGTAAATCACTATCATGATTGGTAAATGCACAAACTTGAACGTGACACATGTTTCACTTTGAGTTGAAGCACTCAATTGCACCCTACAGTAACATGTTACTAAGCAAAGACCATACCAATTTCACAAACACTAAATAATCCAAGCAAGATGAGGCATTAAGATACACGAAACATGTAAACTAGCTCAATGAAAATGAGGATGTCAACAGCAACTGACAATATCTTTAAAACTGCATGTGACCTTCTTGGCAAACAATCATAACAGCTTAAATGTGAAGTATCACTGATAATTATAAAATAATAAAAAACAGTTGAAAGGTGATCCATAATCTTACAATCTTATGAAACTGAAGTAATAAACTACTGGAGGCGAAGGCCACCACGCACACTTTCATGACTTTGAGCCTTTCACTCTGTTGCTTCAAACTACTCCGGACTGGTCCATTGAAACCAATCTCACTACCAAACGTATATGACCGCTCCCCATCCCCCAATATACAAGGCTCCCCAATCCCCAATATACAAGTCATTTTAATCACACACCCTCATACGAATACACCCATAGATTGCTGGATGTGAAAATTATCAACTAGATGGATACAGTTAAAAACGCACCTTAAGTACGGATGGAGACACATCGACTTTCTCTGACTGGAGACTGCCTTCCTTGCTGGTCGCTGTGGAGAGTGCGGCTGGTAGATTGAGTGCAGGCAGCTCCCCGTTAAGAAAGCTGTCAGAGTCATCCGCAGGCTCCTACAATCACAGACACAATTACATAAATGTTATTACCGTAGATCTTGGTGTTAATATGATAAGGTAATAGTTTCCATAAAATAACACTATCAAAGAGTAAGATGTCACTCGTATGCTATTCATTCTGATATCTCTTTGCAGTGCAAAAGATTAAAGAGGTAGATTTTTTTTACTGGTACATCAAGAATACAAGTACAAATGCAACACATCAAATTATTCAACCATTTAATACATTTGGTCATGGATCAAGAAACCACCTTCAGAGAAAGATATCCATCCGTCACCATTATTTGTCATTCTCTGCAGACTTTTTTCTCATTCCACAACGTTTGAAACATTTATGATACATCTAATAGTTTCTTGTAATGATTAAATTTATGAAAATTACTGTTACAAAAGAAATGTGCTTTGAGTCTTTCAAAAATGCTATAAGCAGAGATTTTTATTGAATAATGGCTTTAAGATTGGTATGTACATATCAGAGTAATTGAAAAAAAAATATAAAAATGCAATACAAATAAAAAAATCTGGAAAAAAATCATAAATCTAATACTCCTTACTACAGTCTTACAATATTGTCCTGCTATAGACTAAGCATAAAATATTCAAGACATCGGACATATATTCATCATAAAGAACAGTACTTTTTGCACTGTTTTCGGCCTTCATGCAAACCAATTTTCAAACCCTGCTACGACAAAACCAGTGACAGATAGATGCTAACTGTCCACTAATGGTGGTGATAATGTCATATAGCCTCTTTTATGTAACAAAGTACGAAGACACAACACATATATGACGACATACGCACAAATATTCAGCACAGTACATAGCTAATAAATCTAGAAGACATGGAATGTGGGCGTTCGTACCGGCGTGTGAGCCCGAGACACTGGTGCTGAGTGGAAGCCATGGGGGCTCGCGTTTTGGGGGGGACTTAACTTCTTCCTCTTCAGTTTGGGCGTGAGACGGTGAATCACAGCGTTCATGCTGAGGCCGGTGACACAGTGCTGTTTACTGGTCAGACCCATCACACTTCCCCCCTTTTACAAAAAGCAAGTCGATTGAGTCCTTGTTGCTGATGCATTTGCAGTATATCCCGTTTTTTACTTGAAAATTATTCCTCGGAGGTTAACTCAAATCGGATTTGCAATGTTTATCATGAAAGCTGCTTCTGGGGAGGTTTTAATTCAGCCAGTGCATCTCCTAACATAATTTGGGTGTAATCCTTGAGTGTTGTGATCAATTCATTTTGCAGCAAATTGTTGAAAATCAGAGTTGAAAATAAAAGGAAAGCAATTTAACTCGTAGAGTTGAGAAAGCTGGAAGTCATTGCCGAGCACCAGTTGATGAATGAATCCAGGTTTCAAAGGTCACTTCTCAACAAAGTCTCACTGATGATTGAAACAAAAAATAGCTGCATTGGACAAATGGCTCATATTTATCTATAGGACAATTTTACAATCACTTTATGGTTGATATCATGAGAATCAGCAGCATTATAAATAGGCCTTGAATAAAAATAACAAAAACACTTAAAACAGTCATTATCCTTATCTTGTAATATTTTCCCATTGTAAACTCTGATGACCCATAAAAATCAATTCAGGTTAGAATGTCAAGTATTAAATGCAGACATGCTATGTGTACAAGGACTATACGATTCGAACCAAGTTTTTCCTTTAATTGAAAACTCAAGGTTTATTCTTTGTAAACTCACTCTTAAACTACAAGAAAAGCCTGTCTATCTGTGTAAATGACCTTTCAATATATTGTATTTAGATGCTGGTGTGGTTGATATCAGCTCTACCTTGTGTTGTCTGTTTTTTGAATACAATTACTATATGCTACATGATGAATTTGAGAAATTTTTATTCAAAATAAGACAAGCTATGACTTTTCTTATTGTTTCACAATCTTATTTGATTTGCTATTCTACTCGTAATATTGAATTCACACACTAAATGTATCACGTCTTCACCACTACTTACATGTGTCTCAATCATACAGTATGTGGTTAACGTTTAGAGATCTATAAAACTTCAATTCATATTTGCATAAGTATACTACCTTCAATATCCCATTATACATTATTCATTCCACCTCAATATCTTTGTTTTTTAATAAAATTTCCATTCATAATCTAGTGAGAGCACAACTTATTTCACTGACTCCGTAACTAATACTTTTTATAAGCCTTTCTTCTTTGCAAATAAATATTGATGTATAAACAGACCATAAAGATCTTGAATTGAACCACACTTATCTTTATATGCAATGGGAACATTTTTATGGACATAGATTATTTCACTGAGCTGGATCGTAGTAATAGAAGCCATTTTGTATTCTTACTCATTCGGTGAAAGAGCAGGTAGTTGATTGACAAATTGTTATGTGAATTTTCACAAAGACAAAATAAAGAAACCTTCATCGTATAAAGGATTACTCGTAATCGTTATGAGTTTCACATGTTGAATGGACTTGGCTATATACATGTACCATACAGTTGAACCTGATAAACTTGAACTTTGAACAAACCAAAAATTCAACTTACTGGGTATATGACATTTTAGTTATCAAAGGAAATTATAATAAGAAGTAATATGAAAAAGGTTTGAGTTATCCATATATTTGAAGTAAATCATAGAGCTTGATATAAAAGGTCCAACTGAATATTTTTTCTTAAAGCCACATTTTACATGTTTATGTAAATTTGCAAAACTCTTGGTAAATATATATTTTGAGTACCGCATTTCTTGTGATGACATTTAGGAATTTTTGACTGGTATCTAGTTTACTATTAGCTTTGGTAGCAGAGATATCCTTGAAATGTTCATCGTATTTTCACTCAAACTAAATGTCAAGCTGTAAATAAGCAAACTAAGGTAATAGAATTACACCAAATTCTGTAAGCATTAGCAGATTGTTTAAGCAAATGTCAATGAGCATAGTGAACTGATGTTTTTCCAACCATATAAAATTGCAGGTGTGTATATGTACACTAACTGCTTCTTCATAATATCGTAATAGAAATTGTATGATTCAATGATAAAACCTTGTTATCTTGAGACTGACTATATCTCAAACAAATCATCCTATGTCTGAGGATCGAAAGAAAATATGATATAAAGATATCAATTTAGTATACACCCCATTTACTTAATTCTTTACACAATAAAAATTCACTGCAGATTGAGTTTTGAAGACAGTAACAGAGAATATTACTGCGCAATAGTAGGCAAATGGAGACAGACATGCATACATGTATGTAGGAGCATATAGTATAGGCATCACGTTGCTAATGAGATCAAGACCTGAATTACTGACTACATTATCATAGCAATAATACAATTATGGTTCCCATTATTATTTCAGTGAAACCTTATATGTCAAGATCATGAGGACGGCTCATCACCTTACGACCTAAGGACCACTACCCCCAGAGAAATCCCATATTCCAGAATGAATGACCTGAATCGATATCTACACTTGGTCAGATGTCGACAACTGGAGTAATTAGGTCGTCAGCTTGTGAGCACTATTACCCAATGGGGTTTGATGGCTCTTTTACAGACGCTATGCAATTTGTTAATGCGTAAGCTTGCTTTGCTCCTGGGTTTACAATTATTATGTGATTGTCACATTTATAGAAAATCAGTGTCATTCTAAATTAATTCACACCTGCCTTTAGGATTTTACACACTTGACATTTTTTTTACTAGTCTCACTTTGTTCACTATTTACATTTTAATTTGCACTTTCACCATTTGTATAAATAACTATAAAGCATTTCTAAATTTAGACACTCCACACCCTGAACAATGTTATGTTGCAATATAGGTGTATGTATTGTGCTGTACCTTTCATCGGCAGATCCATCTTTTCATAATATCTGTAACATGACCACTTCTAATATATGAAGCCAACCACCCAGTTTACCATCAATAACATAAATCATGCTATGAAATAACAATTAAACTAATGACTATAACACCTCAGTCTATTAGTCATAGCAACATGGGAGGTGATAAGTGATGCTTTGATAATGAATGAATCTTAGCAATGAAGTCAAACACTACTACTTCTATATCTAATATTTCTTCGTCTGGATCAATTAATTTCATACTGGTCATGTGGAGGGTCTCTCTTACATAACACTCAGACAATGACATGGACTAGTGTCAAGGCTAATATTCTTACAATGACAGGCTGAACGATAATCAATACCTATTGTCCTTGGCATGAGCGTTAGGGGGTAGTAAGGCTCGATTTCACACAGCTGAAGCAGCTTTTCAAATACATTTCCTTGACTATAATCATGCTACTACATGTACAGGATGTCCATGTAGATTAAAAAAGAATTGTTGCAAATGTTTGAGCCATGGGTTTCATAATTTACATGTTGATGTCATTTTGCAGAACCCCAAGCAAATATTCAAACCCCGACACCTTCTCTTACTAATGAGATGTTTCCCAATATAACGAAATGGAAAACCAACAACATGACTGAAGCCAAACCATACATATTCACTGCATCCGTTGGTCTACCATTAGCATCACACAATCCATAATACTGTGCTGAAAGGCAGGCCACTTTCCGCCCCCTTGCTTTTCCTTTCTATTTTTTAGCTCAATGAGCTCAGACAAAAAAGAAATCGACTAAAATTGACAGCAAAACTGGTTACATTGTAACACAAAGTGACATGGTCAATGTCCATATTGGATGCTATTTTCAAGAGTGCTGTCTTCAACAATTGTCAATGCATGGAGTGACAAGTATTTTTTGCACTGTCTGATCTGCCATATTACTGAATGAATGATGTTCATCTTTCGTAAGTGAAGATGATCATAATTTCATTTGGTTAGAAGAAAGAGTATTGCATTAAACTGTTTCAAATGAACATAGTGAACATAACACCATTTCAAGCAGTCATAAGATAACCTTAGTAGTGCATAGAAAAGTACAATAAATACTAAGTGTAGATTTCACATATATTGTTTATGAGCATCCCCCTAAAATGTCATATAAATAGTTGACAGTGAAAAGCACTATTGCCAGTGATTACACCTAATCTCTTGAAATTTCTGTAACTTCACAGAGAATTCGATTATCAATAAATATGCTGTTTTCTGCAATCATTTGCAAATTACCTCATCTTCATTTCCAAACCAATTTGATACATGTAGATTGACATTGAATTTAATGATTTCTATACAATCTACATAGATCACAATACATACATGAATTATGTTATGGAATACATCTGTTGCTACGATGCCAAAGTTTTCAACATGTATTATACGTCCATTGAACAATCCGTATATTGACTATGAAAGTCCTTGAAGATGATTAGAAAAAATCACGTTCAGTAATCAATGTAATATTCAAGAACCTGTGCATCACATTTTTTTCATATATTCATTAAATAACAATGATTACTTTGAGGCATCCTACATGAATCAAGCAGTTAATTAAGTTCATTTTTCCAATGATTTTCATATTAATGAAATTACTGAACTTCATCCCATATTGACTTACTGAATGTGGGTTATCAGCCAAGGTTAATTACATCCTGCATCGGTACATTAATTATTATTATACCTTATACGACCATCCAAATGCCCACCCTTGTGTAGCAGCCCTCCCCCTCTTCTTAAATGTCCTTAAGAATTATGTAGTAATTGCACACTTGTGTAACAGCCTACCCCCAGTTTGAGAAAATTTCAATTTAACAGCCCTGGGCACTTGGATGGTCGTATATGGTATATATCAACAGTTTCTGATGAAAAATAAACATATTTTTCCAAAAGGACTAGGAATGGAAATGGAATTGAAACTTAAGACAAAGCTCTTACATTTACAGACATGTTCTTGGCTTAATGAAAAAAGTTGTCTTAATATGTGACTTGGATGCCAGATGTTTACAGAAGTTCCTTACTAAAATTATGATTGTGCCATACGTGAATAGAATCTCCAAAGAAATGAATATTATCATGCATCACAATGAAAGTGATAATATTTTCAGAAAAAGTTACCTAATGTGGATAACACCACAAGGATAATAAAAACTTACAAAACGGCTCAACAAATCTGAGAGCAAATAGCATGGATTACTGCAATTCTTATTCTCTGAATGAAAACACACACATAATAATGTATGTGGCTCATAACCATAAAAGTATATATGAGTTCACTTAGACTGAATAAGTATTTGAATTCTAGATAAACTTATTTCAAATTAAACTACACTTTATTGTTCATAAGGTAAAATTGCATGTTTTTAGTAGCAAATTGACGTGAAAGCCTGATTATAAGAATTAACGCCCTCGCAATGTCATTGGCATGTCATAGGCATCGTAGAAACATGTTTTCCCTTTATCTTCTTAACGTATAATGATCAAAATTTTATGTCAATTTGTGCATTCAGAATCAGTTAAGAATATAGATTATGTTTCAGAAATACTGCTCACAAACTGTATTCATGACAAATGTATGTATAGTCATACAAGACTACAACCAAAACAAATTGAACAGCTCCTCACTTCCGTGTCAAGAAGACACATTCAAGCCAGAGGGTAACATGTGAATGTCTGACTCATTTATTGTAATGGCAACATAAGAATCGCAAGATACGAAATATTGCTAACAAAATATCATGATATATGATAATAGGATAATGCACATCATATTCTGTTCAATAGGCTATGAATAGAGATAGGATTATGCAGGAATAATGGTATTGTACCATGAGCACAGCTGATCACGTACATTGTTGTTGCGTTTGACCAAGATGCAACATACAAGCTGGTCATAAACTTAGTGCGGTAACAAGACAAGCATTCCCATGCAGCTGGACACATTAGTGAGCCTTGCTGATGGTATTATCCTTTACATTTCCATGTAGTGTGCTTTCAGCATTTTTTTACGATCGTTTTCTTTTAAAGAAAATGATAAAAAATGCTTGTAATATTTTAATTTCTTTGCAACCTTAGCAATAGCATCATATTTTTACTCTCTAAGTGAACATATCATCTATCTAAAGTGACAACTGTTATAATGCATTAGACTAAAATGCCCATTTCAATAAATGAAGCAACATACGTGAATTTCTATTATGATAGATTGTGACCGAACGTTGTTCGATTTTGGTACACGTTGTAACAGTTAAAGATGGAACATTTCTTAACCATGTTCAATTTTCTAGCGTTTTAACCTACAACTATAATCCTCATTTCAGTTACAGCTTGAAAGTTTAATTTCATTCACTACGATTTATCCAAATTTAATCAGACCGTACAATGTATATTCTGTTCCTCGCACCATAATATTCCAAGAGAGAAACTAAAATCTATAATCCATTAATTGCAACCAACTTTTTCCAAGGATAACCCCACAATGTGCGTTTCCTAAAGCCTCGCCTAGAGTACATCTACTCACGCTATTGGTAAGACTAAAAGCAAATGAGCAGTTCCTAGTGTATTAGAAGTAGACTGTCCACCTGAGAGTCTATACATTACAATTTATTCAAAATACAATAAAAGTTCCAATAACTAGACGTTAACTTCCATGTATATTGGATATAAAACTAAATAACAATT
>CM032661.1:37314419-37347091 GCA_019095985.1 Streblospio benedicti
AAAATATTTGAATTTGTAGGTTAAGTACAAATGCAACATAATAGAAATTGCAATATTGAACATCCATGCTTGTGCTAGATTTGTCACCTTTCAAGTGATTAGTATTGACTAAGTGGAACTTAACTAGAAAAAAAAATGATAAAAATTGTTAACAAATAGGTTTTTAACCAATTGAGAGCATACAGAACAAATAACAAATCAATGTGAAGTAAATGAAATATACAGTACTGATACCGTAGGAAGGATACAGAATAAAAATTTTGAGAATTACGCTACGATTTCTTACGTTTTTCCCAATTCTTCTAATTGTTGCGACTATTACGAACGTAAAAAGGTTCTGTAGCTTCCGCAAATTACGGCTTTCTTCATAACTCGCATGAAGTTACGTTTATTCCAATTGTTCCCCTTATATTACGCATTATACTGAGGTTTCCATGATAAAAAGAATATTTCTAGAAGTTCAAATTCACGCCGACATTTTGACAAATTTTCATTTCATTGGGTGTCTGTACGGCGTCTGCACTTCCGCTTTCACTTTGTGGCGGGAATAAACGAGACAATCGAACAAATCCGAATATTCATGAGCAAAAGGTAGGCGCCATTGTGCGGAAGTGTAAGAATTTATTCTGATTATTACGTTTTTCTGTTTATTTCAATAATTGTAAGTATCGTAGTTTCGGTGACTGAGCAGTTCCAAGAAAATTGTAATAGCCGTAACTTTGCTACAAATTGTTACGAATTATTACGTTTTCTTACACAGATTCCTCTAATTTTGCTTACGATTCTGTATCCTTCTTACGATATCAGTACTGTATATAGTGATTCTTTTTATCTTGTATGAAAAATAAGTTAACATTAGCAGTATGTATATCAAAGGAAAGTACAATACTTCATTATTCTAAAATTAATTAACTACTGGTACTTAGGTACTAGTCCTGAATGTTACAGCCTTAAAGTTTAAAATAATTCTAAATACTCTAAAAAAATCATCACAACACAATAACTTCTTCACAAAACGGCAAGTTTTCATCTATTTCGCAATTTAAATTTAATTATAAATTTTAACAGTTTATTCTATAATAATTATCTAGTAGCAGGTAGTATATTGAAATAAACACATATTACATGAAAAAGTTTAACAAAAAAGGCGGGGAATTTCTTGTACTTTCCTCTATGAACACAGAATGAAATGTTATTTCCAACATTACATGGATCTTGAGCCATCTATAGATACAAGAAAACGGTCATACCTAGGAAAAATGCTTCAATTTTTATTTTAAGTCTAATGCAATATTGTCTAAAATTAAGCTTTAATACATCCTTATCAATTTTGGGCTTAACATTCAAATCACCAGTTATTGAAAATAATTAGATACTGTAACAAGGAGTTCTGTGCATTGTAAGAGATTCCCTTAGAGAGACCATGGCTTTAACATTGATCCTCTAACACAAACCATTGAAATACGTCAAAACAAAGTAGTACAATTCCAGTACTATAGAATTCAATTTTAACATAGATCCAACAATATACACCCAAACACTGTGGCATTCGTCTTTTCCGAGTTTGGGTGTCTTGCGAGGAAATATTTAAAAAATAAATATGGAAAAGTCTGGGTTAATCTACGGGTAAAAATATTATTGACTGACAGGACTTAAAAATAATAGATTGTTTTCAAGTATTATTCATTGTATTGCATGTGTGAAAAGTTTATATCTAATAAGAATTTGTGTCCAAATTATGACTATGTAATCAGATTTTTGACTAAATTATAGACAAAGATCTATTTTAGTCAAAATGGGAGATGACGAAAGACCCAAGCAGACAAGTAAACTTTATTATAATACTTTCCTGAATGCACGCCTCAAATAGGAACATTGGCTTCATTTTCGAACAATGATCATTGCGACAGCCACAAATATTATACATATATACATGTGCTAGACGTTTAGTATACAATGACATTAAATATGATTTCAAATGAACTTTTAAAAAATCTCAGTTCTGCAGTAATAATCACATACACAATTTAAAAAAAAATCAAACTACGGGACCGTTCATTATTTATGAGTAGGGGCGGAGGATATTAAAGGGGGCCGCCAATTTTGTACATGGAAATTGAGGGGGGTCTCCAACTTGGTATAGAAATTTTCAGAAAATCCTTGCCCCTTCCCCATAAATAATGAACGATCCCTAAAAAGAAGTGTAAATAAAAGCGAAGCTGGACATTACCTGCAGCATTACCTTTTCCTCGGTGGACGGCGGCACGTAATCACAGTCAGAGTCCGTGAGTCCGAGCTCCTCCCCATAGCTGCTGTGCACCCAGTGCCACAGCTCAGCCGTACTCATGTTCTGAAAGGCACATGACATATTATTCACTGGACTGTATTTGTGATGCACTGAAGCGAGAAATGATTCACACAAGACCCTGGGTGGTTATTTTTTTTTATCGGCAGCATATCACAATTGAATTTATTCGGTTGAGTTTTAAATTCATTTCAACAAACATCGAATTGGGTTCGGTGTGGCAAACATGCAACATGAGTGCATGAACGGTCAGTCTCATATTCAGTCTTGATGCGGAAGTAACAGTAGGTTCTGAATTTGCATCTTAACAAATATGATCCTGTGGCAATAAACAAATACAAAGTACATATTGTGCTCGATACCATTTAACATAACAAATAGATGTTACATATATTTCTATAATCATATACATGTATATCTTGCCAACCTTGTTACAAATTTGCCTTTTTCTAAAACTATGAAATTGACGTGGAAACCACATATTATGAAAGGTAAGGATTGTTAGCTGGATTCATCAGTTGTGTAAAGGGGATTGGGTTGGCATGGATAGGAAGGTCAATAACCCTTGCTATAAATTCTTTTGTGAAAGCAGTGAATATATCAATATACGAAGACAGAACCTTTATTTCAAGAATCAAATATGACTTATCAATTAGTTCTGACCACGACGATTGCATTCTGATAAAAATACATTAGCACTAGAAGTGATTTTTTTTTTAAATATCCCTATACACTGACAAAAAGTAAATTAATTCACTAGGCTTGTGTGTTTTAAAGTAATTATTCAAAATATGCTTTTGTGATGGCTTCAAGAAAACATGCAATTACTTCACTAAAAGAATGATTAGTATTTCTACTTTGTTTCTTGTCATTCCAATGTATCATTCATCTTCTACTAAAACATGTTACAACCACAAACGCTACCAGTTATTTGGTTGTAAATGCTTCGCAAACAAGATTCAATTAAAAAAGATGATATACAAAAAGCATACTTCCAGAATTAAATGTAGGGTAGGTCAATAAAAGATTCGGTATGTGATGTTGTCTGCAATTTCCCATTACCCAGCACGCAACCCTTTAACATTCGCAATACCCAATATAGCTCACAATTTACAATAAACCATTGTGGATTCGGTAATGGCATTATTACCAAAAGATCGCAGAATACAAACTATCCAATCCTTATGAAAAGACTGAAAATATTGTGCTATGAAGCATTTGTACTACAAATGTAATACAATGTAATAGAGTAATAGTACTTTGTCTAACATTGCAGTTTATCATAATGATTAGATAGATGCATACATATTCTGACGTCCAGTACTGATGCCATTGGTGATGGGTTTGAGCTACTAAAAAATAGAATTCCACAAACAAAAAATAATAATCTGGACGACCCCTATTATATCATCTGTTCTCTTTTATACATGTATACCTATACTCACTCGCATACAAGCAAGCAATAGTCAAGCTACAAAGCTACCTACATGTACATTCACATTCAATCACTTTAACAACACAAATTCTTGTAATTTTTCTGTCACCATATTTTTTTGAATCCAGATGAAATACATTATTTGATAATAGTATGTATCAGGCTGATATGTACAAATGTATGGCTGTGTCTTGTAAATAGAAAGTTGTCATTCCATTACATGAAAATTAGTGTTTAGAACTTTCCCCTAATGCTAATAAATTATGCTGTTTTAGTTACATTTCATTGAAATGAATTTGTATTAATTTCCAGTGTTCTAGCAACCAAAAAATATTCTATACATCGTGCAATTAAAGCTATATTCAAGAGTTAGTAGGAGCAGTCATTCTTTTGGAACATTGAAGATGGGCTTTTAAAATACCATAACAATATTCAGACATACATTTTATAAATCCTAAGGAATTTGTGGGTAAGCAAATAAAATAATCCATTTTGTTTGATTGGTTTTAATTACCATAACAGGAAATAATAATAGGAGTACTTGATTATTTTGATTTTACTCAGATATTTTCAATAAATTCTATGCTAGTAATTTCTTGCATCGATAGATATTTCTTAACCCTAAGAAATTATCTAACACAAAACAACTGAACAAATAAACATTTCAAAATCTTCAATATATCAGCACATTTTATGGCCATCTTAAAAAACAATGGTTCACTAACTTAAATAAATCCTACCACATCCCAAAACAATAACTGCTCAGGTTATTAAACATACCTCATATGCTGATTTTACATTCTGTAATCAAATCATAATCTGTCAGAATATCTACTATCAATCACCACGTTTTAAAAAAGCAGTGACATGTTGTTAAGGGGAGGGGGAACGCAGTTTTGCATAATCGCTATTGGAATCCAAGAGAAAAATACCTGAATTATTTACATAGGCTTAAAAAATGTACTTTTAACAGCACAACACACTTTAGGGAGTAAATTAGAAACTGTTCAAAACAATAAGGTAAACATTATAAGCTCAAGCTTGAAAAAGTATATTGTGCCTACATTACAATCATTGTCAAAATTTTAGTAACGCTTCACATTTTTGGAATCGAGTGAAAGCATATGGGCAGTTTATCTACATGTAAAGAAACATAATACAATTAGCCGCAATACAATAAACACACCTACATGTATGTACATGTTATAAGAATTGCACTTATGGCATTGTCATACCTGTTCCATAAGAGCATTCTGCCACACACGGAACAGCATGAAGTGCGTCTTGTCTCTTGCCCCAAAGGAAGTAAAGAAAAATTTGTCTTCTGGCGTGCAAATTTGAATGGCGTTAGGGATCACTCGAGCAGTCTTCTCTTTGGTCATAGCAGTTATGTCCTTGCAACGAATTGTCAACTGAAAAAAGCAATGCATTTTCTCTCAAGTTGTTCAGCTATGGGCCAAGCGAGGCATGTGTTCAATGACAAAAAAGAGAGTCAGTGTTCACTGTGCAGTTATGTTTCGCATGGATAACCTTCAATGTACTCATTTAACGATTAGTGGCACTTACTACTGTTTCCCAGCGGAAGATGTTGGCATAAAAGCAGACGTAGTTTGGTGTAATATAGAGACGGCCATGAACGAGGATATCTTTTTGCAGAGCACACGAGTAGTCTGAAAAGACAACAGCGTTATGTTCCCTACGATTTCAGTAAATTTTAAACATGCATAGTATACAAGTAAATGTATCAAATATTACCGAACATGGAAAAACTATGAACGAAACAGACTTCTCAACAGAGATATTTTTATGTAATTACATGTATTAGTAATATTTTATATTTATTGAATGTTGTCTTTAAATTATACATATTTTGTCATTCAAATTTGCTATAGAAAATCTCATGATTTCTAATATTTTCTTTGCTTTTGTTTGTTTTTGTTTTTTAATTTGCACACTCACCAACAATAAGTCTCTCATCTGGCGGAAGCTTGTCTTTAAACAATTTTTTGAAGTCCTCTGACCTTGATTTGTAAGTTGGACTTAACACCTACAACAACAATTAAATGGTAAGTAAACTGTAGGTTCTACCTTTTATTTATAATGATATAATATATATTCATAATATATTCGCAAACGCAAATATTGACAAAGAATTCTCAATTTCTCAACCAGAGAAAAGCATTTTTTATGTGTAGATTAATAAGGTAGCAAGGTGGGAAGACTGTGATGTCTATCAATATTACAATTGTTATCTGAACATTTAATCTGGTTTCATATAAAATAGATTCAGATCATATACTATAGCATTATACCACCTATAATCAAAATCTTCTACCTTTGTTAAAATAGACTTTTTATTTTAAGATAAGAAAAATTCATAGCAAAAATCATTATTCAATATTTCTAACAATTTGATAATTCTATTTTTTCATATCAATGTGCTTCATATAGTATGGTTTATGACAGTTCTTTAACATACAATACCTTATATATTAAATTTCAAAGCATAACTTGTATGTCATCATATAAATGGTTCTAGAACTTGGTAACAGATTTCTTATCAGTCACTCATACATGTACATATATGCATGCATACCCTTTCCTATATTTGATTTTGAGTAACCTAATAACTTCCTGGTGAAATAACGATTGTTTTAAAAAGTTTGAATACTAAACATTGATACTGTTTACAGATTTCAAAACTGATTTTCAACTGGAATTATTGAAGCACAGGTTCAATGCCATATTCACTTTTTACATTTGCTGTTCCGTCATCAATTCATTTAGTCCATTATTGGTAAGTTTGATAGGATTGATTAAAATCCAAATTGTGCGGGAAATGAATATCCAATTTATGAGTAGAAAAATCAATCTTATTTGTTAATATTGCAATATTGAAAATACTGATATTTATCTTACGTATTTATCTTTATAATGGTGCATAGTCAAAATTTACTATAGATGCCACTTACAAACGAATGATCGTAATGTACTTCATGCATCATCTTTGTTACTCCTTAAATACGCAATGTGCTATCATAATGTTTGCTATATTTAGAAAAAAATTATCTAAAGCCTTGATAGAATGTTAGTAATAAAATATTCCACGAGAAATTTCCACCAGTGGCATCAATGAAGTCCAGGACTCCGAGGACAAGTTGATGACACAATGACGCAAGCTCAAGTTAATACACTAATGCATGCAACATCTGCATGACATCTAAGATGTGCTAAATATATCGCTACTCGATTTGCTACTTCCTTATGTCATACGACTCGCATCACATTTCAATCATTGTCACCAGGACGACGAAAATGGACACTTTCGAACAATTCAATACGACATATGAAGCTGCACAACCTTTAATCCAACACCACAAAAATGGAAGCTGCCCAAGAACTAACTCCATCACACATACACAGAATAAAATTAAATAATACAAAATGATAATGAAAATGATGTTTGTAGAAAAACGTTGCAAACCAAGTTTATTATAAAGAAAAAAAATCCAGATCCAACATATCAACAGAATCACACTAAGTAAACTAGTAGGCTATTTGAGTGGGGAAAAATCCACTTCCATTAATATACATGTGCTACTAAATTAAAACTAGTACAATTTACATTATAATTTCTTAAGGAAACAGCAGTTAACTAGAAATAATGTAATGTATTCTCAAGTTACAATATCTTAATTATATATTATTATTATTATCATAATTACATAGATCTAAACTTTGAATTATGAGTTTTTCCATATATAAACAGTGCCTCTTTCCCTTTAGATAATATAAATATATATGAAAAATATATTGATAATGCTGAAATCAAAATGTCAATAAAAAAAATATTGAAAAATGCATAAAAATGTTCAGGGTACCGATGGAACTTACTCCTTCAACATAATTATAAGCATCTCCAATATAACTATATGCATCTTCAACATAACTACAAGCATCTTCCACTAAACTATAAGCAGCATCCTGTAATCATATTATCTGTAAATCTTAAAGTACAAATATAAGAGCATTTCATTTGAACTGAACAACTTTATACTATATACATTCAACACTTACATAGTGGAACAGTGTGTTAACTTCTACTTGAAGGGAGTTGTCACTCAGAAATTGGAAGTTAGTAAGAAATAGTAGCTGAGAGAAACACATACTGTGAACACACAACTTTTAAAAAATAACGAACAAGAAATCATACCAGACTGGCTTGCTGGAAGTATAGGGAAGGCATAAAACTTGGTGAAAATTAACAAATTCTATGTGGTCTCATGTTTGCAATAATTGTCATTTTGTAACAAGGAAAAATACCATTTCAAACACAGTTCCACTTTTTATAATCTATGTCAATATAAAATGTGCACTCACATTGCCAATAACTAATGCAAATGAAATAAAACCATAAAATCAAAATTTAATTTATATATGCAAATAATGGATATTTTCATAAAGAAATTTATTGGCGAGTAAAAAAATCCAATACAAAAAAATCATACTGACAAATGGTACGTTCAAAATACATGTAAAATCAAATGAAGAAGCATGAAAGGGAAATTTTATTCAACTATAAAACAGAACACAACTGTACTGAAGAAGCCAACTACTGAAGTTAAACACCATGCACACAACATCCATACGAGGGTATTGGTGTTAGCGGTACTGCCATTACTAAAGTTGCATGTATACAATTCTGATTTCTAAATTCAATCTACAAAGCACTTCTTTAAAAACTGAATAATTATCATTACTTACATTGTACCAATATCTGTTCTTCTTTTTGTCATTGAGAGTTTTGCTGCCGGCCCGACTCACTGCGCTGCTGGCATCTGACAACTGACCTGTAAACAGTGAATCAAAATCATCTGTGAACTCTCATTTCACGTTTAATCATATTTTGAAGAAATTGTCCAATATTAAATAGAAAAATCTTTTCAATGTAATATTGTAACACTTGTAAATTCTCCAATGAAACTCGCTACAATGATTCATTTCTATTTATAATTTTTTAAGTTTAACATAAAGAGTTACCTTTGCTTGTGTCGCTTGCATTGCCATTTGAGGGCTGACGAGACCTACGGAGAGTATTCTCAGGATGATCTAGATCACATAATTTGTTGAACTCCGGACTGGAGGGCTCAGAGAGAGGTGACTCAACACTCAGGCTCTGCTCATCTCTCAGGCTGTAAAAAAGGAAATTATTTCCTCTTATATGGTTACTATAATATATGAAAGAACTAGAAATATTATATGAACTGAGCAAACTCTATAATCTTCACAAACTTATAATGGTGAGAGCCAGAGTTGGGGCAAGCTTAGTTTTCATCTATTTATCTGATCAACATTTAGTTTAGTTTTAGGTTATTGACAAACTTTGAAATTTCAGTTTGGTTTTGTCTAGCCTAATCAAATATTTCCATTTTAATCATGATTATTATTATTTTTTTTTAAACTGTCAAACATGTTACCGAGAGCAAAGTAGATAAGGAAATCGCTAATAACTGCTTATTAGCGTAAACAGTCTAAATCAATTACCACTATGATGTAATGGGGTCATTAGTATATTAAGGGCATTGCAGTCTCTCTTCATGTCTAGTTATGAAGGTAAAGCAGTTTCCTAAAATTTGTTTGATTCTGCCTTCAAATAGATTGCTAACAGGTCCTGCCTACATGGCCTAAGTGAAAGGATTGTAGGTTATACTTTTTGAATTTTATGATACACTACATATCAATGACATATTATTTACTTCACCTTAGTAGGAAATTTTAGTGCTTCTTTTTTCTTCTATTCTACGGCTATTTTGAATACTATTTGATAAAGTGAAAAATTTGCTTTCAGAAACAAAGTTTTTGTTACATCCGTATGTCACCATCCTATAAATTAGTCAATTTTCTGAAATACTTCAAATTTAGAAGGAAAAATTAAATATATAAAATAGTTGACGAAAAAAAAAAGAAATATGTTATTTCATTATGTAAATCCTGCATTTGCAAAATTTAGTCTAGTTTTAGTTCATCAAGTGATCATATAGTTTAGTCTAGTTTAATCATAAAATTTGCATGAGTCAATTTAGTTTAGTTTAGTTTAATCATGAAAATTTTCATTAACTTTAGTTATTATTTTTTTTAAATTAGTCACCCCAACTCTGATAACATGTTGTGAACTTATTTGATTCCAGACATTAAATACAGTCTTTTCTTGTCTACCATTTTTTTTTATTCTGCTATTTGTCATTTTCTATGCAGATCTATATTTGAATTTGAATTTACATGTAAATATAAAATAAAATTCAAAACAATGCAAGAAATTTTTAAAGACTTAATTATATAATTATATCTATATAATCTTGTTGACATTGCAGTATTCCATATTTCTTAACTCTGCTTCGAGTGTACCTTCATACATCAAAGTATGAAAAAAGAAGTTTCTTTAGCTCAACAAAAAAAGATTTCTATTTAGAAACCATTTTGAAACATAACAATCTTAAACTTAAGTATAAGAGCTAAAATGTAATAATGATCAAATTATAAACAAATTATCTATGCACAAATTTGGACTATTAATCAAAGTGCAAATTGCAAGTGCAAACATGGATGTGAAAATGGTAATTTGATTGATTTGCTATATGCACTAAAGCAAAAGTATGAATAAATATTTCAAAGCATAGTATAAGTTTACATGTATCTTTCACAACTAAACATAAAAAACAAGACTTAAACTAAGTAGATTCTTTTTAAGTGTCAGAATCTAAGTACTACACAACATTTACATGTAGAAAGCAGAATTTGTGGTCGCTAATGAAGAACGGACACAAATCTGTTATAGTAAAACCCCACTAGTATTTAAAAAAAATGCCAGTGTTGTTGATTTCATTGCTGTATCGCGCTGCAGTTTGTTTTTAAATTGCTTTGAATTTTTACGGCTATACAATTCTTAAAACCCAGTATCATAGAAGTTACGCTAAATCAATATCGTACGTTCATCACCGACAAGTTAACACTTACCTTGCAGCTTGTTCTTGGTCTGAATCAGGCTCTGGCTTTACTTCAATGCTTACTGCATCACTTTTAGGATTAAAACGTATGGCAAAGATATCTTGAGGCTCAGATGATGTTGTGCCAGCAAAGCTGTTTGATCTGCCATCTCCTTCACCTAAAGCTCTCCCCTTCTTCGGCAAAGGGTGATAAGAGGCAGCTTTCTCATGATCCTTGCTAGCATTTCGCATCTGCACACCCTTCTTGACATTCTGTTCGCTTGGTGCAACATCTTCAATCAGGTCATCAGCAGGTGTATTGCTAATTGTTGAATTTTTCTCATGTAAAGTTTTTAAGTTTGGATCACTGTGGACTCGCTTGTGACTCGGGGGACTTCTAGTGGAAGGTGTTTGTGGAATAACGCCAGACAGATCTTCATGGGCGTCGAGGAATGGTTCTTCTTGGCTCTGTGCCCATAGCTTGGAATCATACAAGGGATTGATTGGAATGTCATCTTTGGGATGGCCATTCTGCGGCTTTTGTTGGACAACTGTTCCTGCACTGCGGCCACTGCTGCTGTAACAGGTACCGTGGACCATTTACATAAAGAAAACACGTCACATGATATCAAGTCTTCCACAGAGGTAAACAGAAGCAGAAAGTGGTATTTCTAATCTAACGAAAAACTATAAACACTTACGTTAGTCTGAGTAAAGATTTGTGTTAGCATGCGTTTACTACTGAAGAACAAGTGTCTTAGTGTAATGTTTGTTTTCTTATTTTGCAATAACGAGATTAATACTAGAAGCCTTAGTGATGTTTCTTTATATGCTGTTCACATTCCTGTAACCCAAGTCATGCAACACACATAAGATATCCAAAATATTGACAAAAATATGTACAGGTTTTTCGACCAACCAACAAAATGTTAAAACAATAATTACCACCACCTATAAAAACTTAGTACAATAGAAGGACACATCAGCATTCCATAATTATCTTACAATAAATTTGCCTATTTGGCAATGAATCTGCGCATTCATTTAAAAAGTTTCATATTAAATACTTTGAGGAAGACTTGGGGTTGATTATAATTGTCATTACCTGCAGCGTCATAGTGATTAGTTTCAGTTTTTCGTGAGATAGTAATTATTTGCCCATTATATCCATAGCAATCATTACCAGTCAGCATCTATATACAATTTACAAGTGGTCCAGGTTTATACTTGAGGTCTACACCCTGAGCTGTATTTCAACAAGTTGACTGATCACATTTTTAAAGCAGATTCTGTACTTGTGTCAGTATCTAACTATGTACAGTACATTTGTAATTGCAAATGATTATCACTGAAATCCAGTCTGTTATTGAATTGTAATTGAATTTCAACTTGTGATTGAAATTATAACAGAAAATTTAAGAATAATTGTAATTGAAACAAAAAGTAAGAGTGTAAATGTAATTGAGATTGACAGGGGTGTGTAATTGTACTTTAACTTCAACATTACAATGAAAACGTTTATGTACATGGGTGAATCAAACATACAATATCTAAACACAAAAAATTACAATCGACTCCAAATCTGCTTTCAAGACAAAAAATTACAATCGACTCCAAATCTGCTTTCAAGAAATATCTATCACTTTATTGTATTTTTACGCCATTTCTTCTATACGTTTGGCCGGACAACTGACTGTTCAGATGCACAGCCAGCTTGAGCAGTTCAAGCTGCCCACACTACAACCCCATGTAATATTAAACAAAACGCCATCTCAGTTATTATTCAAGGTTTTCTCTCTCTGATATTTGCAATGCTGAGTATACATATACGCTTCTTGGCTTTCCATATTCATTCCCTCCTTCCAAGTGATATCTCTGATATTGCATCTGTCTCTTTATTTTACCAATTGGTTGTCATGTAATTGGTCTTTCATGACCTGTGTTCTAGCTGCTAAAAAAAAAAGTATTTACGAAGGACTCACTGAGCTGTGAAAGTCAAGGCTTCTCACTTTCGGGACAACACAACACAATATAACTGCATAAATTATCATTTGAATACTACCTATGCAAGATGATACGGCTTTACACGATCAGTATTATCATGAGGTACACATGGGGCAAGTTTAGTGAACTATTGTCGATTACATGTATATCCAAAAGACGCCTTTCCTACCCTACCCTCTGAAGACTCTTAGCAACAAGAAAAAAACCAAAAGGGATACTGTCATAGAAAACATCACAGGGTTAAAACACTTAAAGCTTAACAGCAATATAATGAAATAGACAGCTGTGAGTCTGGCACTTTGGAAAAGATGACCTTGCCTAATACATTTACAATTTAATCGCTCAACAACATAAGTATAAATAGATTACCCAGGTCATAATGCGAAGACTGGGTATTATAAGTCTAAAATGGATATATGCTTCACTTGCTATGAATGGAATTACTTTCATTATGTAAATGGTTAATCATAAAATCTATGCTAGTATAACAAATATGCATTGCAACTTGCAAAATAGCATGTACATGTATGATAATTGTAAACAGCATGTGTTGCTGGGTTACGATATTTATAATCATGCATGTTGTATCATATGTGCCTACAGTCGGCAATGAAAATTGCCAACATATGTTACAAATAACATTGCCTTGTTGCATTTAATATTCAATATGAGAATAATTTCTAGGGAATGATAGTAAAGGTTTCTAATCATGTTTTGTTTTTTCTCTGTAAAACTACTTTCTAATCTCATCAAAGTAATGGTGCAGTATGGTGCAAGTTAACCATACATCTGGAACTATCACAGCATAATTATATTATAACTACCAGTATTTAATTAATATGCAATGTTGTATAATTGTTTTAAGTGTATTAGGTCTGGTATCAAGATACATATCCACATATCTATATATACTTGCTAAACTGAGTTTTGGTTAGATATGGAATAAGAAATGTTCAGACATTGGCAGAATGTCTTTTTAATTAGTGCACACCCTGGGTTATATCATTTACTGTTGCATATTCCTGCTATTGAGAAATGAATCTCTTCAGTTCTTCGCGCTATAGTAAGAATTATGTGCAATACAAAAATATCCATGCTAGTGTTGCTAAATGTATGAAATAATTGTCATGATTTAATCAAACATCTCTTTATCAGCAAAAAAATTACAACAGTAATGTTACAAAAGCCCATAATGAAGAAATGAATAACAAAGGCACCAGAATTATGAAATAATAATGAATAAAGTAAATAGTCAATTCATTGCAAGAATAAAATATGTACGCAAACTAGAAACAGCTGTGCCAGAGTGTAAATATCAAAAATGATATTTGAAATTCGACTTCCAATAATATGAAGCCACTTTTACCTATTATGAAGTGCTTCAGAGATCGCAAGTTCCTGAGAATGCAATACGTTACTGCTGTTAGCACCAACTGTCATCCGGCTCTCATCATAGACATCACTGGGTCCTCCAATTTTACCATGGGATTCATCATGAAAATCTGTATAACTCATTGATGCTGGAGTTATTGTACTATCATCGTCAAGCTCTTCTCCAGAACAGCTCCTTTTAACAGAATATGCACATACACCACGATTTATGCGATCAGTATCAACCAGTTTGTTGTTCAACAAAGAATTATCCATGCCAATTGTTGTTGAGTTCAAACAATCTGTATCCAAAATATCAAAATTTTCCAAGTTTTGAAAACTTTTTGTACTTTGTAGTTCAAATGTTGTAGGCAAATTTGTAGCTTCCACTACTGATTTTACAGCTTTTTTGGCAAAACCTATTGGTAAATTACCGTCGACAGAATTTTGATTCGTTTCTGAGAATTCGCATTTGAATGTCTTCAATTCAGGTTTGGATACTTCTCCAGTAAGAGCCATACTCACTTGAAAATCAAGATCACAGCTGTCTTCATCAAATGCAAAAAAATCATTTTTAGGCAATATTTCAGTATTGATTTCCTCTTTGGATCCGTCATCATTTGCTTGAGATTCCACTAATTCCTTACCAATGAAATTTCTTTTGTTTTTTGAAATGATGTTCTCATTGTCCAAAGCTTGAAATAGGATATGGTCATCGATAGAATATTTTCTGCTATCTACTTTTACATTTTTCACCAAAACAGGAGTAAAGGTCTTTTGAATGTCTCTGTCTTCACATACATGACTTGTACTTTGGCTGTCAAAAGAAATCAAATCATTGTCATCAATGCGTAGTGGTTTGATCACTTCAGCTTTAGAATGAAAACTATGATGTGTCATGCTATGGAATCGAGACTTAGCCTTTTCTTTAATTTTTTCCTTCATAGTATTTGACATAGTCTTCACTTTGGCTGACAAAGTTGCAGTAGCAGGTATAAATACCATTTGAGTATCCTTTTTTATATCATCCAGCTTTGATTCCAGCGAAGCATTGGGATTCATTATATCACAAATAAATAATTACTATTTTCTGAAAAGAGATCTCTTAAATGCTACTCTGAAACTCACACACTGTAGCATTGCGCACTGCTTGTTACAAGAGGGCCTGCAAGTCACCTATAATTGTTAGAAGCAATCAATACCCATAATGTCAAAAATGGTAGAGGAATACGAAGTGCATTAATAGTACTGGTCTAATGGTAGTTCTCGTTTGCAACATAAAAAATATTTCAGTGATGAGTAAAACTAGTAAATTCATCTCGTATTGTAAAATATTTCTTGTAAATATAAATTTCAAACGAGAAATGATAACTAAATCAACTATGCAATTCAATAGATTGAGTAAAATTATTGTAACGATTCAGCAGTTGCATTTGGAGCAATGTACCTGTAATATTCATGACTGCATAAGCTCCAGCCAGCATACATACATGTATCATGGGTTTGTCAATACACAGTTTGGGTGCTTGACTTCCTATTTTTTTAAATAGTTACCCTTGTACAGTAAAAAAAATTAATTATTCTACACAACCATCCAAATGCGCTTGGGCTTTATAGACTAAAAAATTCTCAAATCAGGGATTGGGCTTTTACACAAATATTGGATATTCAATAGTCTAGATTTTTATATAGACCAAATTTGGGATGGACCTTTTCATTGGGGAGGGCCCTTGGATGATTGTCTATTGTGATACAATACAGTAAGACGTAATTAACTTATGCAAAAGTATAGACTATAAAGCAATAGCAACCAGAAAAAGAAATGCAGATTGACTCTTTTTTCTTTTCCAAAATGTTTTAGTTATTTGATTATTAAATTATGCACAATTTGGAATTTGAAATAAAGAACTTTGTTTTGAATGTACATTCAAATCGTTGAACAAAACCAAATAAAACCTTCAAATATTGAATTTGAAAAATTTTAATGGATGAAACATTTTGTTAAAGCGAGTTTTAAGAAATTAGGTGGGACACAAACTACACTAAGAAGCTATAAGACAATTAATAATTTCTATAATAATCAATCATCATTGTTATCTTTTTAATGCTAAATCAAATTATGAATAATAAAAACAATATCAGAAAAGTGAGCACAATGATTTGGACTTCAACAAATCTTTATGAGATTCTTAAGCTATAGATTGTTACCCAAACCAAGGTAGAATTTAAATAATTCTACGCAGTCACTCAGGGCATTCATACATTCATGGAACTGCATTATTGACAATATTCCTGACAGGGATATGGACTCAAGAAAATGTACATTTAATATACTAAAATGGACAATGTCACATTGAGACAACGTTACAGGACTATGAACCAATTTCAAGAATGATGTCAACATTTCTATCAACTAATTGTTGACAAAATGTGGTAAGTTTACCTGTCAGATTTGCTGATTTCTTGCTGTGAATTTAGAGACTCCTGACTAGATGTCACCTCATTACTGGACTGTCGCCTGGAAAAAAAATCAAACGTTCTTAACATAAATAAAATAAAAAAGAAATAGATGATGTCACCTTTTTTTTAAAGGAAACACACAGTCCATCAAAAACACATTGAATTTGTATCATGATAATTCATGCATTCTCTTCAATAATTTGAAATGATTTTGATTTTTTGGACTTGGGAATATATCACTATACATGTATGTAATTAAGTCATTAGACCTTTTGACTCCAAGTCAGGTTAGGACTATATCAAATAGTCTCTTGTGGGACCATACAGCACCAAATTGCCTAGCAGGTCAGGCTAACTCACCAGTCCACAATACCACTGGAACTAGTTTTGGTGTGGTATGGTTGTGGGTTTGAATCCTACCAGAAATTATCTAATATAGTCCTAACCTGATTTGGTGTCAAAGGTCTAATGACTTTACTAGGCCTACATATAATCATCAATTATATATTTATGCTTTTCATATATTTCAAAAAATTTGCATTCATGCCAAGTGTATAAAAAGAAATCACACAAATAGAATTCTTGAAAATGTCTATCAATATCAAATTTCAATTATACAAAATAAAGTCAAGAATATACATTTATAGTAAAACTTTAATAATTGTAAGGGGGTCGGTAAATTTCACAGGCATTGAAATATGGTGTCGCAGTTGGTTGGGGGGTGGGGGTGGGGGATGATACTTGTTACACTGACAAATCATATGCATACATGTATACATAATCTATATGTATAAAGTATCCAGCAGTGATATATTACTATGCAAGTCAGTTCAGTGCAGATATATGTTGAAAAACAATTTAATAAAAATGTTAACATTTGCAATATCAACAAATACATCCTAGATTAATTTAAAACGATGCTTTCTATATTCTAAAATGAAATACCGGGTAGTGACATTTGTCAGAGTGAAATCATTGTACGATAAAAATCATAAAAATGAAAAATTGATTAAATCATGAAAATCACCTTTTAAGTCATGTATGAAAATAAAAAAAATTTCAACACAAATTGTACTAACACAGTACACAGTACTAAATGTAAATGTTGTGCTTTATAGTCCTGATCCCAGTCTTGCTCTCACGACTTTACAATTTACACCAGGTCATTGGGCCATTTATTGATCATCAATTGATCATTTCCCATATGCTTGCAAACGGTTCCTTAATATGCAACCATTACACAGAATTACAGGACACACTGGTCGCACCAGTCAGCCCTCAAGATCTCAATACAACATCAATTATTGGTGAGGAGGCTTGATAGAGTGGCCTGGAATATTTGTAGTAATTTAGAAGGGTGGGGTGGGGGGAGGGGGTCGGGGGTGAAATTCAAACACAAAGTTTTGCTCATTATCGTTGTATCAGTCTTTTTTTTGAGTTATTGAAAATTTTGCCGCCTTGAAATGAAAGCTTAAAGTTACTGATAAATTTCATTCTAACGCCTATAGATGTACATTAATTCCAGATTTATTATGTATATTTCTGAAAAGCTATAATCCAATCCATACTACAAACCTTTGCAATGTTTTTATCCTCAAACTTTTGAGAGGTTTCCTTTTCATTACTTATCAAGTAATATATCTTTCTTACACAAATGCTGTATTATATTATAACTTAAATTGACATAATTTTATATGCCCGTCTTGAGCTGACATTGATCATTTCAGTACTTCAATATACCAGAATAATGTGCAATAAAGTCATGCACCTACTCTTATAACACTACCTGTACAAAATGCCCATATAAAGTTACAAGTTGAAATGATGATACCTTCTAAAAAGTAATGTCATGTAATGTCATATTACTCACATTAGACTTCAAACTGCGTCTCACTTTTTTTTAATTATTGCGTCTTTTTTTAATTGAAAGAATTACGAATCAAAGGGAAAAGTAATTTATTTCTGATAGGCTTAATAACTACTTGCTTACTTCTTTTATCATTCTTCTGTATTTATTTTTATTGGTTATCATGCTCCAGAGTTGCAAGATGAAAATAAGTTGTATCTGTCAAGACTGTTTACATTGTACAGTGCCCCAAATAAGAACTTGTCCTCTAGTCCGTGACTACTATCAAACTAGACCTGGATGTCTAAGAATTGAAAATTCTTAGACTGCTACTATTAAACCAACAGGTCGAGAAAGAATTTCTTTAACAGCCTTTGTCAAAGCCAGGCCTGCCAGGCATTTAATAATAATTACAATTAAAAGTCTTTATTTATATACTTGTACAAATTGGGCCAATGATGCAAAAATCTGTAATTGCATAGATCATGTAGATTAGGACCTAGTGACATAGAACGTTGGTACTATCTTAATGTATAGCCCTGCCCAGTCCACTTAATGCTCATGAATACTTTGGGTACCTGACCACTGGTCTGGTTTGGTATATTCAGTTACAACTGATGGTGCAGTGGTTAGCACGCGCGACTACGAAACGTGATTTGCTTGCTTCGTGAGTTCGCGTTCCGTCCACGGCAGACTCAGTGTCGCCAAGACCGTTACGTCCGTTACGTCTGCCACTGCATTGCAAATCTTCACACAGCATGTCACCACTGTAATACTAGACAGTGGCGACACCAAGCCCGTGGCACCTACACGTTAAATAGGTACAGGTCTGGCAAGTAAATAGCAACGTCAGCGCTTCAGTAGCAGCTATGTGCTGTATTCTCCCAGGGGAGTTTAGGATACAGTGCGTGAAAACGATGCCAATGACCTCGAGTGATTTGTAGTCCTCTGAATACTATGTAAATACTACCAGTATGTATATGTTCAACTGATTGTGTGGTTGCAAATAAATACTGAATTATTATCATTATTATAACTTTATTATGTCAGATACCAGAATAATTGCTATTTTATTATTGACTTCAATAAAAATGTTCATAGAATGGTCAAACTTTATGGAGGTGTGATTATTTCCCGCCTAAACCAGTTTAAACCTAAATGCTGTAATAAGAACTTTCCCTACTATTAGTAAGGCCAAGCTTCTAAAATCTTAGATGATAGTGAATTATTTAAGCAATCCGCGTTTGTCTTTTACAAAGGATCTCCTAACGTTCATGCAAGAACTATCTTAAGTAAATAGCAAACAGTTATAAATTGTATATGCTTTATGGGTGCTTCATGGGCTCTTTATGGGAACCAATCACACATAATGGTGTGGTGGACCATCTCCTACGAAATACACAGGTTGACAGAAAAGTAATTATCAGGTATTCGACCTTGAGTCGAGTATAGATGTCCGCATACACAGATCCAATATTTTAAATTTGTGAGACCCTTAATTATAGTTTACACCAAAACCGATGTGTAATACAATATAGATCGATATTTATCTATATGTACAGATCTATATTTTTCTATTTCTACCCATTTTCCGGTGTTATGTTTACAAAATCTTGTGATGAAAAATGTAAAGACCATTAATGAAATTCTAATATAACGAATAACTCTGATCATATACTAATTCTATATATCCTTACCCTATCAAATCATTGACAGAAGTATTTTAATCAACCTAAAGTATAATGTGAAACAAGCAAATTATTTGTGAAAGGTAGGATGCAAGATAGAAATACAAAGTTAAACTAATATTTTCATATAAAAAAAAATCGAAATTTCAATTGATAATTGCATTACAAGATATTCTGAATAATCAGCCCATGATTTACTTTTAAACAGGGTTCCCACTCTTTAAGCCTGATGAAAGTCAAGGTTTTTTCCAGGTTTTCCCTAATGATTTTTATGCATTTTTCTTTATAATCGTTCCTTTAAATGTTAATGTGTGACTTTATGAATGATATACAAGTGATTAATGTGAACAGAAATAGCCCAAAATGAAAAATCATTATACTTTTAAAACGTCAAGCAAGATACAGCTTTTAATTAGTTTTCATAAATTCCACATTTTTTCGTTCTGACCTTTAACTTTGCACATAGCTGCAAATACAGGGTGCTTGTTGAGTTCTAGGTTCCTCTTGAAACGAGATCATGTTCATAGTAGATGGTGTCGTAGGTTGTAAATCCATAATAAGATTTCTTCCACTTACCATATTCGTTCTAATAAGCGCACAGTGCACTTACAAAAAACAAATTTCAACAACAACAAAAAACACCAAAGATGTGTAATAAGTGCAACCCAACAATTTTTTGCAGTCCATAGATTTTTTCTTATATCGCTCACTTCAAACGATGAATGTCAACATGTATGAACCAGGAATATTGTTTCACAATGCACTTGGCGTAGTTATGTGTTTATCCAAATAGTACCGGCGTGTTAGTCTAACAATATGGCGTCAGGTAACTGAAATCTTTACAAAAAAAAGCAAGATTTGTTAATTTAAATTGTGTAAACAGGGGGGTGGGCTTAATGGGGCAGATGCACTTATAAGAACAAATACGGTAAATAAGATGGTTGGTCAAAGTCAAAAATGTTTTCTATAATGTTAACCCAAATCCTAGCTTTATAATAATAGAAAAGCTGAACATTCAATAGGGATGATTTTACAAAGTCAGAAAAAGGGTTCAAAAGGCTCCGTGAGTTTTTAAAAGGGGGCCCATAATTTCTTAAGACGTGCTAGCCTAATAAATGATTGGCCGTGTATACCAGAGTATACATGTACTTTACAGCTACACCCCTATTTTTCAGATGAAACTATTATTTTATTTCATTTCCAACATATAATCGCGGCCAACTGACAGAATTGATTATTCTACTGGATGGATCGCACATTTATTTTGAGTGATCTGGCATTGCTGTTTGTCATTTTATGAAGTGACAGATTATTGCACGCGTTATTGCGCAGCTGCGGGACATTAACTGCGTAGTTTATAGTCAAACATTTAATGCTTTCAAACTTCTCTCTCTCACATCTTTTTAGCAAGCATATATCTTCCAAGGCTACTTGATATAGTCAAACGGAAGCTTAGGGTTGTAAAACCTGCCTTAAGTTCTGTTTTTCATTGGTAGAAATATGCTTGCTAAAAAGATGTGAGAGAGAGAGAAGTTGGAAAATGTATCCACAGGCACTGGGAAACACATATTTGTGTTCCGCCACTGTCATTAAGTGTACCGGTGCATGTAAAATGCAACATTTTCCATGTAATCTAATTTTCTAATGGGTTTTTCCCGGTTTGCTATTGGATACAAGTATATTCTTCTCTCTCTCTCTGTCTCTTTTCTATGGCAAGCAAGCTCCTACCACTATTTTGACATACCTGAAGACAGGTTTTTCAACTCTAAGCTTCCATTTGACTATGTCAAGTGGCACTGACGAGACTCGAACTCACGACCCTAAGGTTGTAAGACCAGAATCAGAATGACACCATCCCAAGCAGCCCGCTGCTTGGGATGATGGTTGAAAAACCTGTCTTTAGCTATGTCAGAATAGTGGTAGGAGCTTGCTTCCCATAGAAAAGAGAGAGAGAGAAGAATATAATTGTAATTTAATTAATTACATTTTGATGCCATTATGGCATGCAATGCATGATGGGTCAGAATGTAAAGCATATGCACTTTGACATCGCATGAGCATACTTTTTAACGACAAAACGATGTACGTTCCCAGCTGATAATTTCAATCTTTATCAATGAGCACATTTAACATAATGGATCAACTGCCACATGATAGAGGCTAAAGCAATGAGGGGCGCAAAATTTGTTGGTGCGCCGTTCAATTGAAGTACGTTTAAACATGGCCACGACCATGTAATCGGTAGGCTAAGGAAAATATGCCCAATTTTTAATTAATTTGTAAAAATAAGTTTTTTTCCCCAGTTTTGGAGCTTATTGTTGAATTACCCTCTTGACGCCAGCCGTAAATCCACTATATATACCCTGAGTGCCAGACACGCATTTTGCGTGACGTGTTGTTCACTGTGGGGGTCTTCAATTGTCATAGTTGAAATATGATCCTTTGAAGCTCTTACGTTTTTCATCATAAAATTTTCACATTTACAGTACATATTCAGGAGACGGTCTAGTTTCTTATTTTCAGCATTATAAATAAAGATACATACAGCATCACGTTCGATTTTAACAATTTCGAGTGATCGTCCATTCATTTGACAACTTCCGGGAGCGATTTAAAATGTCGTCATATCAGTAGTAATTTTAATTGTAGCAACGTTATATCGAGGATACACACAAAACACAGTATAAACCACCCATATTTCATAATAATATATTTTTACTCACAATATTACGGACCAAAAACATGTTCAAACCTTGATTTCTGATTCGGCGTGAGTTTGACAGGCACCACTCCGAGTGCACTCGACTACCCGACAAAAACATCATCCGTTTTGATAGAAATACTAGATCTCCGATGTCCACACTTATTGGGTAGTTTGCCAAACGGTTTATTTGTGATCCGGTATCCAAGATACAATAAGATGGGGCATGGATGACGAATAATATGATAATTCTTCTTCAAAATGTTCCAACTTTGTCACTCTTACCAAAAGTCGGTATTTCCTGAAAATCAGCCTTGTGCAGCTCGCGTCGCTGATATAGAATCGTTAAGAGCCCTCTTGATAAAGGCTAATTGATGTTCCTTAGCAGTGTCAACGTGTTTTGTGGCGCGTGAACCTAAGAATACCGCTATTAAGGCTCAAAATATATATCTGGATATGACCTTGATGAGTCTAGTTTCACATTTGTTTAAGGTCTCGATGAATAGCTGGTTTCACGAGGATTTCAACCATATACGACAAGCCATGGTTTTGCGAACACAAATAAGAGTATTTCGCGGCTCAAAATTGCAGCAGATAATGCGTGTTTGGTGGGTAAATATTCGTTCACACTAATATAATTAAAATATTAACACTATGCTGCTTATTTACTTCTAGAAATGCATCGAAATGTCAAGGTAAAGTTGTTGTTGTTGACATACCGGAATTTGAGACTAGAACCACGAGTGTTTATATACGAATATGGCAGACAAACTCAAACTGTTTTTTCTGAAAACTGAGGCGCATATATGCGCCCCGGCACTAAAGGAACGTAAAATCTGAGGTGCATATATGCGCCCCGGCACTAAGCGGGTTAAGTGTTCCCCAGCTCCTGGACTTATGACCTTTTTCAAGGTAGTTATCATTTTTTCCCGGTGTGGGGGAACCCTGCTTAAAATGGTGATTAAAAAGTAAAGTATATCAATAATTGTATTCAAAGTTGATAATTACAATCACATCATCACCTATAATGCAAAAATAGAAGCGCCTAAGTCAGAAACTTACCTCCATCGATTGCTAGAATATAGAATGATCATGAATTAAACTAAAATCCTCGTCTTTTCATATTGACTTCTACATTAAATTACACAAATAATTTACATTTCGCACAATACAATACAGCTTCATTTGTACACACAATTAGGAATATTGGATGGACATACTGATAAATTATATATGGATAAGGATTCTATCCTTGTGATTGAATATCAAATCATAGTTCGGAGTTCAATGGAAATCTCAATTATCAATTAAACTGGAACTTTGGCAGGGGGTTCGAATAATTGATATCAGAGAACAATATACGGATACGCTGTATTTTTTCGGTAATACTCTTCTTTATCTATGTATTGAGGTAGGATCTTGCTATTAAAAGTATTTAAAATCATTTTCAAACTTTTCTCTCTCTAACAAACCCACGGCCACTTGATGGAGGCTTACAGCTAACACAAGTTTTTTTTCATGCTAGCCAAATGGGCTAGTGAGTTGAAAGTTACACTAGTCAAAAGAATTTCACACTAGCCGAGATTGTCTAGTGTTTTTTGTTTTTTTTACACTAGCCAATTGCAAGTTGTTAATTGCCTTTATTAATTGAAGATTCTTTAGGAATGAGCATAAAACATGTTATTAAATGATATAAATACTAAGAAAAATATTTATAAACTTTACTACATTTTGTTCAGTTTTGTATTGGCAGGTATAGACCAGATGACTGCAGGGATTTTTGATTTGATTTTTTGATTTTTTTGATGATTTTACGAAATCAGAAAATGGGGTCCAAAGCCCCCCTTAGATTTTAAATAGGAGTCAATAATTTCCCAAACAAACTCTCAAATATAAATATTGCTAAAACTCATAATGATGTAATGATGTCGTGTGACACAGAACATCCTTCCTTCCACCCCCTCCGGGCCCTGCACGCCGAACTTCTTCTATTATCGCCGTCGGCGTCTTGTCGAGTACTTGTTTCATTCGCTGGGCTTAGTGTTGTAAAGCGGGCCTTCAGCTATGTCTGTCGTTGGTAAAAATATGCTGGCTAAAAAGATTTGTGTGAGAGAGAAAAGTTTCAAAATGAATCCCCAAGCACTGGGAAACATATATATTTAAAATCATCCAGTCATCATTAGTAAAATGCAACAAAAAATGATTAATTTATGACCGAATATTTTGCATATGTTAGACTTATTCTATTTGTTAAGATTTGCTTGCAAAGGATATTGGTTAATGATCAAAGGTATATATACTGTACATAAATTGTTACCGTATTCGTTCTTATTAGCGCACATGCCCCTTTAAGCACACACCCCTGTTTATAAAGATATACAAATCTTGCTCTTTTTAGGCAAAGTTTTCACTTCCGGCGCCAGATTGTAAGACTATAACACGCTGGTATTTTGCGTGTTCGGATTTACCACATAACCGTTCGGGCGCGTTGTGTTATCATGTTCTGTGGGGTCAAAGGAGTGCGCTTATTAACTTTTGTTTTTTTTTTGCTGAAATTTGTTTTTGTAAGCGCACTGTGCACTTAAAAGAACGAACGCGATAATTATTCTATTCCTCACAAGTCACAACCAGTAATTCAGTCTTTTAACTAAGAACAAAAATAGGCCTGTAACGATATGCTTGAGCAACGATACAATACACATCACGATACTTTGTTGGCGATACGATACACATCACGATAACAAAAAACATACGTCAAAACACACAACAGTCTGTACACGCTGTACGTTACGACTAGTAGCGCAAGAAATCTATACTGAAATAGGTGAGCGCCGTTCGCCATTCAATTGACAACATTTTGTTAGTAACGCCGTTTGCAATACAGCAAGACAGCAAAGATGGCGGCGCCCTTACTCATGGGAAAAGACGAAGATTTACCTTGAATTATGCAATATTTTGCATATAAATTCATTTAACAGTTATATCGTGAAAGTATCGCGATATAGACTATCATATCGATACTTTAATCGTGAGTAAATAAATCGTGATTCAGCGATGCATCGGTGTATCGTTGCAGTCCTAAACAAAAACTAAATTTCCTGATTGATATAGTAAAGTAGCCTCAGTCAACCAGCTAAGCAACCAACTAGCGAGAAATCTCAGAATGTATGCCCTAATCAGCAAATTGGAAATAAGGAACTATCAAATGACTTTCTTAGGTCTTTAAACATGTTTAAAGATAATGCTCAGCCAAACACATATCTGTTCTGTAAAATGCAATATCAATAAACGATGCCTTTTCCATTGCAAGTGTGTGGAAAATAATATTTATAGTCTCCACATTTATAATTATACCTTTTAAAATACCACGCTGTCTTGTTCATTAAAACAGGTCATGTGAAGACACATCATTGAATGATTTTCGCCAGACATACAGGGTCAGGATTAGGTTGAAAAGTGCTACTCGTCAGCAGGACTAGTAACCCTCAAATGTCTACTCGTCCTGCAAAAAATATACTCGTCCTCCTTGTGCAAACCCTATATCTGTATGAGAAATTGTTCAGAATTGCTCGTCAAAAGGACGAGTTTCTAAAAATAAGCACTCGTCCTCCACTAGTTTTTACTGGTCAATACGAGCGGACGAGTGGCTAATCTTGACCCTGAACATACCATGGACTTCCAATGGCATACCGTGAAGTTACGTCTGAAGAAATTCATTCGTTTTACATTTCTCGCCTTCATGTGTTTTGGCAGTTTAATGAGTGGCCTTTTACGGCAGGGTATTTAAATTTCTCTAGATATTCTAAAGCTCTGTTTAAATGTAAGGAACTTTCAGAATACATAGAACATAATATTATTACATTGTCACTGTGCAAACTGTAAGCATACTTATTGGGCCATTGAGCATAACCTAACAACTAACGGGGGCAATCTAGAGAGAAATCTATGCAAATGTGAGCAGCGGGAGGTGACCTAAACTAGACTGCTCCTGTCAATCACACATGCATATAATTATATTTCTCTGTAAATTGCACCTGGGCCTGGGGTTTAAATGACATTTGACTGTTACAATGTTATTTTAAGTGCATCAGTACTTACATATACTGCTTTAGTGAGAGTCCTGGATTTGCAGACTTAAATGGACTGGAGGTGATAGATTCTGGTTTAGGTTGGGTATCACTGACACTGACGTTGTCACCTACTGTCAAAATATTATTTTTTCCTTCCTCAACTCTATTTTTTTCATTTTCCTCCATAACGATGCTTTTGGACATTAATTATACTCAATTCTGAAATGCCTATTATGTTTCATATATAATGTGCATTACTGTATTAAACAATATATTTCCTGAAGTATAATATGATGATATAAATAGGATTTAATTTAGTAAAATTTATGTATTTTCATTTTGACGAGTGGCACCTAGCTTTATTCATAGGTTTCAGAAATAATTTTACATGGAATATTCTACAAAAAGCTCTCTCTATGTATTTGAAATTATAATAATTTATTTATTCTGAGGATAAAAAGTATATTGAACAATATATAAACAATAAATTGCTATAATATGATTAAATGCGAAACCGATTTCATTTCCATTGTTTTAGGTCTTACTGATCCCGATACTATGTCTGTGTAACTCTATGAAGATTAAACATCCAACTATGCAGATCTATTTCCGATCCCGGGAACAAACAATTATGTTTGAAAAACGTTTTCACTCACCAATGTTGCAAGTAAACATCTATTATGTATAAAATCGGACTGAGTAATAAATTTACACAGGGGTAGGAATTTCTATAAATGATGACGCAGTTTTATGGGCTCCACAATCTTGTTAAAACTGAACATTAGTCCACAGATGGAGAAATCCTCATCTCGATACGTTTAGTGTGAGATGACCATGGTCAGTCACTGACATGTAGATTGCCAAGTTCTACATACGTGTGCATCAGCTATCAGCTTACCCAGGGCCCGACTAAGGTTTAGTGGGGCCCCTGGCTGAGATTCGAAGTGGGGCCCTTTTTGCACGCGTCACGACATTGTGTCGTGTGTCGCACCACTATGTATCACATCGCGACACCATTAAATATGTCTATTTTTTTTATTACATTGTACTTTCAATTCAAGAGAATAAAGAGGAAAAGCATTATAATTGTAAGCTCTACTATCCTTTATTCACATTACTGAATCGGTGATCTACAATGAAAATAAATAAGTCCTATTAGGATTCCTATTAGGAATTTATAATGAGGGACACATAGTAAAGGTCATATAACACAGAATCACATTATTTGCTTGACCTTAAACAAAGACAGTATTTTCTTGTACAAGACAAAGGAAACCAGTACTTCATCAACTATGGTACACACGAAAAAAAGACAAATGACAAAGTCCGTAAAAATGGGGAAAATAGGGAAAATTAACACTTTCATTGTCGAATTTAAAACAACGCTTATTTACATTCATGGCTCCGCAAATCAAAATCTGGCGAACTCTTGCGGACTTTTTGGCCTCCAAATTGTCTGGTTTCTCTAACCCCCTCAGAGCTGTCTCCGCGTCCAAAAATGGCGCGGACTTAACCCATCCACTTCTCTGGAGAAGTGGAAATTTGAGTTCGCGTGACCACTCCTGGAGAAGTGGAAATTTGGTTCGCGTGCCACTCCGGGGGATTATTGATCGAATTCCCTTTGATCTTTTTGAGTTCGCTGGTGTCCGCTGCGCTCCGCCTGTCCACTCTGACAGGGGGGTATTTGGCACCAACGGACTCCGTCTGCCTCCGTACCACGTAAAATGAACGCCGTTCACCTCCGCTGTACGCCGCCCGCTGTATGCGGAACAAGAGCTCTCGGCATGGGTTTTTGTGTATGTAATTGATAGCCTACATGGCAAAAACCCTATGGTATTATTGGGGTGCAGGGGGCACCCCCTGCGATCCCCCTGGTTCTGCCTATTCTATACCAATTGCAAGTACATGGGTATCTAAATTCAACTCCCCATCCCAGAGCCTTCCAAGAACTTCACAAGTGTCCACTTCAAACATATAAGTCTTCAAACTGCCCGTTCACATCAAACTATCTGTGAGAAGTTCCATTTCCATGATAATGATCAACCTTGGTCTCCTGTACCAATTTACAATAATCCCAGCGGGCACAAGACGTTGGATCAACGTTGATCCAAAGTTGATGTCTGACGTTGGATCAACGTCAGGCAATCAACGTCAGGGTGACGTTGAAAATCTGATGTTGTGTCAACGTCAGGCAATCAACGTTGGGGTGACGTTGAATTTACGTTGCCTGACGTCACAACATAATACAACCATAATCCAACGTCAGGCTGACGTCAGTGTGCCTGCTGGGATATAGTACGTGAGTTCAGAAACTTGTGGGGTATACAAGATGTCGTCCCTAAACAATAAGATGTCTGTGGAGAGACAATTATAAATAACAGCATTTATTACAATTACTGGGGAGGAGTTGTCCAGCATAGGATGTTGTGATTCGATAGTTTATCAAGGTTCTATGCCATTATTCAAATCCTATTTGTCACTACATTTCACGAATCCCTTTCTATGGCATAATTATCCATATTATTCTCTTGATTATCTATTGTAAAAACCAGCATGGAATCAGCTTTGAAAAAAGCTCACATAAAAATAGTCAATGGCACACACAGACAACATACAGACAAAGTTCGCTTTTATACGCGCTACCTCCGCGCATGCTCCGTCGCAAATTTGATGGAAAATAAGCTCCGCTCGAACGCCGCCTTTGTGAAGCGGACTCTGCTGAAGTTCGCTACACTTCGCGGAAGTTCGCAGGACTTCGCCGAATGACTTCGCTGCTCTCCGCAAGGAATTTTCCCTTGTTATTATGTTATTTGGCAGAGTTTTCATGTCACCGCCGGCGGACTCTGGATATTCGCTACAGTTCGCTGGCGAAGTCTTGCGGTCCGCAAGAGTTCGCTGGCGGAGACATAATACTTCGCTTGACTTCGTCGGCGGAGCCATGGTTGTCGGGCGAATGTCACGCACAATTTCAGTTCGCCAGGGTTCGCAAGACTCATAATTTGACTTCGCCAGAGTCCGCTATACACATTTTACACTCCGCACTAGCAAAATTTCTCTCCGCCTGACTTCGCTGCAGTTGAGGTCCGTGGGGGCGGGGGGTGTGCTCGAGGGGGTATTTCTCCGCCTGCGGACTCACTTCTACTCCGCCAGGAAGGGAAAATTTTGCAACAAGTTTGAAATTTTTTCTTGATTTGGTATTTTCAAACATTTGAAATGTAATCCGTGTTGCCACGCCCAAAAAAGAAGTCCAGCCCTCCGCCTGTCCACTCTTGTAATCCGCGTTGCAATATCTTGGACCCAAAAGAAATGTACCAGGGGCCCCATAAATTCTGAGCATTTGGGTGTGTGCCAGTTTAAATGTAAATTGGGGTCCCAGATGCCTCATTTCATTGGCAAATATATGTTAAGGGCCTCTTGATTTGGTGCTTTTATGTCAAAGATTTAAAATGAAATCTGTGTTGCATTATCTGGGACCCAAAAGAAATGTACTATGGGCCTCATATTATTTAGAGTGTTAGAATGTGTACTAGTTTAAAAGTAGGGGCCTCAAATTTTGATGAGGGTCGCCTTATTATTTGGGGCTTTCGCGTCAAAAATTGCGCGCGTAAATTTTTTCCAAAACATGGGGCCCCCCAAATTTTGATGAGGGTCACCTTATGTTATTATTTGGGGCTTTCTTTTGCTGTTCACTATTCAGAATAATAATAAAAAAAACAACTTTTCATTTAGATCTACATACCTTTATTTAATTAACATGTTTCGAGTCAACAGACTCCTTTTCAAATTTGTTGAAAAAAACTCAAACAAAAGTTTTGGTATTGTATTTCATTCAAAGGTGATACTTTGGAGTAATAATGTTGTCATATTTCTGAATAGCTCTTAATATTTTGTATATCGTGGTCTATTTAGTACTATCATGGTAATGTAAACATCAACAAATTTGAAAAGGAGTCTGTTGACTCGAAACATGTTAAATAAAGATATGTAAATGAAAAGTTTTTTTTTTTTTTTTTTTTTTTTTTTTGAATAGTGAACAGCAAAAGAAAGAGAAGACAAGATAACATGAATCCATATGCTGTATACCAAGTTACTAGAATACTTGATACAGTTTTAAATCTACAACATCTTTATTATGGATTTGAAATAATTGACTTCATATCTACTTCGTTTAACAAAAAATAACATTATATTGCATTAAGGTTCATCTGGAAAGATTTCTTTTCTTTTAAATATTGAGTCACTATATGTATTCACCTTTTAGGTAAAATTGTCATTTCAGATTTTCTTTTCTTTTCTTCTTTTTTTTCTTTTTTTTGTTATAGTTATATTGTATAAAATCATAAAAAAAGGTTATATTGTAAAATAAGTGGCTCAGATAATGCTCATGATATTTCTTTTTCCTTAAATTTTCTGCATTCCACCCATTCAACATAAGAGTTATTGTTAGAAGCATAAAAGTAATTGAGTTAGAATCTTACATTAATCATTGCCAACATGTAACATATGCGGCACATATTAAAATGGTTTATATATTAGGCAATGGAAAAGCCATTCGAACTATAGCAGCAATGGTAGGGATTTGAACACTAATTCAACAAGAAATCTCACCACATAAAAGCCACAAAACAACAACAATCATCGCGTGTTGGGAGAAAGATTTATATGTCGCTGATGTGTGCCCAGTTACAGCTACACATAAACATTCCATTAACCCCATTAACCAACACTATTTAATTGTAGAATGGAATCTCTGTGTTAATTATGGGGTCGTTAGTTGAGACGTCTGCAATAACGTTTTCTAATGTTATGCTCATAAGGGTAATGTAGGAAATACAACAGAGCGTTCGTAACTGCGCCCACAGCTGCAACCCTGATAATTATCAACCCACCCATTTTGCCGGATGAACGGTGTAGTGTTGCTATGAGGTGATTTGAACATTTCACATAATAACATTTGAGCTTTGCAAAGGTGTGTCATATTACTAACTCTTTTGTTATGAAAATACCTTTTGCGACGTGTTTTTTTAATTGCACACATCCCACGTATTTTGCGATTAAATTGATTAAGCGACAAATTTCCGTGAAAGTGAAATATGCGGTAGAAAACATTTGCGTGCGATTTGAGGCTTATGCGACGGTAAAATCCATCGTAAACAGGCTGGTGAAAGTGGGCCCGTTGGCTCTCACAGTCAGGTAAGCCATGAAGCATTGCCAGTCCATTATCCAGACGAGGGCTGATGAAGGCATGAAACACTAAGCTTTCTCAGATTCTTCCATTGGGAAAAACTTTCTAATCGTGTTGTAGCCCAGCAGATATGTGCAACATTTAGGTAGTTTTGTGGCTTTGATGATACAAGCATGAAAATTGGCACACAGTTAGGACATACCCTTTGAGAGATTTTTGGATATAGGGACATTGCAGATTCTTCCCATGGACAAAATGGCCGCCATTTTCCAAAATGGCGGCCATAAGTTCTAAGTTCAACCTTCAGACTCAGTCCATCATATCTGCTAGGTGCAAAACACAATTTAGTGAACATATAATTAAATATATGACTAAATAAGGATTAAATAAAGACATTTCATATCCCTCCACTGGCCAAAATGGCGGCCATTTTCCAATATGGCGGCAATGAATTGTAAATTCAACCTCCAAAGAAGTTCAGAGTTAGTCCTGTCATAGCTGCTAGGTGCAAAACACAATATAGTGTGTAAGCAAATATAACATTAAATACTGTGCACATGCTATTCATTTATACAATCAACTGGAGATTAAATATCTATGGTGGCCATATTATGAAGAGAAGGG
>CM032661.1:37347191-37517815 GCA_019095985.1 Streblospio benedicti
AAATAAATTTCAGTCAAATAATACCATTAATATGCTCCTAAAATAATTTAATTTAGTTATACCCATACCAATCCTATATAGCACATTGCATGAGAACGGCCATTTTGGAAAATGGCCGCCATTTTGACCATAGGCAAAATTTAGAATGTCCCTATATCCAAATCTCATCCTAAGGTGATGCTTTAGCATTGTGCCAAATTTCATGCTTGTATCATCAAAGGCACATTACTTTCACATATCTGCTGGGCTATTGCTTCATTTGGGGGATAAATTGCTAAATATCTAAAGTAAATCGCTGTATTTGATAACCTTATAAATCGGCCAGCGTTTCTTCCTATTACCGGGAAGCACATCGTCGGCTTTCACGGGTTGATCATTCACACTGCCTTTACAAGTCCTTGATCATATCAACCCGTGGGCCCAGGACCCATTATTATCTTGCGGATCTTGGCAGCGCTGCCAAGAGACCACCAAATAAGGAGTAACAGTGAGTAACACGTCCTAAAGATTTCCGTTTTACGCTCTGCTGAGTTGCAGCGACAAGCAGGTCACGCCCTCATTATCGAACTAGGTCACTGAACATTTTGGCAGTGGGGCTTCTGATTGGTTGGATCTGGTGACCTACATTCCGGGATTTGAAGGGACTGAAATTAGCCGTGATATATGACGATGCGGGAAGCAGCGTTTCTTCCTATTACCGGGAAGCAGCATCAATCGACGAAGCAGGTCATGCTTGATAGTCATGTAACAAACGTATCAGATCTAACTACGTGATTTGTAATGCGCATTAGGTACAATGTTTGAATTCATCCTGTTTGCCACAACTGTTCTAATAAATACTAACAATACAAACTTATTCGTCTGCGGCGGCGGACACCACATAAGAACCGCCGCAATTGTTTATAATAATCATTAACATTGAAGATTTGTTTGATGCATGCTGAAACTTTAAAACTACACTGGATCATTGATATGTTTTCACGCACGTAAGTATGAGTAAAACAAATAACAAAGAAGGTATATTTTTCAGCAGAAGATTTAATAGATTAATTAAGATTCAGTAAGTCTAGAAACAATATTGTTTATTTAATAGCCGGTCGGAACAAAATCGCAAAATTAAACAGTCACAAATATGGATGAAAATTGCAAAATTTAATAGCCACAAAATATTGTAGTTTTGCAGTACTTTAAATGAGCATTTTATATAATTTCATGTGACAAAAAATTATGATGAAATGGTATGCTTTTGTGAACTAGTATTTGGAGGGAAGGTGTGTGTGTGGGAGGGGGGTGGGGAAGTTCCATGTTGACTAAGTCCAACTTTAACGGTAGGGGTGATGGCCAAGTCATTTTGTTATAGTATCAAATTTTTTTTTTCATTAGTAATTGTTGTGCTTGTTTCTGTCAATAATTTGTATTTAATGATTAATTTTATTGGTTAATGTATGAATTGTTTGTGTATGGAAAATTAGAAGACAAACTAAAAATAAGGTTTACATGGTTTATTAGGCAAAACAACAGACCCCCCAACCAAAAAGTGAAAATGAATGCGAAAAGCACACTGTACAATTATTACAACCATTATGAAGTACAACCATTTTGAAATAGTGAAATTGTATTACAACCATTTTGAAATAGTGAAATTAGTGATAAAACAATTGGAAAATACATTTACACAATATATTACCTACCACCCAACCAAAAAGTGAAAATGAATGCGAAAAGCACACTGTACAATTATTACAACCATTATGAATTACAACCATTTTGAAATAGTGAAATTGTATTACAACCATTTTGAAAAAAAAAATCTTCATTTTCCAGTTGCGCAGAACGGCATGCACAGTGGTATTTGCAGGTGTGCTAAACGTTCATCGCACAAAAGCTACGATTTTAGGTCAAAACGACACTAATATTAAAATGTTATTTTCAAGTATGTTTCGTCGTGTTCCATTCGTGGAAAGTAGTCTTCTAATAGAATTTTGAGTGAGGATTACGAATCTGTAATCGGATTTGCATTACTATGAAAATTGACTGAGATATAAGGGAAATACTGATCGTAAACAAACATGACAGACGACCCGGTTCCGCAGCAAAACTTGGAAAACACAATATTCTGATGAATTCACGCCTCAAATAGACATTTTTATATACATTTCCAAAGTTTATCAATGTAACAGCCACGAATTTTCCATACAATTCTTAATATCCGTGAAATGGCATGAAATAATTTTTCAAATGGGATTTTAACATGTACCGGAAGTCATATGGAACGTTTGTCACAGCTAGAGATGATAAAACAGACCACTGCGCATGACTTCTGCGCAACTGGAAAGTGAAGAATAGTGAAATTAGCGATACAACCATTGGAAAATGACAATATGTTACATTAATGTTAGTACAAGTACTAGTGAAGTGCTAAAATAAAATAACTATTAATGTCAGGCAAAAAAAAAGAACTATTGATTCAAAGGAAGTGTTTTGTTACAAGTACTTCATAGTAAGCGATCAAATAAAATAACTATAAATTACTGGCAAAACAAGAAAAATTACTATTGATCTAAAATATTGCAAAAGTGCTGTTAATGTTTAAAATTGTCTAAAATTAAGATTTATTAAATTCTCAAGATACTAATAAAACTTATTACCTCTACACCCCACTAACTCAAACCATATACCTATATCCACTGAGTGATGATCCTACCATCAGGAGACAGTGAAACATCACCAGCTGCAGCATACTTGAGTAAGACACTGGGCAGGGGCAGAGGCTTCATCATCACTGTCTCGTGTCGTGATGCACAGCGGGTAAAGTCTCCACACTGACCACTGCAGTATCAGAATCAAATGGCATATCCTCAAGGCGGGTATACTGATGTTGACAGGCTTCCTTCTTCGTGTCAAGGACAATGTCATTGTCTCTTTTGAAGTAGTTCTTCGTTGAGCGTTGAGGTAAATGCGGATCTCATTGCATCAGTGACAGTGGCACGGACTAAGGTGTTACGTATAGACCTCCCAGTGTCTCTTAAAAAACGCGCAACACGTCTCATCTTGTCTCTAACGTACTCCATCATGAAAAAGGGCAGGGATAAGGCAAAAAACTGTCGAATGAAGACGCACAAACGTCAAAAACGCTCAAAAAATCGCGGAAAAAGTGTCTATGGCAAGCCAAAAAACGTCCAAGTGACGTAACCACCATGACAACTACCTTATATACCCCCAACAAACATGAAAGCAAACTTTTGATTGGTTAGATACTTTGTAAAACTAATTTTGATTGGTTGTAAAGTACGTCATAAAAAAGTTCAATGCTCATTGGCTGATTCCAAAATTATGACGAAAGCGTACGTCTGACGTAAATAAATGGCAAAAGTGAACAATATGTCATTCAAATCTTTTTAGATTCACCAGAAAGACGTTTTACGATTTTATATTTATGGCTATTCCATCCATTCAACAAGCCTCTTTCCAATAAAAACGTGTTTGTACTTAATGTATACGTGTATTTTGGTATATTGGTATATACCTTGTCTTAAATTGCATTTTCCACCCTTTTAATAAAACGTAACAGGACTAATTTTCAAATTTTGAGAGCGGGGGGGCTAATTTTCAAATTTTGAGAGCGGGGGGCGGGCGGATTTGTCCGTGCGTTGGGGCAGATCCCGGTTTTTGGAAAAAGGGATTTAAGGAAAACATAAGGAAAGGGAGATTTCATGAAAAACCCTATGAAAATGAAGTATTTTGGTGGGGAAAAGGGGGGGGGGCGGGGGGCTAAATTGTAGGGGCGGGGGGGATGGGGCTTTAAGGCTAATGTGGCAGGCGGGGGGGGGCTAGAGCCCCCCGAGCCCCCCCCCCTGCTGGATCCGTCCCTGAACAATAACGGGAAATTTAATCATGTCACGGTCAAAATTGGACAGACACCATGGGATATTTACGTCGGGGCCAATATTACTAGACGGTGGCTCACGGATTATTTGTGACTGATTACATGTATTGTAATTTTGTACTTTTAAGCAAGTTTTCCATAACATTTTAGTAAACATCTTTGTTGCCCGTAACTCAACGTTGTTCTTGGTGACTACATGCACTGTTGTCGGAATGATGGACGTAACATCTATTTGAAGCATGTTAGTAGGTTTCAGTATTTGGCACCACCTTAAACAGTTAATGGTTGTTACCTTACAGCACCATGCCCGCTGCTCTACTCCTGACGTGCCTCGCGCTCGTGCCCTACCTGGCCGTAGCCCAGCAGGTGGCCAAGGCATGTGACTGCAAGTGCTACCCCTTCGTGCCCGCACACAACCATGGAGGTATGTGAATCAACGCGTACTTTCCACTTCGCACACATCAACTGTTTAAAGGTACCTGACACAGAAGCGAATCCGTTCAAAACATTGTATTGTAAGAAAGACATGCAATATTTCAATTAGATTGACCACATTTAGAGACAATCCCTTAACCTGGATTCTGGCAAGTACCTGAGATTACCAACACTCACAGTTTAACAGTCTAACGGTTTATTTAATTTCAAAACTTGTTCAAGGTAAATGATACATTAATACATAACCATCCATAAACTAACACATCATACAGCTGGTGAGCTCAAATTATTGCCAGGTTCAAAATATGATACGACGTAACGCCGGACAGGCGGACACTACCAGTGACTACCAAAACAATTGCCACTATTGCCACAATCAGTCGTGTTTAGAACTACGTAATCCCGTCCTCTATTCTGCTAGGTGAGGGCTTTGACGTGACCACGATGGAGAGGAAGGTTTCGAGCATCATCGACATGACCCGCGACATGGGCAACGACGGCACGTGCCGGCTCGTTCAGAACTCGCACTTTTGCGGAGCCACACAGAAGCTGCCAGCCGCCGTAGAGAGCTGGAAGCGTGTCAGCAGGTGCAACGCGGACTTCACCTCTACGAGCTACGACCACGCCAGCAAGCTCACCCACGAGCTCGCCGCCAAGATGAGCACCTCGTGGTCGCTGGGCATTGAGGCAGAGGCCATGGGGCCCGTGCCCAATGCCCCGCCTGGCACGAAGGCTGGAGGCGGTGGCTCGTTCAATGCTGCCGGTTCTAAGAGTAAAATTGGCATGTTCGCCAATGAGATTTCCAAGACCATGCAAGGTACTTTTGTTAAATCTACCCTCACATGCGCTCTGTATCAGTACAGCTTGCCATTGTATGACATTCCGCTTAAGGACACCTTTGTCACGGCTGTCAAGAATTTGCCAGTCGATTATGACAAGGCCCAGTATATGCAGTTTATTAACCAGTACGGCACTCATTATTTCCATAAGATAACTCTTGGTGGCAGGGTTGACATTTTATCCGCCACTAACAAGTGCATTCTGAAAGAGGTCGACTTATCCGAAGAAGAGGCGAGCAAATGTTTGTCGATTGGTGCTACTGCATCTGTCAAAGGAAAAGTACCCGGAGGAGTCTCAGGGTCTGGGAGTGCACGCGGGAATTACAAAGTATGCAATAAAAAGGCACAGACAACCAACCGCTTTTCAGATATAAACAGTGTCTTTTCAAACCGCTTTGTTCAAGTTCTAGGAGGTAGCACTGCTGGTCTCTCATCTGCTTTGAAAACGGCTGGGGCAGATGTAAAACAAGATTACGATGCATGGATTGAGAGTTTGGTATTGAATCCTGAGGTAATTGATCAAGAGATCAGGCCCATTTTTGAGGCTTTTGCCTTTGTCAAGTGTTCTGACGACAGTACTATTCCAGCCAAGAAGAAGAACATGGTTAAAGCTGTAGAAGCCTACTTATACGAGAGCCGAACGAGTATGGATATCTGCAAGGACGTGTGCAAGTTTCACTGCCCTGGCAAACTTGAGGACGACTGCACGTGCAAGTGCACCGCCAACAACGTCAACGATAGAGACTGCTGCCCCAACCAAATCTCCTATGGTGAATTCACAATCCGTAACCTGGTAGGAGAGGTTGACGGTGACCCGCATGATCCTTCGGACAACTGGCTAACCTTCCCAGGCGACTACAGGCCAATAAGGGGAATCACCACGTATAAGGGTGTACCATCCTTGCCTTACCTGGAAACTGACCAGCCCAAATGGGGCAATGTATATTTCGGCAAGGTCCCTGCCGGCGAACAAATCAACATGAAGCTCATTGACGCGGACAGTGGGTTCTATGGCAAAGACGACATGATGCTTAACTGCGACGTTACGACCGAAAGCAAAGATTTTGAGTGCAAAGACGATGATGCTAGCATACAAGGAACGGGCGAGCTTAAGTGCATAGGCATGCTGACCGGCCCCCGCTGCGACCAGTTTGATAAAGACAGGTACTCGCGACAGCCGCCCAAGAACGCGTGCCCTCTAATCAGACCCACTCTGCGGTTCAACGGTGACAAAGTCAGTGGCACATGTAATACCCGCAAGACAACGTTCTCATACTCCGTCTCTGCGTGCGAGAGTCTCAATGCCACATGTAATACCGACCCGACCCCGACCAAAACATGCTTCGCCAGCTCCGGTGTTGCATGCAAGAGTGTCACAAAAATGTGCAAATATTTGCTGTGTATATTATGGGTTTATAAGGTTGTAGATGTGTTTTTTTCTGAGTAAGTAGTATATACAAGCAATCAAATCCAAGTTTGTCAAAAATGGTAAATGTTTTAATGATGATGCTGCTATTGCAGAGGAGTTTAATAATTATTTTCTAAATGTGGGCAATAGTCTGGTTAGTACAATTGATCATACCAATGTCTCTCCGTTGTCGTATATTGACAAATCACCCGAATCCTCTTTCTTTATAAAACCTGTTAAAATGTTGACCTAGTTAAAGCTATAAACCATGCCTGGTTATGACGATCTAACTGGAAAAATGTTGAGACGTATTTTGCCTTCTGTATCTTTTACCTTTACTGCATACATAGGCAGATCTAGGTTTTTGGAAGGAGGAGGGGGAGGTCGCACTTAAGGGATTTCATGAAAAAAACCCATGAAAATGAAGTATTTTGGTAGGGAAAGTGGATCTGCCTATGCCATATTATCTATCCTTGGGCCGATTTTATTTTAGTTGTACATAAATGATTTAAGCAATGATTCAGATAAAATGATTTTCTTACTATTTGCAGATGATAAGAATATTTTTATAAAAGGTGATAATCTGAATAACCTCAATTCTATTATAAATGAGGAACTAACAAAGCTATATGTATAGTTCTGGCCAACAGACTCTCACTTAATGTAAAGAAAACTAATTATATTGTATTCCATCGTAAACAGAAAAAAGTATACTCCAAAATCAATGAATATTTATATTGGTGGATCTCTTATTAATGCGGTAGTTGAAACTAAATTTCTTTGTATCATTGTGGACAATGTATTATCTTGGAAATACCACCTGGATCATACCTGTAAAAAATAGCAAAAGTTTTTATCCGATAGCAAAGGCTAGGAAAGTAATGGACACAAAATCGTTAATTCAATTATATTATTCTTTTGAGTATTCCTATATTCAATTCGGTATTGAAGTCTGGGGAACGGCTAATGCCAATATTCTAAATAAAGTTATTGTATTTCAGAAAAAGATAATAAGAATGATTTGTGGAATAAGGAGAGACTATACCTCTCCATTATTTAAGGAACATAAGACAATTAAGTTAGAATATGTATATAAATTTAAGATTTGTGCCATTGTATTCAAGCTAACAATAGGTGATTTACCAATTGTCTCGTGGGCAACTATATAAGGTACCATGTTCATTCCCATAATACGCAACACAAAAACGATTTCAGAATTATATATAAAATTAATACTACCTATTTTAAGAGTACATACCAACATGCCTGTGCTAATATTTGGCAAATTTTACCAAATAACATCAAAGCAGCCAAAACGTATGTTGTATATAGATATCTATTCAAGAATTATTGTACAGAAAAATATGATTAATTAAGTTGACACGTAATTAGAATGTATTTTATCAATGCTTTCTTTTTTTTTCTTAAATTGCGTTGTAACACTCTTAGTTTATTACACAAAAATGTTTAAATATAGTTTTTAATAACTGTGAATAGAGCTTAAATAACTGTGATTAGAACATACGCATGTGGTGGAACTTGATACATAATCCACTTTTTCCACCCCTCATGTTTACTATTGTAATTTTAAATATTCTAATGTTTTTAAAATTATTGTTAATTGTGTGTATTTTATATTGTAAATTTTATTTGTAAATATGGAAAAATAAATAAATGAAAATAGTATACATTGTATTATTGTAAAGTTTTATATATAAAAAAAAGGGGTGGTGGTGGTAAAATTTTACTCAACTGATACGCATGGATCCTGCGGCACTGCCAAAAAACGTGAGAACATTATATTTTACGGTGTCTCATTTGTGCCATTCCGCCACATAACTAACTTGCAATAGTCAGTTATTTTAAAGTGGCGACTGCGAGACTACTGCGGCCGCTACTTTTGTTTAGTTGCCACTTTTTTACTTGCGGTCGCACGTTGTTAGCAGCCGCATATGGTACATCAGTCGCGATGGGAAAAGTAGAGTCAAACGTAATAGCTAACTCCCAGGGCAGGTCCACTATTGACAGCGTGTACGCTGTCGTGCACATGCGAACACGTTTTGTTTTTTCTCTCATCAACCAACAGACATTTTAGAGCGTTTCAAAGCAGAGACCCGGGCCCACGTCCTCACGCACCACACCCACATACAACCCTATATTATTATAAGCTACTTTGCCGTTCGCGTTTTAACAATACTGCGCATGCGTGAAATGTGTGCTAAACGAACCAGTTTTCTTCCTGTTTCCCAGATGTTTACTTTGTCTTTTAAGAAACTATCTAATGGTTAGTTATTTTTATGTGTTTTAGATTTATACGATTACCAATGCGGTGAATGACATGCATCGAGAAAAGGAATGCACTGGGAGTGTTCTCAGTGCATACTATGATTTAATTATCCAGCTTAATGGTATCTAGGATTATTAATTGACAATTAATAATCCTAGATGGTATACATACTTCTCATAAAAGCTATAGGGCTGAGTCATTATTTAAGATGTGGGGGGGGGGAAGTTTTTTTTAGACATCGGTGTTTCTAACTTCTGACCCCCCACCCACGGGTTTGCAAATCAAATATATGACCCCCCCCCCCCCACCCAAGGGTTTGTAAATCAAACATATGACACCCACACACACCCACGGGTTTGCAAATCAAACATATGACCTCCCCCCACATCGAAATATATGCCTGAAATATGAACTTCCGACCCCCCCCACACACACACACACTTAAATATATAACTTACCTAGCATATGACACCCCCATTTCCACATGCCCTGAATATGTACTAGTATAATATTGTACTGTCATATCTGCTGTACAAATTTGCAAAAATATTTAGCTATATGAATGAAACTATGAATGTATGAAACTAGTTTTTCCCCGGTTTATTAAATCCAATAAACAAAATGCAATACAAACTGTATATTTTATCTTGTCATGATATGAAAGGACTGGTGCTATTTAATTGAATTTGGAGACAGCGATTTAATCTTTAATCTGTTATTTTGAAGAGAAAAAAGTAAAAGAACTTACATTGTATTTTCCGAGAATAAAAGTCAGTGGTATCGAGAGACAATTAAACATAATATAATTCAATCTTGATAAAAGGGTTTCATATTCCATTTCAGAAGCTGCTTGCAGACCAGTGGTTCAGACAATTGCTCTAATAAAAGAGCCGATGAGCTATTATAAAAAACTCTAAATTCAATTAGTAGCACCAGTCCTTTCATATCATAACAAGTTAACTTTGATACATTTTTAAGCAGTACAAATTCTTGGCGCACTTGTTACTTAAAGAAAAACTTTCCATCCATTCACTAAAATCCACTGTCAAAAACATTGTGGCAAATATTAGCAATGATCAGCAATGCAATTCCTTGTCTTGAGTGTTGACATATGAAACTAGGCACAAAATTACAAGATATTATATACAACCAAATGATTGATCACATACCCCAAAAAATAAATCAGGACATTCTACCAACATTTATTAAGAAATATAAACGCTTGCCATGGCCCCTTTCAGTAAATTTACAAAATTTGAACATTTGACCCCCCAGTAAAATAAATTTTAAGAATCAGAATATTTGACCCCCCCCCCCCCATATTCTTCACACATAGGTGAATTTCAAGTCATTTCAACCTTTTATGCCAAATAATTAGTACTTGCTGAGCTATTTGAATGCATACATTTTTATCAATGTGCAGTGTTCCATTTCTTCATAATAAATTAATTCCCTGATTTGCTCTCATGAAATGTACCCAACAATCTGTGTTTGTATTAACAGCACTAAACACTGACACCTTAACAGCCTTAATGACTATATCTGAGCAGCTAATTTTGGCTGTCGGCGCACAGGTGATGGAGGCTGAAATTTCATGCAGTGGTCTTTTTTGCAGGGGAGATATGAAAGTATCAATCTATATGGCACTGCACATTTTTATGGGTATTGATATTTTATCAAAATGCATACTAATAATTGTAAAATCAAAAGTTAATAGGAGCAACGTGTCAAATGTACCAAACAAACAAAATTATTGATTCACTCTATCTAAGGAGCCATTTGCTGTGCATGTCCCTTTAAGTGGTGTTTTCAATCGGGGAGACATTTTACAGTACTTTAATACAACTGTACCTCGATCTGACCTGCCCATAACGTGAGCAATATTTCGTACGTCGAACGTGTACAGGTGGAAACGATCATCAAAACATTTTTAAAAATATATAATACTTGAACGAATTTAGTACTGAATTATTGATAAAAGACGGAACGTGAACTATACTTTAATTTTCAATTACAGAAATATTATTTATGAAGGAAATTACATAGTAATTGGGACGTTTTGGAAAACTGCCCATAACGTGAGCACTTTCTTTACTGGTTTAGACAAGGTTGTGCATTTATTGTATAATTATAGTATTAGGGACGTATACACAAGCTTGATGCTACACCAATGGCTAAAGACGTTACAATTGATAATCTGTTTTGTGGTCTGAGTCCTGTATAAATTTATTTTATTTTGAACGTATCTATTTCGACTCCTCATAATTACCCATAATTCATCATTGGACATTCCAGCGAGCTGATGGCTGACGATTTAGACAGTGATAGACAAAACGTAAGTTTATTATTATTTCTGCTGTAAATAATGAGAAGACATTAAAAGAAATTGAATTCTCGAACAATAGTAATTGTTGTGATATGTTTCTATGTATTGTTTAATTTTACGTTTGCCCCACAAAAGTGATCATTTCATTGCAAAAATAATGTCTTGTTCTGGCGTTCTTGACAACGCTGACTGTCAACGCCGACAACGGGCACCTGCTCCAAACATTTCGTGTAAAATGACTGTTCTCCATACTGACAATAGTTTTCTAATTATACGGTATCACTTGCTTACCTTACTTAGCCCGTCAATGTAGTGTGGTAGACAGCATAACGTCGTTCAAAACGGAAATAAGTGAATGAATGTAAAATTCGTGAATGTTTTTTTAGTGTATACCATATTGATGCCACACATTGTCATTGTCATTGAAGAAGGTTTCTCTATTATTAATAGATTAAATATCAGCTGATGTCGGATGTGTGTATTTCAATGAGTATAACTAGCGTCAATTGGGAGTTGTTTTTTTTTAAAAAGCAATATCCTACAATTCTACATAAGTACAAAATACATGGGAGAACAAAGTGTTGCTGTCAGCAATTTAGGCCTGTAACGATACGCTTGAGCAACGATACAACACACATGATACTTTGTTGGCGATACGATACACATCACAATATTTTAAATCAATATATAGAGTCTACACAACAGTCTGTATACGCTGTACGTTACGACTAGTAGCGCAAGAAATCTATACTAAAATAGCAGAGCGCCGTTCACCATTCAACTGACAACATTTTGTTAGTAACGCCGTTAGCAATACATCAAAGATGGCGGCGCCCATACTCATGGAAAAAGACAAAGATTTACCTTGAATTATGCAAATATTTTGCATATAAATTCATTTAACAGTTATATCGTGAAAGTATCGCACCATAGACTATCATATCGATACTTTAATCGTGAGTAAATAAATCGTGAATCAGCGATGCATCGGTGTATCGTTGCAGTCCTAGTCAGCATCCATACGCTTTGGTACTAGCACGGAGAGTCGGGCCGGGGACATGGTTATCGTCAGTGCTGGCTTGGTTGTTGAGGCAGGCCGGCCGAGACGCTTGTTGCCTGCCAGCACAGTTGAGTCACTGGTCAAAGCTGTGGCGAGGTCTTAGCAGAGATCAATGGTCAGTCTGCTATGGTCACGATCAAGAACAGAGCAAGAACGCGGTCACGCGCACAGAATACAAGAACGCAGTGTGCTTTGGCGGCCGGCTTGGATAGGCCCAGCTCAGGTGGTGTATGTGTGGTCCAAAATTCATGTAGGGACTGCCGATGTGCAGCATGACATGATCAGGAGGTGGTGGTCAGCCGACGAGGTTTAATTCTGCCACATTAAAAACAATTGTCAATCAAATATCTGTAAGAAATTTTGATGTAATGTAATATTGACATTGGCATTCAATAGATCTTGAATGTATCAATTTGAAATGTTTAAAAACCCACATGATCAGAAATTAAGTTAGGTTGCACAGTCTTCTTTTCTGTTTCACACTGATAGGAGTTGGCTGATAGCCACATGCGCTCTAGCAAAGTTTTAGAACAGGCTAAAATAATTCACGAATTTTGCATTCATTCACAGATATTGGGGTGGGTTTTTAGACGTAAACTGACAATATTTCATACAATTACATTTAATACTTTTCTATATAATTTTGTAATACTGATTCTTGTCATACCCTGTAAACTATAATAATCCTTATTTTATCAAATTCTTTATAACATGTAACTTTGCTGGCTGTCACAATGATTAACATTAGAAAACAAAGTAATTGTATCTATATGAAGTGTTAGTGCGTTCTTATAATGACGTTAACATATTTGTGTGGATCTCTTCAAGTCATATCATCCAAAATTTTGACTAAACTAGATTATGTCTATGACTTTATCATTTCTCATGCTAACTAAAATGTCATTATGGATTCGTAATGAAGCAAAACGTCCTACATTAAGATATGTTCTTCTCGCACATGAAATACAAAAATAATACTTAAAAACAATGTTTTTAAAATTGAAAGTGTTGTAACTGTTGAATGGCAAATGAGTTGTCTGTTCGGATTTGAAAATTAGTTAATTTGGACATACCGGTAAGACAAACATCTATTGATATGTTGTAGTGAAAATACTTTTATAGGCAAGTTTGCGTCATCAAATCGCTAATCAGCCGTATGACGAATCATTAGAGGTGCCAGACGCTGAAGAAGTTGCAAGTTTAGCTCCTACTCCTCGTGTTCCTTTATCATCAACAGGTGATTGGCATGGAAACCACAAAATGTTGTACCTGGCATCAAACATTTTTCGTCACTTTTTCACTTTTGCCGTAGTTATTTTAGCTGCTTCATAAATTCTATAGTTAAACAGCCTTGCAATGAAATTTACACTAAGAAGATTCTTTTCATTGTTAGCAATTTTGACAATTTTGTATCGAGTAAGCAATACAATTTATTATTATCCGATTTTGCTGCTATGTATTTTTAGCAAGACTGTTTAATATAGTTGACTTGGATTGTTGTGAATTTCATTCTTGTACTCAATGCAATAAACCAATCTGCTTCTATATAACATGTCAAATAATTGTGTTTAGTACTAGATAATGTCTTCTACTAGGTATGGGTATATCTAGTAGAACAATCTAATCCTTGTATAGAATTCTATCTTTATCTTGTATCATTTAGTTCAACCAGGCAGCACATTGAGCACAACTTCTATAACATTAATATTTTTTAACCAGTCATTCAATCTGATTCTGCACATCAAATCACTGGAAATATTTTCTAACATTTATCAAGATCTTTGATTTTTTAGATACCCTTGGAGATTTGACGTAGTCATGATATTTTTTATGTTTTAGAGCACTAAACTGCCAAGAATCAATTCATTAGTTTTCAATTGTGTCATTTCTGAAGGCTTTTATATCATTTTTAATAGAAGATTATCAATGCCGTCAGCAATCAGTCAGAGGTTGACATAAGGATTGATACGACAGTAGACATCTGACACCAGGGCCCTAACTTTAAAAAACAGGTAGACCAGATGAAAATCAAATGACCAGACATTCGAGGCATAGATAACACTGAGTATCAATGACACCCGCCAAAACTTGGTAGCCCGGTCAGTTTTTAGGAAGCTTTAGGCTACAACTTATGTCAAACCCTGTTAGGGAGATGCACTTTGAAAATTTGTTGAGTTTTCATGTTTTGTTTTCTTTAGTTGCGCCGTCAAGCAAACCAACCTTTTGATGAAGTTTTTGATGCTGGTGATGACGAGTCCGTTCCAAGCATAAATTCTCCTCCCCCACCTAGGCCCACAGGAATAGGTGGGAGACGAGGTATATTGCTTTAACAGCAGAAACTGTATTAACATCAATTGAGTTTATCCTTGTTTATTTTTGCTTTTTAAACATATTGTTTCCACTTAATATATATGGGTTGTGGCCTGGAATTGTCATTTTGTAAATATGATGTTCTTTTTCTCTCTTTAATCAGATCAATCAAGCATAGATATGAATTTTTCTACATGGACTTGATTGGTCAATGCTTGGCTTATAATGATGGTGTTATTGAATATTTCAGACAAGCTGTATCTGCAGATCAGATCATGATTATGAAATTAAATCCATTTGCAATTTACTTGATTTTTGGCACCACAGATGGTGTCGTTGTTAGTTATTTTGTCTTATTCTGTGGCTGGAAATGGACTTTGAAGAATAATTTCCCTTTTAGGCTCAAGGTTTTTAGGCTGTTTGTTGATTAATAACAAAAAAATGTATTTCTTTGAAGAGGACACATAGGTAACAAACCTTTTAATAAACTACTTAAAATTGTTCTTCAAAGTCTACTTTAAATTTTAGATTCTAAATTAAGTCTCCAGCCACAGAATAAGACATAATAACCAACAATGAAATTAAATCCACCTATCACATTAAAATTATTAGTATAAGTGTGTCTATGCTTAGCTTAAGCTGTATAGTATATACTGGTAACAGCAGTAGAGCATGTGTATGAATCAGTAGAATTTTGTTAAAAAAGAAATCCAAATAATGTGAGTTACAGGTAGCACAAGTGCATGTTAATCAACACTATGATGAAAGCTTAGAAGTTTCTGATTCGGAAGAGGTTGAAAGCATCTATAGTCCTAGCACTGGGAGCCCAAACACTAGTAGAACCAGTCGCGGTGGAGGTGTCCCACGTAGCAAACTTACCACTCAGCGTGACATTTTTGAAGGTTTCTTCTATCATTAACAAAAATAGTTATGAATTTGGATATACCACCAAGACATTTGAAATCGTTATATTGATAGTTCACATCTCTTTCAATAGAGGTACTTTGGCTTTAGTGTTCTTGTTTAGCATTGAACATTCATCCAACAGTAGACATGTTAGTACCTAGGATTTTTTGTGAGCTGTTATTCGTGTTGTTTCCTTGTGTTAAGAATATTTTGTAATTCCAACAGAGCTTGTTTGTGAACATGTCAAACTCCTGGGTGAATGTCCAGTGTGTGTTTTTTACCTGTTTCTTTTTAGACAGCATTTTTTTTAATATATAAATTGCTTTACGCTTTTTTTTTCACTTAGCTGTTCTGAAATTAAAATGAACATATTGAGACGTCTCAAATCAAAGTATTGCAATGCATGTTACTGTTTTCCAAATTTGTAAATAAGATTAAATTGGAAATATATATATTGATGCACATTTTTCTAAATGTTGATATTACAAGTATCTATAGTGATTTTCTCTGATGTATGCATGCCTTTCTAATCCAATTATTTCAGTGTTTAAGTATGTCCATTGTAGCTTTGTCTTTTGTTTAATAAACTAACATTTCATGTATGATTTGTTTTTACAATGATGCCACGGTACAACTTAATTGATTTGCAATCAAATTAAGTTCACGCTAACATTTTATCATTTAATGTAATTTTCCGTAACTTAATTTGCCTGTATCAGGAAAGAATCTATTTGCAGTACAACCAAGGTTTGATTTGATAATCATTTTTGTTCAAACCTAACGCTGATTATTGTTATTTAAACTTATTTTTTTTTACGAGAAAAGTCTATAATTATAAAGAACAGTAAGCTTTTGCTAATCATGAGAAGAAAACGAGACTTCAAACCTTACCATGGTGTAGATTTAGCATATTGTTAGAGATGATGAGGGATACACTTTACAGATTGGTTGATTTTTTTTTATACAGGTCGCAGCCGTGGTGACACACCACCTGAGGCCAGGATGTCTGCTGATAACACCGATGATGAGTTTGGTCAGCAAAATGATATACCCGTAAGTTATTAGGAATACCTTTTCTAAGTGTACGAGTATTTTGTTCAAAGTTTGTCATATATAAGATAATAGATTTTGAAATAACATATTTTATAATATTCAAATATGCAAATTGTATATTGATATTTATTTTGTTGTGCAAATCATAGTTTGAGCATTGCTTTTTAGAAAATTATTTATGATAGAAATTTGTTTTCATCTTTTTTTTTTAAATTATTTTTTATTATATACTTCAAAGGTACACTGACTCATATTGTGTTCAGTTTTTAATGAAGATTATTTTAAGATTTTTATTTCAGTCCATTATTCACTTCTTGTAGAGAGATGAGAATGGTTTCTAGCATTAGTGTTCTTTTTCTTCATTTATCTAATATTCCATTAACTTCAAGGTCACCGTCTGTGTCAATAGGAAATCAGCAGGACTTTACGTTAATAGCATGATGGGTATATATCGGATAAATATTATTTTTGTTTTAAATTTTGCATTCACCCGTCAAAACCAACTATAAGACTGATTAAAACATTATTTTAGACCTATCCAATCATGCTCATCGTAGGTCCTAGTATTCCTGGTATAGTTAGGGGTGTGCTTAAAATGTGCGTGTTGGTGATTTCTGGCATTTCAGGGCCGCTCTGGTCGGCCTGAGCCGCGTTCCTACCAAGATGATGATGATAACAGTGAAGATGACGATGTAGAATTTGGAGGAGGTGGTCGTCCGCCTGCCCAACAGGCAGGCAGGGGGAAGGCAAGTCCACACCCAGCAACTCTACCTCTTTTTTCTTGGTCCTCTGCTTTGAATGTCAGCATCTTATTTACTAACTTAACCTATATTGCTCTATGAAACATGAATATTGTAACTAATTTTTCAGGAGCACCTGCCTTATTGATCGCCAAGCGCGTACGACTTCTCTAATGAGTGATTGACTTGCTTTTTAAATTTTCTTTTATTCGTTTAAACGTCAAGGTAATGCCTAATGGAGGTGGAACTTGACCAGCATGTGTAAAACGTCTGCTAATTCACCCTTTAGTAAACGTATAATGTTAATATGAATATGAATGAGTAAAAAACATCCTCATCTGTTTACTTTGTAGTTACCAGATCTTGTGGTATGCTCACAGAGCTTATGAACAGATTAATAACTGAGACAAAATTGTTTCTATAAAACTTCTAATAAAGCAAGTTTTAGCTGTACTTATTTTGTACTGTTTTGCCCGATGAAAAGTTACAAAATTGCAAGTTAAGTCATGTTCTTAAATGTTTATGTTCATGTTTGATATATTTCTTATCCCTTTTCTTTAGGATTGTACAGATTCTGTAGTGAACTATCAATTTATTCTGGCATGTACAGGAGAACTGCTGCCTGTTTGCGCTCTATGATGCCTTTTGATTCTTTTTATGTGCCATATTATTCTCTATGATCATAATATTGGAAGTAAGATTTTTAATGCAACAAATTTACCGGTTATGTTTCACCGACGACATGACACATTTCTGCATTACACACCTGTGCTCGAAAGATGCAAGTGAAAAAATTTAAACCGTGAATAAGATGATGCTTAACTTTCATGAGAATTTTTACTAATTTGTCTTTTATCATATTTAATCAAGACATAGTACTGAAAAAATCTGAAAAAAGAAATTTGTAGATGTTTTACATACTAGAAAAAAGTTTGTTTTTCTAGTTGTTGAAGTATGATGTACATCTCCCAATATTTGGACTGCAATTACTGTTATTTGTTTTTTTTTAAGTTCTTTTTTTTGTCAGAATTTTTATTTTTGTACTCCATGATAATATGTAGCATGCAAACAATTAATTATATTTACATCTCTTAATACCGGCAATTGATTGTGTCATGAATCTAACTTCCAAATCGATGACATACTGCTCTTTCATGATTATGTTTCTATTGTGTAGCATTAAATTGCATGTCTATATTTTGCCTTTTATATGTGCTTAGAAATAAATTATACATGTTTGATTATGATAGTAATGACTTTAAGTGTAGCTGGTATGTTCCATTGATGAACAGGAGTCGCAATGTGCTCCAATTTGACCAAGAAAATTACAAGTCAATGTGTGATAAGATTAGAATTTAAGTCAGAAAACCAAAAATCTTGTAAACTGTATAGATGTGCTGATTATGGAGACCAATTTATTTTGCTTGGTGTATTTTAGCTCACAAATATCTTCGAAATGGATTTTTATCATGATGATACACACATATTGTTTAGATAAATCTTACTTTGTAGGCAGGAGCAGGTGCTCAACAGCAGCAACAAGCTGAAAAAGATATGTACGGGGAAGAAGAAGGAGACGACACCGACTCAGATGATGATGAAGATGAGGATGAGGAAGAGAGTGGAGCCGTTGAGGGGTGTGTAACAATGTTGTCTCCTTTTTTTGTAAATAAATTCATTGGATTTCTTTACTACATATATAAATAAAATAATTGATTTTGCGATAAATCCATTGAAACTCACTGTCTTAATATTTTCAGACATTTTCAATGTCCATCTTCCGTGACTTCTCTTTTTGTCACCAGATGGCAGCACATGACTTTTTTAGTTTGTTTTGTCATTGATTAGATACATACGTGTAGCTTGTTAATGTCTTTTGATTTTTCTATGCTGTTAAAATCTATATTATTATTATGTCTACTTTTTTGTTGTTGATGTGGAGTTGTGTGATGGTAAACCTGTATCAATTTGAATTTTGTTATTGATTTGTTGACAAACTGATGAATAGAAGTAGCCGGGGTAGTAGTAGAGTCAGTGGAAGAAAAAAACCTGGAAGAATCTCAAGAAACCCTAGTACTAGTCCTGCAGATGATTTTAAGCCATCAAAACCAAATAGAGGTAGACCAGGGAAAACCACTCCAAGGTGTTTAATATCTTGTATTTTCATTAATTAAGAATGTTTAAAATGTTGAAATTATATTACTTTTTTTTTCTTTCTATTTTTTTTTTTCTATTTTTAGCTCTGGGTTGAAACCTGACCCTCCTAAGCCTAGTGGCTCATTAAAATCTTGTATATACAATTACAACTTAATTTTCTATTTGCTTTTGGCCAAATATACACACATGTCTTATGCGAGCCGAATATTTTTTTGATCTACCCTGGTATGAAAATTTACCCAGATCCTGTATTCCATCAACAATTTCTTTGATGGTTGTTTTTTAATGAACCTCTGAAGTGATCACATATACTTACAATAACAGATACGTTTCTTTGTTAAACATGCACACACAATTCTGCTGAGTTTTTTGTGAACGTGATTATATATAAACATAGGATTATAATTACATCAATTACATTGCCTCCATTGATTACATCAAATATGTTTTCTTTAGAGTTTGTGCATGAGCTAGACATGCAGTTGAGGGAGTTCACTATTGACCTTAATTCACCTCTTATATATCATGGATCTGCTTTTTGTTCAGTTTGAGAGATATACAAACATAATGGTCATCTTGTTGTTTTTTTAAAGTCTTTTGAAATGTTTAAGTTAAAAAAAAATAGTTGGGAATTTTGTCATGTAAAATTGCATCGATTTGAATGTTACTGATGTAATGACAAATTGATAAATAGTCGTGGAAAAAAAAAGTCTGGAAGACAGCCTACTAGTCCTGCGGATGATTATATGATGCCAAAAGCAGCTACTATTGCAGAGCAACTACAAAATATACCCACCATAAGGTGATATTTCGATGTGAAGACATAGAATTATTTGAACGTTGAAGTTTCAAAAGTTATACAGTAGACAACCATCAAGTTCTGCAAACACTCATTTTGAATTTCCTGGAATGTGTCATTTTGAAATTTCCTAGAATGAGAATGACTTTTTAATTGGGATTTTGCAAATTCTTATTGACTGAATGAGGATAGAGAAAGGTCCTTTCTATGGTTGTCTACAGTATGTTGTTTTAAGTTAACATTCATTTATCAGGGCCACGAATAAGTACCCTTCCTATATTGCCCGAAACGGGTATCTGTATGGATTGTTGAATTTTTTTTTTAGTTATTTATCCTATAGACGAGTATTCTCAGTCACTCGAAACATAAGTTCCAATTGAGTTTGTTGATTTTAACATGTAAAACTTAGGACTGGTATATTTTTCAGGATACCTCTGTCCAATAGACAAGTATGATTTTTGTCCTATTCGTGGTCCTGTTTCTGTTGTCTGGAAATCATTTTTGTTATAATTTCCGACATGTTTAAATACTTTTATGTTTGTATTGGTGTTAATAGAACTCGTTAGTGGTGGTCTTTATTGTGAAGACTCCTTGTGATTTTAATAGAACTGGGCAGGACACGGTAAAACCCAAACCACTTGCTATAGTTATATGTAAAAAGATGTTTTACCAACAGGATGCATTGTTTCACGGCCTCAGTATGCAAGATCACTGCAATTTTTTTCTGCATTTTAAATTTTGATTTTTGTACCATTACCTATATTAGTAAATACAATCTGATTAGAAATGTTCATTGTATAATAAAGGAATGATTCACATTTTGTCAGATATGGTATGATTTTGTTAAATTTATGTATATTTTTTTTCAGGGCTTACGATCCTGCAGACTACGACCATCTGGCCGTGACACCTGAAATTAAAGAACTATTCCAATACATTACAAGGTAAAATATTCAACTTGTATTTTTTTTCAGACATTATATATTGCTTTATTTTGCTTTTGTGGAAAATCTCTGAAATAAACAAAAGTTTAAAAGAACTGAATATTTGAACTGGAGATCCAGAACTTGTTTTGTGATGTTATTATATTTAGCTGTACATGTGTAAAAAATTGAACATAGACTTTGTGTCTCTTTTAAGCAATAGTTCTTTGCTATGAATATTTAGCCAGTGACTGCAAAGTGCAAAACAACAGTTTTTGTGGGTAGATCATCAGTAAAGAAACATTTTGTTCTCAAGATAAAGTCATGAGGGATGTATGTGTTTTTCTATTTTTCATAATTTTTTTATGCGAGTTATCATGAACACTATTTTTACTGCATTAATTTCACAATTTTTGATGCCTGTTGAAAGGTACACACCACAAACAATAGATCTGGACACGAAGATTAAGCCCTTCACTCCCGACTACATCCCATGTGTAGGCGATATAGACGCCTTCTTGAAGGTTTGTCATGAGTTCTCATACCCATGACTGTTATAATATGGTTATATGTACTATACAGATAGAAGAATATTTTACGTTCAAAATTTATATAACCTTTTATAAACTGTAATATTTGATTTGGCTCAGGCAAACTGTGAATTTATTGGCCAATATTTCACATTTTTGTTAGTTAAAATGTTCGTGTAATAGAAACATAATTTCTTAAAATCAGGCATAATTGAAAAAGCTACTGGAATGTAGGGGTGGGACGAGTGCTCGATCGCAAGTCGAGTACTGTCGGTGGTACTCGAGTACTTTTATGTACGACATTATCCATTTTATACACTATCGCCATTATTGTTGCCAGCTTTAGACAGAGAACTGACCAGTTCTGGTCAGTGTTTATTTGTTCTTTGTTCTAAAGCAACTGACGTCAACGACGTTAACGGCCTGTGGCAGAAAACCCACAGCAACGTACGGAAAATCTGCTTATAAACCCACGGTGTTTTATCATATTTGAGCCAGTTTGACATGTAAAGTTTTTAAATCACCAGCAATTCTTTGCTAGCGCTTAGAAAAAAAATTCCTTTCTGACCATCAAGTAAATCAGTGCAATTTCAGTAAAATATTCTGACTATATGATTCTGATGTTTGTTGTGTTTGTTGCTCAATGATTTATTGGATGCAAGATGATAACAGCTTCTTGGTAGTTGAACTGAAAAGTTTCGTATGTAACATTTACACAAAAATACTAGTGTACTAAAACCTGTATTTTTCCTTTGTTTGAAAAATGTGCTTATACACACACAATGTGATTAAAGAAATATCTCACATGCAGTTCATTATATTTTACATGTATGCATGCCATATACACTGTTGAGCAGTAAACATTTTTAGAATATATGCTATAAATGAAGCTTGAAATGAACAGCCTGGAGAACATTTAGCAGCATTCAAATTTGAATGTAAATATGTGTCTTCGCTTCTCGTGTGTACTTTTATGCTTGTAACATTTCCCTTGTTACTAACTACACTATTTCATCTTATAATGGCTGTTCTTCTAATACCAAAAATACGTAGGTGGGGGTGCTTGTATAGATAATAGAATTAATCCTTTGAAGATAGTATTTCTCAGTGCAATTCAAACATCCAATAAATTATCATAGTATGACATTTCTGGAATGATTGTGAACAGTCAAACTGTCAAGCACTGAAATTTTAATGCTTTTTTTCACACTAGTTTTTACATGCACATAAAGATTACTGCATGTATTACGGTAATACGCATGAACACAGGTTGTTATATTACCTAATACCATAACACATATAACAGCACTTTTAAACAATCATGAACAGTAAGTGGGCACAAAACAGGAACCTTATAAACATTCAAACTCTTCAATAGTATTTTTTGAAAAAATATTTGAAGATTTAAGTATTGCTCCCTACTACTCATACAAACTTCTTTTTGTGTTTTCACTTTTATTTGTTTTAGCAACTGCTTCTGCACCATTTTTTTCTATCATTTGGTCATTTTCAGAATTGGAGAACAAGATCAAATTTAAGCTAGTTTCACAATATCTAGCTACATTTGACATGAAATTTTCAGCAGAATATGCTGAAAAATACAGGACAATATTTTGAAGGCCTGTTGTAATGTTGCCCTCATGCTGATCATAACTTCTCTTCAGATATACTCCTCAAAATCTGGAGCTCGATTACCATTTCAAACCATTCATCCCAGACTACATACCCAGTATTGGTGATGTTGATGCTTTTCTCAAGGTTTGTTGCGCCTTTGTATCATGCAGGATATGTAAAAAAATCTCTTCTGAAAGATCTGGAAGTTTGTTTTGCTATTTCATAATACGATTGACTTCATGACTGATCCCATGTTACGTTCATGGCATGACATACTATTTGGAATGAATTGCACTCAAATGTGTTAATTTAATGCACATAAAAGTAATTTAAGCTTATGCAGAAGTTTGTAATGATGATATTATTTATCATAGACTTGGAAGTAATTTTTTATTCTATAAAAGGCTTTGTTTATGCAAGATATGTTTAAAGAAGATATTGTTTATCCAATCATACACACTTAATTATTGAATAAATAATACCAAATGAAATATAATTATTTGAAAATTAATCACAATTTTAAAAAATGATTACCAAACCACATTTTTTATTTAGAAAATTAAAAGTATTCTTTTTGGCTGAAACTGAATGTATTAATGTAAATCTATGAAATAGCACAAAATGTAAGTTAATAAAATTGATACATGATTTTATCACACAGATCCCACGACCTGACGGTAAACCTGATACGCTTGGTCTGTCCGTTCTGGATGAGCCGTGTGCTAAGCAATCTGACCCCACAGTCCTTGATCTTCAACTACGGGCCGTGTCTAAACAAACAAATTTAAAACCGCAGGTAAATTTAATACCCACTGGTAAATTGACAAGTATATTTTTGATAAAGTAGCATGTGTTCCAATCCATTTATATTTGGAGTTTTATGTGATTTTTTAAAAACATGCTAAAAATATTCTGTCAATGTGTTTTTTCTTCTTTTTTTTCTAATAACTTAGTATTACTTACCCGTTACCAATTCATCTGTTTTAAACACTATTTTTGGCTAACTTTTGTGATATAGTTGGACTAGCGGTTATAATGTAGAGGATTATATTTCATTGATGTAAGTTAATTTTAATAGATTAAATACTTGTCTGATTATTTTTTAATGTTTCAGTCTGTGAAAAGTATCGAGCAGGCAGAGAAAAATCCCAAGGCCATTGACAATTGGATAAACAGTATAACAGACCTGCACAAACACAAACCTCCACCAAACGTGCATTACACAAAGTGAGTAAACAGGCATGATTTTAAAACCATCATCTGTTTTAGCTATAGGCATTGTCATTTGTCCACTAGTTCTTTTCTGAACGATCAATAAAGCCCTTGTTTTCTTGCAACCTGGCAATCAAGTTTTATGACCACAAGGATCTTGGTTCTTGTCTACACACATCAATCAAGTGTGAAAATGCCTTACCATCCATCCACAGCCTTACTGCCAATTACAAATTGTCCAACAACGGCTAATGTATAATAAAATTTGTGTGGGCAAAGTTATGTGCTACCAGAAAAAAAAAAAAGAAAAAAAAATAGACTTCTTGTACATCCAATGAATGATATCCATGTGTATCCTTCATGTATCATATTGAAAACATACTTAATTTTGTATTCAGAGGTACCGAAGAAATGTTCATATTGTGACTGGTGGTTGATGTTTCAGGAATATGCCCGACATAGATTCATTGATGCAAGAATGGCCTGCAGAGTTTGAAGAACTTTTGAAGGAAGTGGATCTTCCTAGTGCTGATCTTGATTGTGATCTGCCAACTTACATTGATATGATATGTTGTGAGTGTTATGAGTTTTGCAATTATCTGGTTGTTTTTAAAATGATATTTATAATTTCATTAGATATTAACTGGGGAAATACATCAGGCTTCAGAACCCAGTTTCAATTTTTCTACTGCAGACACATTGCTTACAAATTTATTTTGACTGGCACAATGGTTTCTTGGCTCGGATTTCATCCATTACGTTTCACAAAGTGATGTTAAATTCTATAACTTTTTGGACATTTTTGAATATATTATATTTGATAAATAAATAATGTGCATTTGTTTTTGTTCTAGCTCTACTAGATATTCCCATTTACAAGTCAAAAGTACAGTCGTTGCATGTGCTCTTCACTCTATTCTCTGAGTTCAAAAATTCACAAGTGAGTATTTTGTTTCATAAATCTTACAATGCAATGATTTTGAAGATTTATTGAAAAATGCATTTTTATATGTCACTTCAGCACTAATACAATTACATGTAAAACAAAATTTATGAAAATTACTTCCTTTTGCAGCATTTCAGAACATTGGCGAACGACCATCAGTTGGACAATGCTCTAAAAGACAATGTGGCCAATGATGAGGATAGACTAGTGCTCTGATCAAGACGCATACGCTTATGTTTCTGATAATTCTTCATGAAGTTTGAATAAGTGAAAAATGTGCAATCGTTTCTGTGAAAGAGATGAAAACTGTGAGAATGAAGTGTTCAGGCATAAAGTTGATCAGCATATTTTTGTGCATTTGAGGGAACTGGAAATTATCCAAATTAATTATGATAATGTGCACATCTCGTGGTTGTGGAAATGATTTTTTTTTATTTTGAATTCAAGGGTCATGAAAAACATGACAAGGGCATGCAATATTTTTGCACATCAATAGGTCCTATAAAATTTATTTGCATACAGGTGGCATCGAGATATTCGAATTGCTTGTCCTGAATTTTGCAAACTCACAAATAAAATGTATAACTTAACAAAAGTCTATCTTGTGACTTGTATAAAGCTCACATGTTGTTTTTTTGTTTCTTTGAAAAGTGTATCTGAATAATGAATTATCATGTTTGGTAATGATTATCAGCATTGATGGCATATTTTTTGAGCTAATCATATATATATGCGCTAACACATATATACCGGGTAAGATATCTTTTTCCGATGAAGAGGAACTAGCATGATGGTTCTGTAATGCTGTATTGTAAAATTGTGTTTGAAAATAAATTTTGTTATAATTGGTAGGAATGTTACCTTATCACAGTTTCCTTCATTGTATTGTTCATGTATTTAGACATGGTTTAAATCGTGAACTATCACATCCGTCCAGATTTTTGTATTATGATTGTATATTCAAATTAAACTATTTTGCAACTATTGTCTTTTATCAGTATCATCATATTATATATATATATATATATATATATATATATATATATATATATATATATGATATATATATATATATGATGAGTGTGTGTATGTATATATATGTATGTATATGTATATATATATATATATAATACCAAATGTGGCATTAGGCAAAATTTAATGCAAAGTCAGATCGTTTGGAGGTGAGCCTTACACAAACATATTTTGGGCACGAATGTGGTATTTTATTAATCACCTAAGACAACAAATAAAATATAATTCACCTGTTCAATAACTAAATGCACATAATTATATTGCTTGCAAGAAGCACTTTAGTTCCAACACCACTTTCATTCAAAATTAATTTGGTAAAAGTCCGCATGTTTTTTGTTACAGGGCATTTTGTTCGAGCACAATTTTCTGAAATCTATTATAGGGTCTGTTCAAAGGAGCATGACACAAAGGTCAAGTTTATCAGGCAGCCCTGGAGCATAACCCTTGAAATTATACGTCCATGTGATGAAAATATACACTAAGCCTACCATAAATGCATGTTAATAGACCCAGACAAATAAGATATACCCGAAGGGATGTAGAAGCAGTGTGAGCTCTTATTTGGATAACGCTTAAAATCCATCCTAAGCATAACTTGTTGACTGACGAACAGATAGTTTTCCTATCACGACCCATCCCAGGCTTTAAATTTTGCATATGGCTTTGATTTCAATGGTGTTTGCAATCTAAAATCGTTTATTCAATATTTTACAGTTCAAAAAAAAACAAGGGGCGTTTTTCTTGCCTCGAACCAACACTTGCATATAGATCTAGAGACAGAATATAACAAAACATTAGAAATATTTTCATGTCTGGACAAATTTAAATGGATCATCGCACCTTTCAACTCTTACAATATAACTAGATAGAAGATACATGTGTACAAGAATTTTATTGGTCTACAATCAGAATTCATGGACAAAAATAAAATGATTGAGATTGAAGATTTACAATAAAACAGACACAATCAGTAAAATACTAGAACATAAACCAACAAAAATAACAGACATTGGTATTACAGTTATGAAAGCCAGCTTTAAAAATAACAAACCTGACACATGAGTGAAATATATAAAATAACCGATATGGGTACTTTAACCTACAGTTACGAAGGCAAATTTAAAAATACCAGTTTTAAAATGTTCAACCAATAAATTTTTTTGATTGCTAATTCCCTGAGAATATCTCAGATTAATACTTTTACGTCATTCATTCTATAACTTATTGTCAAAATGACAAACAATTACAACACAAACAATCTCCAAACCTTAGTCTTAACATTAACACAGATTTTGTATGATCAAATTTATTCTACAAAACAGATTTTTTGATTTCAAACTATTATTTAGACAGTGCTTGGCTAAAATTTCCACCAGGGATTTGTTAAAAAAATCTCATCCTTTTCGTTATTCATTAGTTAGCCATCCACACCTTGATTTCTCCCATGTTTGTTAAAAATACTCAATACTGATTGGCTGAGAGGCGCCGCAAAAAATAAATAATCTACACTAAAGTTTAAAATCTAAAAATGATGAATAATCACAGGAGAGTATGAGTGAAGATGAGAAATCATAAAATTTTTCACTGAGTGTTCTAAAACGTAACATAATTCTTACACATTTAAATGCATGAAATCTGCTCAAATAGCTAACAAGTCACCACTGACTTTTCAAAGTTTTACAAAATTTCATTTTCATTTTTACATGAATCTTTACAAAATTGAATGATTTTTGATTTTTTTTTAGCTTTTTTGAAAATTGTTGTACTTCAATCGACATTGTAAGCATCTGTGGGCCAGAACACTATACATTCAACACATTACTGTATTATAATTTAGCGCCTTTTAATTTGTCATAAAAAAGAACTCTTTCAAACTTCAAGAGACATTTAAGAGATTTGACATTATTGATAATCGACATAACTGATTACATAAACTTCAATAAACACACAAAAAAAGACCAAAAAAAACTACCATTTACAGTCGATTACTTTTACAACCATAAACATATCAACTCAAAGAACACAACTGTCAAAGTCTTCATCAAAACTAACCTTTCAAACATAATTGCTTTCACCTTAACTATAAAAATAAATAATTCCTGGATGTTTTTGAACACAATATCCAAGCTAATCTGGCTACCCTTGCTTGACAGGTAAAGGTCTTCTGAACAGCAAAATATGTGGCTCTGAAAGTAAAATAGAAATATAAAAGTCACATTGTAATCTTAGTTATTGCAAGAAAATATTTGAAGCTAGGACAAATAATTAGTCCTAGATTATTAGTCCTAGTTTGAAGATACTTATTCATAAAAGTGCGCATATATTGTACATTAAAGCTTATTGATGATAAAGAATTTGTCAATTTGAGATGTAAATTTCTTTATGAAATGAAAAATGAACAGATTTCTTGCACGTATTCGTTCTGCATGAATGACATGGAATTCACATCACCAAATCAATAAAAGAAAAAAAGAGCTTTGGTTTGAAATTCATGCCTTATCCATTTGTGGCCTAATGGCACAACGTGAAAGCACAAGACATTTTCTTTGTACCTGGAGCATGCATCATGTAATGAATCCAACCAGGGGATTGCTGAACACCAAGATTTCTCCATTCAGTCTCTGTCATCAGGTGTGTCTTGGGAATGAGCTTGCTGATGTCAGGAGGCAAAATCACATGCCTGAAAGATTCAAGCATTTTGGGTTAGGAATATGAATAGGAAAATATTACATGTAGATGCGCTTGCCAGCACTCTGTCAGTCGTTAGCAGTCCGTCACACGTACATTTTAGTGACGTGACGATTTGCTAACGTCTGACGGAGTGCTGGCGCACACATATAGAACCTCATCACTGTTTAAACAGAAACTATAACGTACGTGTGTATAAACATATAAATCTTTTTGTTGGCCTATGAAGGGACAATTAATGCAGCGAATGCTAGATACGCAATAAATCATACACATGTAATAGGAAAATGACACTCTAATTATAGGCAGTGGCAATAAAATAACAAATTTACATTAGCCATTTTATATATTTACAGTTTATTCAGTTTAAACAGGAACTACGTATTAACAGGAATCTATAATGGAACTAAATGCACACTAAAACAAAATCCTACCTGTATTCATAGTGATCATCCATGTACTTATCTGAGTATGTAACTTGGTCTACTGGCATGACTAATGGCCCAACTTAATGTTGTAGATCTGATTGGAAAAATTTAAAAAATATATATATGTATATATATTAAGGAGATGTAACATATTTCAACAGTACTTCAGAAGTGACCGACTAACTTCTGAGGTCGAAGGCAACATGATTTGGTCAGTTTCAAACATTACTTTGAAATAACAGCTAATATAGATAATATAGCAAGTATATATTTGGCAAAAGTATAGGATGAACAACGCCCTTTAAATGCGTACATACAAGTTTAGGTAGAAAATGATAAAAACACAAATTATATTTGTTCACCAACTTCACACGTGCACAGGCTTGTTATTGTTTGTAGCCAATCAAAGTTGAAGTACGGAAGCCAGTGATGTGTAAAAATAGTCGCATTTCCAATTCTCATATTAATTGTGTCTTTTATATGGTGACTTGCCAGGCAAATTAGGGCTGGGTATTCCATTCTTACATTGTATCAGTTTTCTTTGGGATTGTAATGATACTATGTCACAATAATAAAATAAATAAATCAATCAATCACTTACCAGGTCAGCTCGGCTCCATCTGCAGACTCTGATTTTCGAGCTGGCTGAATGGTCATGTTTACTGCGTGTGTGTACTGTGTAGAGGGGTGTCCACGAATCATACCACTAGAAAAACCTGTGAAACTATAAAAATGATACTAAGTGAATTTGTAATCGTTCATTTGAATATTCAAACTGAATTATTTTACAATTCATATCGATCATCGGCACGTGTTCCTTTACAGATCTACTCCCTGAGAAGCATTCCTCATCACTCACATTGATTATATATATATATATATATATATATATATATATATATATATATATATATATATATATATATATATATATATATATATATATATATATATATATATATATATATATACTTATATATATATATATATAAAGTAATATTGTTCAATTCTCTACCCAGATATGATATGAGTCATAAACAGAATGACTGCTTTTCCTGGTTTTATTTTCCTAATGTTGAAATATGCATTAGAATAAAAACAACTCAATCAGCCTATATAATATATATATATATATATATATATATATATATATATATATATATATATATATATATATATGTTCTATGTTTAACAAAATTTGGGCGCCCCCACACAGATATTAATGGAAAAAGCCCCGCACTAAATATAACCAAAGCCTACATATTTTCATATATATATATATATATATATATATATATAACATATATATATATATATATATATATATATATATATATATATATATATTTAGTGTGGGCTTTTGCAATTTTCCATTAATATCTGTGTGGGGGCGCTTCAAATTTTGTTAAACATACGGGTGTGGGCCTTTCTTTTAGGTGCTGGTTTCAAATTAAACACGTGGGGCGCATATATTGAAACTTGCATACAGGCCCACACCCACATATTTAACAAAAAATATGTAGCTTGCATTGGGTGCAACCACACCCGCACTCACAGATACTAAAGGACGGCCCCAGAAAAAAACCTAAATGCCCTCACAAAAGCGGCATTATTTTAATAAAATTTGCAGTTGTTCATAGTCTTCATACACATTCATCCAAACACATGGAAATGTTATTTTGTCACGGCCGGTTCATTATACACGCATACCAATCATGATCAATCCTCTACATTATCTATAAAATATCATTGGCGTTTGATGATCCAAAAACAGAATCTTCCATCTGCAAGTTGTTGCCTTGCACCACTGAAGTTTCTCTCACTTCTGCACTTGGCGATAATTGTCACGACATCGCCGATAATGTGCAATACAGTTTACTGTTTATATAGGAGTCTACCATCATACAAGTATTTGCTACGCCAACCCATGATATTTCTGGAACTCATCTCCTTGATAAATAGACTTCATAGCCAAAAACCACGCCACCATTAAATTTATCCTATTAACTTTGTTGTATTTCGTGGAGGGTTTTAAAATAATTATGGCACAGGATATAAGTGAATGCCCATCTCAATCTCTCATGTATTGCGACCAAATGGCAATATACTTCAAAATTGTATGGTTGGTGTAAGTTGCAATTGTTATGAGTTACCTCATCACAATTAAATGCGGTGCTATTTTTTTCACATGTGATCATAACGTGAATATTGTGAATGATGCTTTTTTTCTACATATGGCATGCGTCTTTTCATATTATGCTCCTGGGAACCATTGTTAATCTATTTGCCCTGTTGTTTACCTCTTCTATCGTGTATAGAGACTTTCTCGTGCATGACACAAGGGTTAACGTTTCAGCCAAAAATAGTGCCGCATGTCTTCCTCTTTTTGATAACATGAAAACAAGTACGGCCAAACAAGTAATTTTTTATTGCATGCTGTATACTGTGTTTTCACAATTTTGATGTTGGTTTAAATTTATTATGGCACATGAGGAAGTTTGTGGATAACAAATCTGAATGTTTCAAAGTATGCATAAAATGAGAAAATATGAAGAATTTATATTTAGAACACGGGATGATACACGTTTCCAGAGGATGTTATAAATGGCTAATTGGCTATACCCATTCATAGCTAAAGGTAAACTGAGGTCACCAAAGTTTGTTCTTAAAGATGTCATTAAGTGATGGGAAGCATTCCTTGTGTTCGTATTTAGATAGTCAGTTGGTACACTAAATATATATCAAGTTCTGATGAATATAGTGCATAAATATCATTGCCAGTTTAGAAGGAAAAAAAACACCATCTATTTAAGAGAAAGGCTTCTCAAGAATTTTTCGCTTTATTGATACTCTTTGAAAACCAGTTTCTGTGAAATGCTTGTTAAAGGCACACGGCATGAATAAGATGCATGAAAAAAGAGAGAGCTGTAAAATAATATGGATATAGCAATAAAACGGATATTAGAATAGCTTCATAATGGAAATGATAAGTATGTAGGTGATTCTATTTTAAAGGAATTTATATATAATGCCAGATGGGATATGTCAATGTGCATCAAGTGTGCTGTAGTTTTTTCTGGTATAATCTTGCACTTTCTTTTATACCAAAAGGTGAATAACCACATGTAACACATTATTGTTTCAGAAATTATATAAATGAGGAAATATGTAGAAAGTCAAAATCAGCAACAACAAAAAGAAAAAAAGAAAGAAATAATTTGATCACGGTTGTTTGCACTGATTAGTAAGTATGTCATCCGTAATTAATTATCTTTTAAATTAGTATTATCATTGTTTAATGTGAAGAACAGACCCATTGTTTGGTGTGTGATTTCTGTTTATGCGTGATGTGCGTTAATTTTTAGATGAAGAATACGGCTTGTTGATTCATATTCAGCATCATTATTCTATCACAGGATTTTGCGGCTATATTGATACTTATACACCTCAGCTGACATGTTTTCTATATGTTATGTAGGTGTTGGAGATGGAATTGATTCATGCAGCAAAATCAGGAAGCGTGACGAATGTCAGAAGTCTGGTGAAACTTGGCGCAAGTGTCAATGTGGTTGACGCAGAAGGGAAAAGTCCGTTGTTCCACTGCCTGGCCAATAGAGATGTTGAATCCGCCAAATATCTTCTTGCAAAGGGAGCCGATGTGAGAGTAAGAAGTATTAGAGGGTCGAGTATATTGATGGCAGCTGCTTTCACTGATGATGTAGATATCTTTAACAAGTTACTTGCGCAAGGAGCCGACGTCGACGAGAAAAACAATGACGGGCTTAGCGTTCTTATGATCGCGTGCCAGAACGGCAACCTGCGAGTTGTCAACATGCTATTGAAGCTAGGCGCCAGTGTCAATTGGTCTGAGATTAAAACTCACAGGACAGCCCTAATGTTTGCAGCAATGAGTGGCCATAACGATGTTCTCGAGAAATTGATAGCAAGACGTGCGACGATCGACGCCAAAGACGTGAAAGGTTTTACTGCCTTGCACTTTGCAGCAGAAAATGGAAAAGTGACTGCTGTTGAACTGCTGTTAAGCGCTGGCGCCAACGTGAATGTCACTGCAAATGAAGGCCAATCCCCTTTGGTGGTCGCTTGCGTTGCGGGAGAGTCCACGGTTGTGGATTGTCTGCTTGAAAATGGTGCAAGAGCCCAGTGGGCTGCCAGGGGCGGCCGATCACCTCTGCACCTCTCAGCCTATAAGGGACACACGTTTATAGTTGACAGTTTGCTACGGCACGGCTGCGGGGTTGACATATTTGACAGGCATCACAAAACAGCTCTGCACATCGCAGCAGAGGTTGGCCACGATCAAACGGTTGAAGTTCTGCTCGAGGCAAATGCTAACGTGAATGCCGTCTGCTCCTTGGGCAACTCGCCGTTGCATTACGCTGTACTCGGCTCGTCTGTAGAATGTGTACAATTACTATTGAAAAGAAAATGCAGAGTAGATATAATAAATAATGATGAAGATACTGCCCTGGGCATTGCAATTGCCAAGAAAAGGAAGAATATTATCAGTCAGTTTAATATACACACGTGCCCGTCTGCGTGGAGGTATGTTAACAAAAGGGGAAAGTTCACCAACATGGACGATCTTATGAGCATGAAACTGTTTGATATAAAGGACATGTATTTGTTGCACATTTGCTCTCACATAGGTGATGTAAGAAACATGAAGAGACTGCTACAGGAAGGGTTTGGTGTTGACATTGAAGACAATGAGGGAAAAACTTCGTTACATATAGCAAGTGCGAATGGAAAACTCGAAGTTGTGAAACTGTTGTGCAGCAATGGGGCAGCTGTGAACAAATCGGATCCATTCGGTTCCACCTCATTGCACTTTGCAGCTGAATACGGACACGGCCATGTTTTTGACTTCTTGGTCGGATGTGGGGCAAAAACGGATGAGCGCAATATGGCAAATCAAACTCCAATTGAACTTGGAATACAAGCTGGTTATAGAGTTTCGTCTCAAAATAATGGTGACTCAAATGACCTAGACTCTGGCCCAATTTCTGCTTCACAAATCTTGTTCAAAACGGAATCGGGCTCAGTGAGACCTCGGCGAGGTTTTATTGGAAGTACTATTTTAGAAAGTGCGTGGGAGAAAATGAGCGATAGTGAAAAAAGGGAGTTTGCTGAATTGTTTAAGCAAGAGGAACAAATTTCGCAAACTTTAAAGGACAAGATGAACGAATTAACATTGAAAAGGAAATGATGCACGGTTGCAAATTGTGGAACAGTTGATTTTTAAGTTGTACTTGTCATCTAGTGAGTTTTCCTTTTCCAAAACTAAATAATAATAACACTGGCTCACTCGACGTTTTGTGAGAAAGAGAACCTCAAAGAAATGAAACCACATGCTGTTCACCAAATAAGTTTTATATTAAACAAACAATTAATGATTCTATAACACATATACATATTCATGTATTCACGATGGATGGTTTAAATGAAATGGGTAATATTTCATAATCAGCTATTCATTATATATTACTAAGTACTCTCATGTGCATTTCTCTTGGAAATTACGCATAGAATTGCATAATTATTTTATCTTTTTTTTGTGATAATGTTAGTTATTAGTTCTTTTATTTTGAACAATACAGATGGTCTCATTTTTGTCATCACTTCTATTTTGGTGGGGAAAATTAGGCTTTTTTTAATCTTATTGTCATTTGAAACAATCTAATCGCGATACAACGGAATAATGTGTTTGTACAAGGGAAAACAAGTTACTTTGACAGTATCTCCCTGGTGGCCAGTAGATGAGTCTGACGAGTGTATATTTATTTGTCAATTGGTGGTGAAAACTATGTATGATCACATGTATATTCAGACAAGTTACATATCTCTATGTAATGTATCCAGTGTAGTGGTTGCGCATGTGGACTGCACAAATGAAATACATTAGAAGCTCGAGCTCTCAATTAAACCACCTGTGGGACTGACCTCAAGTGGTCTCAATAGAGAGGTGGTCTTTGTGTAGAGCTTCATTTTGGTCGCTTTATGAACGCATTGGAGCATGAAAAATGGTCCTATTACAGAGGTGGTCTCTATATAGAGGTGGTCTTAATTGGAGGTTCTACTGTACATATGCATGGCATATACGGGCATGACACCAAATATGGAATGGGGCCTACGGAATGTACACACGAGGGCATCTCATGGCTATGATTGGCTGTGTTCTACGTATATAAATGTAAATATTAAATCCATTTATCCCCGCAATTAAATCCGCGGTTAAATCCATTTCAAACCATCTTTTTCACAATCTTATGTCTATTATGAGAATCAGATGTTTACATGTTTAAAACTATTAGTTTAACTAACAGCTTTAAACATCTGATTCTCACCATTGGCTGGGCTATGCATTTCGATGCGTCCACAGTGGATGAAAAGCGCATATTACTTCTTCCATATGTATATTTTATCCAATATTTGATGCGCATATTTATTGTTATTGTAATTACTTACTGGTTTGACCATTGACTAGTTGTACATAATTAAGTATAAATTATTCATAAACTATTTTGTTGTTGTTGTTTCTCATAACAATAGCTGTATTTATGCTTGGGCTGTTGCTTATTCCCACTTGGTGCAGTCTTATATTTCTAATATACAAGTCCGGTTGTATTGTTTTTTTTTTTTTTTTTTTTTTTTTTTTTTTTTTTTTTTTTTGTAAAAGGAACATGGACATCAAACGGCTCTTCACATAGATTGAATTAAAAAATGTTTTTGATACACTTGACATGTTAAAATTGCTCCTAGTAACTTACTAATTTTAACTTACTATTTTATAATCATTAATATCCTTCGTAATAATTAATATTTCAATACTCATAAATAAAATGGACTTACATATTGATTGTCCCAACATATCTCCCCTGGAAAAAAGAGCCCTGAATGAAATTGCAGCCTCTATCACCGCTGACAGGCAAAAATAGCTGCCCAGAAATATTTATTGCGGCTGTTATAAGGTGTCAGTGTTTAGTAATGTGTAGAAACACGATTTTGGGGTACATTTCATGAGAGCAAATTAGAGAATCAATTAATTATGAAGAATTGGAACACTGCACATTCAAACTTATAAGCAACCCCCACATTTAAGCATTTTGTCCACTAGATGTTTGGTAGAGGGTAGTATGGTTTTCAGCTTTCGAAGCATCATGATAACCATTCGCGGAGCTTCGATTTTATGTAAAGCTTGTGCATAGGCCTACGAGCATTTACCATGGTATTGTACCAATATAGCGATATGATTAATTATGAAGAAATGGAACACTGTACACAGATAAAAATGCATGCGTGTATATTCAAATGGATCGGCAAGTACTACTCATGTGGCATAAAAGGTAGATATGACATGAAATTCATCTGTGCATGTCTCTAATTAACTAACACGTTTGTCAGATCTAGAGTAGAATCTTTTTAAAAGATTTATGTATTTTTATATACTCCGTATTAAAAAGATTAGTGTAGATAGTTTCGTATACTTGAGTACACAATATATCTAAATTATTACTGCATAATATTAAAATTAAATATCAACATTCATATTTAATAATTAATTTTTATGAGAAATTGTTAGATTGATTTTATATTACATTATTTTGGTTTATACGAGACCAATTTCTATCGGGAGGCGATAATACAAGTTGTTGTGAAGCTGTCAACATTTGCTGCAAAACACGAATAATTAAAATATTGCTCATTTAACCCCAAGTAATAGATTCATTGATGGTATAAATCCACAAGTAAAGGTAATTTCTAAGTTGTGATAACACTTCTTATGTTGTCATAGTCCTGATCAATACAAAATTATAGTTTGTTTGCGTGGGAAATAATCTTGAGTTGTGTTTACATGTTGCTAAGGATTTTGACATCTCGCCATTCCTTATAATAATTAGTTGTAGGTATTTCTTATCACAGCGGATATTGTGGTATGTATTTTCTTTGTTAGCCTAGATTGTCTATAGTCTTAGAGAAAGTTTAAATACGAGACATTCTATGTTTTAATGTTGCTAAGGAAACATGATAAGGCCTTGCTGATAATTAGATAATGATAGAGACTTTATTACGGGCTTAAATGATCGGGCAGTACTATGCACATTAGTCTGGGCAGTAAAGCACCACTTTCGTTAAGAACTTTTCCTAGTGGATAATAGTAAGAACATTATAGGGACATTTTTTTAGTTTGTGTTATAATTTTGACCCCAAACTCAAGGTAAGAATGGAGTATAACACAAGACTGAATTAAGTTGAAAAAAGTATGGCAAAGTTATTAAACTTTTTCATACCTTTTTCAATTTTATTTGGTCTTGTGTTTTATTATAATATGTGTTTGTAAGATGTGTTTTGTTATAATATATATGGTATGAGCAGCACCAAAAAAGTTCTCTTTGTACTTGAAAACATGCGTATAAAACCAATTAATTTCTTTCATAGTTAATCATTTCCAATGGTTATACTATTTTATTGCATATATATACTGTATCCACGTGAATTACAGCTTACTGCACTCATATTTAGAGGGACCTTTTATTTTGAAAACAATATGCTCATAATACAAGATTAAATATTGTTTTGAGAGGAATAAATTTTTATACAAAAAATGGAATAAGTTATTAGTTTATGTCAGAAGTAGGTACAATGTGCAAATATTATACATACTTGTCATAGTTATATATCAGTGTGTTGCTTATTAAGCAGCTTTTCATAATGCAATCAGTAGTGTTTGGCTATATAGATGCAGTGTATGTCCAAATAAATGCTTCCATTATTGCATGTTTTTTTGTCAAGTTATATATCAGCCATTTTGCTAAACCAACAATAGTCAAATGAAATAAAAAAAAATCATGGGCTCACGGGCTTCTACTTATAATAGTATGAATGGCATACATGTATAGTCAACTGTGGAAGATCAGGGCTCTATGTTAATTACTGTCCCGTTGTCCTGGACAACGTTTTTTAAAATCAGGAAAACCAAAAGTTGGAGGTTACATGGTAGTTGTCCTGTGGGATAAGCATTTTCAAAGTAAAAGTATTGTAATATGTGCATCTAAAATAAATTGAGAATTTATAATTTTCACTAGGTTCATAGTCTGACTTTATGTAGTTTTACATCAGTATCACAGTATTTATGCAATTTTTGACAATCATACAATAAATACTACTTTATTCATGTTTCGAAAGAGCAAGTTGACCAAGAGAGGTCCGTTATCATATACATTGTATGACAATAAAATGACAACATTTCTGATTTTTTTAATTGTTTTTTTTTAATGCCAAAAACTGTCTATTGTGAGAAAATATGGTATGTGTTATTACACATTGTTTGATATTTTAAATAGAAATAATTTTGAGAAGTAGGTCACAATTGTATTTGTGAATAGGGTTCAACAGAGGGTTAACAGGGGGTTCAAGTAACTGTATAGTGCCCCAAATAACAGATAAAGTTTACTGGCCCAGAGGAGTAGCACTGGTATAACAAAAAAGTTAATAGGCGTCTGAAATACTACTCCAAACTAATATAATGATGGTTCGAAGCTTTGTTCGTCTACCCTTACTTTTGAAGATTATTATTAATTATTACCAGTTGTGGTATATTTGCCACAAAGTCATGACCATATATACATTCATGTTTCGCGCGCCCAAATGTACTACATGATGGCCCTAATGTAATCTTGACCAAGCTGCTAAAATTAGCACCATGAAAGGCTACACAGTATGAATACATTTACCAAGGTGGGGCACCTGCATCTTAAAAGGCCCCAATTTAATCATGAATTGATTGCCTTGAGATGGAAACACAGGTGAATAGTTACAGTGACCATTTATGAGAGGGGATGACGCAAGCAAACAATAGGACACACAATTAAGCTCACTTCAGGTCACGGAGTAGATATCGCCCATATCTTGTAGTAGCTATTACTTAACAATTAATTACAGCAGAGCCTCCAATTAAGACCATCTCTCTGTTAAAACCATCTCTATAATGAGACCATTTCATCGTGGTTCCTTCATAGAGAGACCAACAGTAACCTTTATAAAGAGAAAACCTCTCTATTGCTACCACTTTAGGCGTGTCCATTGGTTGGTCGAAGTGGACATGTTTCACTGTATTGTCCATTTTCCTGTCCACTTTAGTCAGTGAAGGACCATTATTAAGTTCAATACATACTCACCTACATATCATTATCAATGAACGTTCGAAGATTCGTTTGGTAAAGTGTCCCAAACGTTCGAAGACTAAAAGTGACCGAAGTAACCCATCTTTAATCTAAACCCTGTTCATGCACCTCTCCAATATAAAGCCGTATTAATTAAATTTCAAGACCCAGACATCAACATCTTAAATGATTCAACGACCCTAATACTCGCAGAAGTTGACCTCAATATCCAACCAATCATAAGGCCCACTGCCGAAATGTTCAGCAACGTCAAATGTCAAACGTACATTACCAAGTAAGAAAAAGAAAGTATTGATTTTGTTTTTGACGTAAGTCTAACCCAAAGATATTTTTCCACATAAAAGAGGGATCATAAAAGCCACAGCTGGACTCGCGGGTTGATATGAACATGGATTTGTAAAGGCAGTGTGAGTGATCAAGCCATGAAAACTGACTATGAGTCATCTGATTTTCAAATCTCATTTGCTTTGACATCGAACATGATCCTTTAGACATTGACATGTATTAAATGACAAAAAGATGGATGACTATCTTTTGACCTCATCTTTTGGATGAGTAAGTTATAATTCACACTCATCCTGTCTGTTACACACAAGTCTCACACAGGCAGTCATATTAGCACTTTTCTGGGGTAGTGCTGTAATTTCAGAGTGACTTGAGGAATTTTAACTAAATACTAAAAACTAAAATACTTGTAAAATCTATTTTCCAAGGCTTTATTTCTTTGTCGTTCTAGACTATCAACCATGGCTGTACCTTTTTCCAACACAAAACTGCGAGTTCCAAAAGGGTTCCAAAACATCTTAGAAGGTCTTGCGAGAGAAGTGCTGAGAGCCCAACCACAAGACATCTATTCTTTTGGAGCAGTGTATTTTGAAAATCTATTAAAAGTTAGAGCAAGTAAGTAACTTTTTAATATCAGATTAATTCATATAATCTAAAGCAATACAAGCTAATAAGTCAATCAAACTTATAATTCGTTATATGCGGATATTAAATGGGATTATCATACAAAAAAAACAACCATTCACAATATCTGATATCAGAAACTGCTGATATGCAGATTGTGGCTATATATCATAATTTCTGGCAAATCGTCATTTGATCGAGCAATAGTTTATGCACAGAGACCGTATATTGGAATTAATTGACTTGAGTGTAAATATTGACATTAGAGGATACTTTCTCCAAATCTACAGGGCTATATCACAAAGGTAGCCTCTGCTGGGACTTGAACCCTGGCCTTAAGTGCTAGTGAATAAGTCCCACTGTGGCAGTGATCCAGGGTTTGAGTCCCAGCAGATGCTATGTGATAATAGCGTCGTAGACTTGGAGAAAGAATCCTCTTATGTCAATGCAATAGTTTATGTTTAAATAACTGTTATTTTCAATATCAACATGCATCACAAAGTGATGTCTTGCATTTTCTCGGTTATTGACCAGTCTTTCTCCCATGATGATGGACTGTGATTGCCTCATTCTTTGCCACATTATGTGTGTAGTGTGGCTAACACATGTTGGTGAGAACTGATATGGTTGGCGGTAATGCCTGGTATCAAACTGAATATTATGCCTTTAATGATTATGCATTGTTCATAAATAATATGAGTGTCTTTAATATTTTTTATTGTTTAACTGTTCTTTTTTTCTTTCTTTTTTCTGTCTTTTTTATAAAAATGTCATCGCATGCGGTAAACCAGTTTGAAATAGCTAAAAACACCATGTGAATTTTATGCTTGCTCTACCAAAGAATATTATTGAATATGAAATCTAACCTTCATATATCTCCCAGTAGTTCAAAAGCTACACGATAAGTTATCTCTTAGTTTACGTTGTTTACAAATAGTAGATAAGTTTGGAACAATTTTCATACATTACGGCTTGTTTTTGTTTGGAGGAGTAGCATTGAAGGTAAGCTCTCTCCTGAGTAGTGCATTGCTGAGAAAAAGTGGTAAGAGTTGGGGAGGCTGTGGGAGTGAGCATTTGACATTGTGCCATCAAATGCACATGTGGAAAATTCAGTAATACTCAGTGTCATGGATTATGTGTTGATATGTGGACAGATTTAGGGTAATTGACGTGTTTATTCTGTTTATAGGATTAACACCTTATTGTCAGGCTGGACGTATAATTTTTATTGCTTAAATGAAGCAATTTCATCTTTTTAGGATAATTCAAAGTGCATGACTAATAGAATGCAAAATCCAGTTGTTTGATATATTGAAAGAAAATGTGATTATTTATTCAGAGTATTTGAACTTTTGAAGATATTTGTATATTGTCTGTAGATTTATGATATTTGTATTTGTCAATAGATATACACCTAAGACAAGTAGACAAATTGCAAAAATAGTTTAGCAGAGACAACCAGGACATACACATAGCAAAATGTATGTCATGTGTTAACCAGTTGAGTTTGTGAAAAATAGATTCTTGTATAGCGTTCACAGTTGGACGCAAATAGAAGTGCATTTAAGTAATCTATGCTGACTGCATTGTCCATCTAGCATGAATGATTGAATTACTTAATGATTTAAAAGGAAGATTTCAAAATTAAATTATAAAAATGATACCAATATTAAATGTATATATTCAATGTCTTATGAAAGATGTTTGAAAATGCATCAAAAGGTTTTCATTTGTTTGGGGGTATATTGCCGTACAATGTTCAGCTGCTCTAAATGCATGCAGCAAATTTGTGGGTGTGCCTTCAAAGAATGGCGCACACTTGCAACCTTGGATGATGCATTATACACTGGCTGCATTTAAAAGCATCGCATGATCTTTAAACGCACGGCATCTATCTGACGACTATTTAGACGATGACGTTACTCAGTTGTGCCCCAGCAGTGCACAGTGTACGGTGGGCAGGGCTGCATGGTGCCACAACCTACTGACTGAGGAATGTGCTCACAAATACCTCGTAGTCAGCCTCTATTGTCTCCTCTCTCATCTTATTTAATTAGACCAACAGCTATTTGCCTGCACTTGTGACCGCGTAACTTGTGCAACAAGCGATGTTGTTAATGAGCTATTTTGATACCCTCAATGAGCAAGTGTGTCAAATTTCCCCATCATGTGCTTTATAGTTGAATGGATTCTATTGTTGTAATATGACCATTTGTTATATAGTATCATTTCCTGTTGTAAATATACAAAGAGCAGTTTTACCCATATTGAAGTGCTGCTTGTTTCTTCGAAATCAAATTCGTTTGAAAACGTGGCATAATTCCTCCACGCAGGGATAGTAACTGCGACAGGCAATATCCATCAGCGGCGATCGACAATTACGTGACTGGAATTGTACATTATCTAGTTGATATGCACACTTGAGTCTTTGACAAGGAAAAGAGCTATAAATCTATGGTCTTCAAAGTCGAAAACGTGAAGCTATAGACAAATGATCATATTTCTTGGCCCCTTTCTTGGATGTTGAATCAAATTTCAAAGTTACGGTATGGGTAAAAAGAGCTAGAACATCAAAACAAACTGATTTTCAATACTTCATACAACATTTGGAAAATGGAATTAAAATCATTCTACTATCAATGTTGAACTTAATTGAGACTTTCAACAAGATATATTGCACAGATGTAGTGATGCTCATTTCCACCAAATCAATTTTCACATGCAAAGCCATTTTCATTAGGATGCATTAACTTTCGGTGTAGCTCCATGTTGAATCTCATCTGGCATATTTGCAGTCATGCTTACTCAGTTTTGTGATGTTTACAATGCATTGCTTTCCTACGAGCACCAGTGCTTGTAAAACATGCTGTTTCCTAGTGCCTGAAAATCTGATGGAATTCCAAATGAATTCACTTTACAGGCATACATCGCATCAGTCAAAACAATGACAAGATATTGATGTGATGCAATGTGAGCATAATATGTGATAAATTTACACATTTGTTTGCTTTTTATAGAATTTCAAGCATTGTTTGGTCTGGTTACTGCAGTTTATATTTTTGGAGGACATTCTTTAAAAATTGCACAATGTACTGCCTATATGCATGTAGAAACTGTATGATTTGACTTTTGTACCCAATCTAAATTGTGGTGTTAAACATCTTGCCCTAGTATTAATAGAGATGAGTAAGACATGGTTGTAAAAAAACGGTCATCTACAGGCATGAATGTATTATTTGTATTCACCTTCTCATGCCTGGAGACATACATGTACACCCATATACACTATTAGCTAACCAGCAGCCATCATTGATTTGTTACAAGATTATATAATTAGTGTGATGAGCACTGAATAATGACTGCTTAATCTTTTGTTCCTGCAGTATTATCAAATGTAACTACATAATGATAGTGGCAAGATAAATAATTTTGATTCTTTGCTTAAACTCGTACATGTACTTTCAATGTGTGTTAAAAATTACATTTCAGAATGCTCTTTATAGTTACATGTATATGCTCAAAACAACAAAAATCTCTATAAAGCTTGATGACTTGAGTATTGATTTGATTTGGGTTTGGTTGGGTTCAAAATGAACATATATCCACAAGTATGGGTGTGATGTGCATTCATAATATTGATTGTTTTGGTGTTTGAGTGGTTTAGCTTTGTTTAATTGTGAAAGCGCTCAAACTTTTGTCATCTTTATTGTGACGGATATATCAATGCATAAGAATTCAATTTTTCTATGGATTGCTTGATCCTTTGTTTTAGATCTCCAGGTAAATATTTCCATTAGGTCATCTCAATTACAATTGTCCAAAACTAGCAGGCATCATTTTTAAAGTTAAGAAATTGGGTCAAGACTGCCGCATTACGATCATATAGATCACTTTGCACATACAATATAGAGACGATCTGATATGCCGACATCTCATTGTACAGCTGTGAATGGTGATTCAACATGACTTGAAGCTCAAATAGTGTATTATAGCTTTGCATGTACATTTACATGTAATACAAAAAGAATTGCATGAGTTGACTACAAAGTATGTATCATGGAGGCCGTAACCATTCCACACTAAGCTGCAAAGTGAGGCAGTTGCTTTCCTCCCAGCAGCTCAAAGGATCTAAGAAGTGGCTGAGAACTATTTATCTTTCTATCAAATTGTTAATGAAAAGAGTGTCTGCATGAGCCTGTTTCTGCTGACTGCCTGCCAATGATATCAATGTAAATTGTTTGATTTCACTAAGATATTGTTATACAAAACATTTATGTTTCATCTGTAGGTAAATTACAACAATTAAGCTGTAAATTTGTATAACTTCTGTCCAAGGAATGAATACCAATGTATATTGTACATGTTGCTGTAGCAGATGACTCTGAAAGCTGGTGTTGTATTGGTTGGTCTACACTGCATGCGAATAGTTTATACCCGGTACATGTACATGCAATCACTTCCCTGGCTATTGATTAGAAGTAAGTATGCAAAAAAATTCCCAATGAGTGATTCCTGTTAACTGTTGATAGTGAAATTCCTTTTCTTTGAGCTGTTTAGTAGCACCCACTTTTCAAAGGTCTTAGGAAGATATGGATAAACTAAATATTTATGTAATATCATGAGAAATATGAAACAATGAATGGAAGTACTTCTGATTGTGACATATTGCATGTCAGATGATATATTTTCATATCTAGTTGAACATTGAGCACACCATACGTTTGGAACAACTTGACAAATCTTGCATAGTTTCTAACATTATGTAATCATCATTTGATGACAATATGTTCAAGGATGATTTAAGTTGTTTTACTGTCCATAAAACTACACTACAATGTACTGTGCCAGACTGCTATTATGGCATTTTATGAAATAAACAGTAGAATTTTGCTAATATGCGGTCGGGACAAAGCAAAATTTTGTTATATTTATAAGATTATTTGTTTCGTTCTATCAATGTGTAGTTACACCGAAATAGATTTAATTGATTCATAGTAATATATGTATACTTTTGATTGAATGAATTTTGACTTTGATTTTACAGATCTAACTTATTTGGTATTTGATGATCATATATGCAGTTATTGTTGTCCACCAATCTAACAATCTTATACATAATTTGTCGTTCACAAAAATACCTAATGATAATTATGGAGTGCTATAAGCACAGCAACTATTTCTGTTGTCTGCTCAGGAACCTTCACCATTATATTTAATTGTCAACCCGTGGCTATTTATAATGTAGTTGCCACTTTCTCAATTTGGAGTGTGTTTCTCGTCTTGGAAGCATTCTTATTTTGTAATCGATCTGTTTATCAAACACACTGCCTTCTGGTTGCAACTGACATTCAATGATAAAAACTTTCAACAGGAGCAAAGTACTTGAGTACCAGTAGGAGAGAAAAATAGGTCATGTTCATCGAGTTATCGCTAATAGCAATTGTGTAACTACCTGGTATAACGTGATAAATAAAGATTGCTGGCATACCAGGCATAACGAGTGTACAATTACATGTAGGCTGATATCAATGATCCAAGTAACATGCTCACAGCATCATGCAGCAAGGTCCTAGCTGCATTTTGCTTTACATTTTAATCAATTTCAACCATAATATATACTAATTTATGAATATTAAATATATGAGATATGGTAATTTAGTGGAATCTGGTTCAACCCTTGCAATACCTTGATCTTTCTTATATATGCCCTGTGTAGTCAGATGTGATGCCTGAATATTTCAGTTGAGGTAACACGTCCTCATAGTGGCAGTCATAATCGCCATAAGCTCCATCCCGATACATGTATAAATACTGTAAGTGGAATTGTACAAATTACTCATGCAAATACAATATGAAGATTTTGAACCAATAAATCGTCTATGAAAATTCACCAAAATCCCATTTATAGTTACTTGTCCATGTCAAATGAGTTATTAATATGTAGCAATTATACAGTTGAGCCGTGCAGGCTTTTCATTTTGATGGTTGATGCCATTGCAGTTGATGCAGATAATTACAGGAATAAAGACTGACATGATGATTTATTATTGTACATGTACATGTATTTCTATTCTATATTAAAATGTGTAACCAAATGATTCAGACTTGAGAGCCCTAAAAAAATAGCTTGCCCTTCGGGGCTTCAATTTGTCAAACCAGCCTGCCCAGGCTAATATCAGCCAGCACCAGGCAATCGGTCAGGCTCTGTTTCATACCCTGATTAAGTTTTTTCCTTTTTTTTAAAGTTATGGTTTGAACACTGAGTTAAGATTTTTAAGAACATTGTTATGACACTTTAAGAAGACATAGATGTATACGTATATGCTAAAATTAACAATCAAATTAGATTGACCAATATCCAATTTGATGACTCGTGTGAAAGGAACATTGGAAGTAATCTGATAAAGCCACATCATGTACTCAGCGTTTGGGTCAAGGGTATATCTATTATGGTAGTTATACATTGTGGTAATGCATTTGGATGCTTTCCTTCCATGTTGTGGAATAGAGTTATCATTTATTTATATATGCACATTTTCTTAGAAGGAGATGGAAATTGCCAAGTGAATAATTTTGAATATCAATGGGTTCAAATTGCTTGTATAAAGTATTTGCTACATTAAACTTTATTTTATGCTTGACTTCATAGAAACTCTATGTACAAATTAGGTATTAAAAACAATTATTTCTAGGAACATACAAAACAGGTGTATAGTCTAGCAAAGCTAGCTGTCTGCCTATTAAACATACACTGTGTACAAATGGCGACGTCGCTGATTGAAGTGCTGGTGTAGTGCCAATGATTATAGTTATGCATGCATATTTTACTTGGTGATATATTAAATGTATGTTATATTGTATCTGCCCACCAGTACAAGCAATGTAAAGTGCCCCCAGCTGTGTCAATAAAAAAGTGCTTGAACTGCAAAGATGTGTAGTAAAAATGTCGTTCTGAAAGATGATAATGACAAACAAACAGAAGATGAGATGAGAAATCAACTGGTTTGTAAGGTTTTATAATCTTTATGTCAAGGTTTGAAATATTGCTCATTTTTGATGTAATGGTATTTCTGTGTTTACCAATCACCCACATTGATCAGAACTCTTCTGCAGGAATAAAAATGCAACAGGTAATAGTTATATTTCTGGCTCAAAAAATAATAGCACGAGTTTCTCATTGATGAGGAAGATAGTTCATCCAATTATGTAAGTTACAAACAAAAGCAGTGTATAAAACAGATATCAATCAATTACTGAAAGAAAAAAGCCTCACTCTGATATATCAACAAAGGTATCCATGCATCGAAAATGAGCTTAAGGCGCAACTGAGTGAATGTGTCCTTGGGTTTCAATTATCCTTTGACACATCTTTTATGCTTTGAACAATATCTAAAGTAAAGTATTTGCTACCGCTGATATTCCCAATCTAAATATATGATGAGATATAAATGATACAAGTCTCATCACCATCCTCAAAGACAGCTCATCATTTCAGATTTAAGTAGGATTTAGTGGAAAAGGCGCACTCAAATCCCATGATAGATAGCACCCGGATAACAGAGTGCATTGTAAGATAGATTTGATGGGCGAATCTAGGTTTTATGATAGGCTTAACAAGCATTACCTTTTTAGGCAACTTGTTTTAATGCAGATGTTTATAACTCGTTATGAGATGTTAATTGTTCATTTTGTAAATATTAAAGCAGAAAAAGAAAGACTATTGTCCTGTTGAAGTGTATCAGCCATCCAGTATTTTGTTGGGAGTTATCTTGCTGTCACTTTTCATCAGACTGTTTGTTAGGCCCTGCCTAACTGTCACATGCTCAGGTTTTATGCCTGCATATAGTGCAGTTGATAAGACACGACTTCTTTGTAGTGGGACAGTCATAAGCAGATGGTCATAGAAAATGAAAACATGATTCATATCTAGAATCTATCTTCAGACTAGCATTTATTAATGATTTTATGTAACCTATTTAATTTCGTGAAGAATCAGATAAATTTATTCAGTGACTCATTGAATCATATTTGTGAGCATTTGATTACAAAGAGTAATTTAGATGCATGTGTGCCAACGAGAAATGGGACGAAGTCGATGTTTTAATGTTGGTGCTTCATAAGCCTCACGAAGAATGATTTTTTCTTTAGCTAGTACTAAATCGTATTACGCACGATGATGGCTCCCATACAAAAGGGTTAGACTCAGTGAAAGGAGTTGCACAATAACAATTGAATACAAATTGTTGCTAATTGTTGCTAATCCGAGCTCAATATTTCTTCCCTAGTGTCGATTTTTGCAATCAATTGTTATTATCAGATGGCACACAGTTTATGGAGGTAGAAAAAATAAGGAGTATTTATAGAGGCACATTGAAGACGGAATCATGTTATCTCCTATGATTATGTAATAGAGCATCTGCTTATCCGTATATTTATGATTTATATACAATATACATGCATGATTCGATATAATGAGTATGGACTTCCTTCATTTAGGTACGTGTACCATAAGCCTGGTTTATGCTGGTCGATATACTTCACACTTTTTTTAGGGGGATTTCATTAACAAAATTGCTTGATTGTACATGCCGTGTTTGAGTTCCTAATTCAGGGACAGTCATTAGATATTCAGGGGTGGCCTTGTTTTTTCTGCTAGTTTAGCTGAGATGCTAAATTTTTTTTTCACACAATTTGAAAGACAACATTTAATTAAACAATCTTTAAACATGATATATTTTGCTACCTTGCTTTACAGACTTTTTATTTCAAATGATGTGGTCTATAAACACTCTATTGAGCAATTGTCAGCCACAATTCTTTTTGCAAAACAAACCAAAGGCCCCTGAATATTCAGATGACCCGCCCTTTACGTGCTCCAATTTTGGTGGCTCAAATCTAGCCTTGAGTCGATGAGGATGAAGTCATTTGACATGTTTGAGAAAAGATATCTTTCACATATAGATATTGTTCAGCTTGTTTTAACCTCTCTCTTGGATAGGTATCACATAGGATGCAAAAGAAATGTTTTCTATGAACACATCATCAAAAATTAACAATTTGATATAAACCACCAACTATTGATCTGTTTTATAGAAGTGTCGTTTCTATTGTGTTTCTTAGTGTATAAGTTGTGAAAGATACCTGCTTATAATCATGGGATGCACACCCAGTAAAAAAGATGTGACCGGGTCACTTGAAAACCTCACTCAACCAAACAAAGCGGATGCACCCGCGAACAAACAGTCGGAGGCTGTAAGGGAACAATGTGACAGCATTGAGGACCAGGAGCAGAAAAACATCAACGGAAACTTGAAGAAGAAAGATGGTGCTGAAGAAAACACTGCAGTCGTAAAACTGGATTCTAACAATGAGTGTGTCAAAGAGAGTGTTGAGAAAGAGGGACCTCTTGGTGTAGAAGGAGTCGATGCCACTGCCACTACCACTGCTGTTGCAGTAGGTACGCTGAAGCAGGTAGACATTGATTCGGACACCGGTCACCTTGAACGAGAGGAGGAGAACAGGAAAAATCAGGCTCTCATCGATGAGAGTGCGAGAGACAAAGCGGCAGCCGCTGTAGCAGCAGTTGCTGCACAGGTGCTACCAAATGAGGATGTAATTTGTGCATCTCAGGATCCAGGATTATCAGCGGCAGCTCCAGTGATGCCTGTAGACACACAGAAAGGTAAGACAGACATTTGGCACCTGACACCTGATCTTTAGAAGCATGTGGTATTGTGTGAGAATTTTTTAAACCTCTTTTTAGAGATTTGATACTCATTTGCATACAATTTGGGGCAGAGGCTATGTGATATAGCCCTATATAATATAGACTTGGAGAAAGAATCCTCTAATCTCAATTTGGGAGCTATTAGATTGATGAATATAAAAGAATGTTTTTACATTAACTTCTTACCTGTATGTATTATGTTGTATAAAGGTTATAGATAATTCAATGTAGGTAAATTATTGGAGCATGTTACTCATTCTATAAGGAGAATGATAATGATTAACCATATATGGCCAGTAAACATAAATAGACATGTAGGATTTACTATTTCCACTAACATTTCCTTTGAAGGGAAGGAAGGACCACAGCTTTATCAATGTGTCTATTTGGAGTCCATTGCAATCAATCATGTTCTATATGTTTGGAAACACCACAATGTATACATGTGTATGTTATCATAATACGAGTCTCAGGTGGTACAAGCAATCGCATGTCCAACAGATGTCATAATTAGAAAGTTCGTGCCATGACTTTTATTGCTAAACAGCAATGTGTGTTAGGAAGTTGACATGTCTTATCTGGAAAGTCTCCTTTGTATTTATATGTAACAGCAAAATGAATCCCTTTTTGGGATTTTAGGTAACAGTTATGATAAAATGTTGATGACATACTGGAAATTTTGATGACAGAGAGTAATTTACAAAATAAAACAGCAATACATTTTAATAGCACTAGTCAGATATGTGAATATCACTGTACACAAACAAAATAACCCATGTAATCAGCACTATTGGAATGTCAATGTAAATATCTTGCTCGCGTAAAAGACCGTCTTTTCCATTCAGTAAAACTAGGGGCATGTCGCTTAGTTCTTTTAACATTTATACATATTGGTACAGAACTGGGGTGGTCTTTTTTGAAGGTCCACATCTTTTTGTGCTTCTGTGACTGAGTGGATAGGGTTGGACTTGTGAGTTCGATGACCAATCGATTCCTAGTTGGGTCTGGTGTAGTCTGGTGGTGGGTGTTGTGCAAACTCATTCCTAAACAGTTTTACACTGCTCTTTGGTACTGACACTTTAAATAGGTACAGGTCAGGCAATTGAACGCTAATGTAGATTGATAAGCACATCTGCGCTACAGTTGCCATGAGCTGTATGCTCCCCGGGGAGTTGAGAAAGATGTAGTTGTGAAAAGGATGCCAATGACCTGGTGTGGATGTACAAGTAGAGTTGTCTGATCCTGCACAGCAGGGAAAAAGACCATAAACCAGACATTTACATTTACTGGTACATTTTTACAGACTTCTACTTTACTGGGTAGAAATTGTGAAGAGCAGTGGGCCTATGTGGTGGCAATGACCACTACTTCTGTTTATTAGTCCTTATGGAGCTCTCATGACGTTCCCTTGACAGACATTGCTTTTAGCATATGGTGAAGAGCTAATAGCCACAACCTTGAGGAAAATAACGTCAGGTTGTAAGTTTGGATGCCAACAACTGGACAGGTGCTGTTATATATGGGGTTAGCAGGTCTATTTAATGAGCGGTACCTTATCTTATGACCTGTCATTTTTATCTATAGTTTTCCCTTCTGATCCCTTTTGATCATTGTAAAATAAAATAAACAAAGACAGCATACTTGGTATGAAGTAGAAAAGAAATTATTTGAAAATGCTGAATTTGATGGAAAAGATGCCAGTTCATACTTTAATTAGAATTCTTTATGGATGAAAATTGTACCCACGGGGTTTGGCTTAATTCAATTGTCTTTATGAAAAGTTGGACCTCAATCCAATTGGCATACCTTTCTTGTTTCTGATGATTAAATTTAGCTGTGGCAGGTAGATAGATGCAGGATCATAAATGATGACAATTTTATATCTTGAGTAAACACAGAATTTTAAAGAAGAGATTTTTGTTCCTACTAAGTCTTCTTTTTGAAGATGCATATCATGAACTCTGAGGTATACTGAAAGTGAACATATTAGTTATTGTTTATGAAATAGACACATTTATCTATACTGGAGAAGACTTAAAGCAAAAAATAATAAGATCGTTAACTACATCAGTTGCACTACATGAGTTGTAGCAGTTTTAGACCTTAAGAAGGGAAAATAAGAAAAAAAAAAAAAAAGCGTTCAATTATTTGGTATAAAAAGGAACTCAATGTGAAGCACCTTGCATACATGTCGCAATAAATCTATGCCAGGTTCACATTCATGAAATTTTCCAGAATCTTGAACAATAGCAGTGATGTTATTAATATGAAAAGCAACAAGATTGGTGAATTGGATGTGACATATTACACCTTATAATGTGGTTCATAATTTGTAGCCATGGTACATGGGGAGTAGAAAGTCATCTTGAGATATATTGGGAACCACGCTCACCGTAAGTCATGCATCCTTGCTACAGATGTCAAGAACAGAGCAGGAAATTTAGCTTTAGGGGAAATAAGTGTAGGTTACATGGAGATTTTTAATTTTCTCTTCCATCGAGTCGGAAATTCATGGTTTCCAATCAAACTGTCAGTAGCAATCTTGTGTTAAGATATCGTTATTGGTATTGTTTTTCAGTCTTAAAGAGTTGAGGCAGACATTTTCAAGTGAATTAACTTGATTTTCACATGGTATTGATAATTATCAATTATTCATTATGATTTTTTATGTTAGCGTGAACTTGAGTGATACTGATAATTTATGTTTAATTTTCTAAGCAGGATTTTCTATCGTACAACTCAATAGGCTTCTTATTATTATCAAAAGCATATACCGGTATTGGTCCAAATTCAACTAAAATTGAATTATGACACATCTTCTTTGTTCCTAAACATTTATTCAAACTTATCTATATAATAGTAGCAATTTGGCTTTGTGTCATATAGGAGTTGGATAGAGCTATTAGAAAATTACCTCGATCATCCTGTAAAAGTTATAGATAAATCAGCAAGACTTGAACATGTTACAGTGAGTGGGGTTTAACTTACCAGTTCTGGAATTGTAGATTGTATTGATGAATCTGAAGCCCTTTTGTTTTGTAATTTGATTGGTCCCTTGTACCTCGGAATCAGGTGTTCCACAGTCACCAATGTCTTGAAGTCTAATAACGTAGAACAAAACCCATTTCACTCAAATGTCAACTGTTCTATGTGATGAATTCGTCAGCTATTTTTCTTTTGAACTTTATTTTGCTGCTTTATCTTGCCTATAATCTCCGTTAACACAAGGCACAATATAAAAGGTGGAATCATATAAATTGGTTGCTGGATTGCATTTGATCAATAAGCTAACAGCCAAGTTGATCCCAGTAATCCCAGTCTGTGCTCCATTAAAACTTTTCCAATGGCCACCCTACATTTACCTATGATCAAGTCCAGCACAATGATTTGTGGAGGAATTTGGCATTGTGTCTTGGTAAGTGGATTCCTGGTTTAGCTGTGTGATTGGATCTTCTGAGCTGTCTTTGTCCATTGTCAATGGGTCTGATGCCAATCAGCTTTTCTTGTTCACACTTTTATAGTTTAGGACTAGAAATACACAGTTGAGCATGTGCATCCAGACACAAAGGTGAAAAGAAAATCCCTAAAATGAACTTGTGTGTCCCCGTTTACTTTTTACAAAATAGTAATTCTGAACCTTTGTAATAGGCATGCAACTGGTTATTCAGTAATGAATGTGTCAAAAATTGTTGAAAATTTTGTTTGGTTTTCAGTGTGGTCATCAGTTTCTGTACGTTTTGGTGCAAAATATTGTATTTCAATAGTTTCAAAGTTGCCCCGAATTGCCTTACCACTCAGCCTTAATCATCTCGGTGTAGCCGATACATCAAGACGACTCAGACTGAGTGAGAATTCATTGCCCCAACACTCACCCAGAGTATTGCACACAAATGAAATCATTAATGGATCAATAATCCCTTCTTGTCTCAACTTGCCCTTAAAAGACCTGTTTACTTTTCTGACGAAGTGTATGTGTTTTTATGGGTGGTTCAGGACAGAGTAGAAACGATTATTGAAGAGTTAAAAAAATTGAGCCTTTAATAAGGAAAGAGTACGGGCAATTATGGAAAAGTTGACAAAATTTTGTTATAAATGTCCAATTGCGTGGAGTGCTGTGAAATGTGGGTGTGAGATAGAATGCTCAAACTGGGTACAATGTTTACATATCTAGTCACACTCGTTTGTGTCCAGTTTTGGTTATTTGCTGTAAAAGTGTGTCTTCCAGAAAGCTTTTTTCTTCTATGAGTCAACACTGTACCAGCGATGTTGTGCTTATGGAGCACTTGATCAAATTAGTCCTTTTAATTTATTAAAGTTAGTCTCACTTGTTGAATGGTGGGCTTGTCATTTGCGAAATTATTTGGTTTCCTTCTGTAGTTGTTAAAATTGGAAATTGGAAAAGTAAGAAATTCAAGGAAGAATATTTGTATTTGACATGAGAAATGTTTTCCCTTGTGCTATGTATGGCCTTTATGGTTTGGGTTCGACCAAAATTGTCATAAATTATGCCATTTATTTGAGATATATTTATGCAAATTAAGTTTTAGATATATGTTTAAACATGCACTTTGCAATCAATATGTTAGATTCATTTGATGTTGTGACAAGTGCTACTCTCAAATTTGTATGAAGATGTTTGCGTGAAACAAATATTTTGATTTTGTGCATGTTCTTTAGGGGCCTATTTGATTTACTATAGATAAGCATTTATAAACATTTTGTAAAGAAATGAATATTAAATGTTAAACATTTTCAGTTTAAAAACACCCATCTTGTTATCATTCAGCTCAATGTAACAACGCGTTTACAGTGAGTCTTCAGAAAGCATTTTACAAGTAAATTTGTAAATTGGTTGATACATAGAATAAATACAAAATGTAACCATGAACTCACTGAACTCAATGGCCAAGTTTTTAAGAAAGTAAAACGATCAAATAACATGTAGATCTTAAGTCACTCAAAGTGGGAACTGCATTCATGAATGTGCCTCATTACCATATATTCCGTAATTGTGTCACCTATCGATCTGGGCCGTGTTTGGCGGTGAAACTGCCAGCAGCCACCCTTGTAATTGTCAGTTGTGAGCTGTGCATTATAATTTCACTAGCATCATTCCTAATACAACATTTCCTAGCAAATGTAACTGCTTACTGGCAGAATTTTTTTCTTTTCTCTACCTTATTATCTGTAGCAAATAGTTCTTTCCTGCAAAGCTTTCTTACAATTTGCAGAAACATTGTGTTCGGTGTGAGAAGAACAAATACGTAGGTGATAGTAGCGAGGGCACAGAGTTTAGTATTGTCAGTTATCGTTATAATGTATCAAATATGTTGTGGGTTTGTTGATATTGCTATTTCTTTTTGCATAGTTTGCTACCTAGTTGAGTGCAAAGAAATAGAGAGGGAATTTATGAATATTTCATTGTGCCCTTTTTTCCACAATGTTTGTCATTTTTTTCATACATGATTTATCGTACACAGCTGAGTTTTTTATCCATGATTTATCGTACACAGCTGGGTTGAATGGCTATGGGCTATGGTGTCATACTAGAATTTGAATTCTGTATTCAGCAGTATACAAAATTAGCACAACCCAATAAACCCACTCTTTCTGATACATGCTGTGAACTGGTGGTAAATGCAGTGACACAGCGCCTAATATGATAATGGTGTACACATGTGCTCGTAACGTAAAGGGAAAACCTCACTATAATTAATCAACTGTCATGGAGGTTTACCTATACAAACGGGATATTTTGCAAGGGCTATTACCTGCATGGTAGTAAATGACATTTCTGTATTGTGTAGTATATATTCATGTTGAGCCATATTAATCTGGATGTAGAAGCACTATTGAAAAGGGATCAAAAGAAAGCCACTTGATTAGAGTGGCTGAGTTAGTTGCTTGGGGAAATATGTACTCTATCAATTCATATTTGCTTCTATGGATAAATAAGTGACAAGGTGAAAGGCTTTACTGCCTGCCTGTGGTGTTTTTTTCTGGAGTATTTGACAATATTTCAACAAATACCCTCTGTGAAAGACAGGAAGGATTTTCTTATGCAGTGTTGCATGGCACCAAATAAAAACCAGTTTTATGCGTCATTGGAACATACATTTTGGTGTTTTTAAAGGGGAATCAGTTTAGCTCATAACAGTTTGGATTTTATGTACATTGTTGTGGAAAAGCATAAATGTGCACGTAATGGTATGGGCGTATGCTGGAGCAATTGTGTGTAAGGGATATTGATGACTGGTTATAAAGCCAAGACATTATTGAATGGTGGGGAGTCACAAAAGCCGAAGTCAATATTATCACTTACATCATGGAATAATCATTTTGTATTATTTTGTATTAATTTGTGAATCTTTGTGGATACACGTGCTACATTGAGTTATTTAGTTTTTATATAAGCTAGATGTAATAAAGCTGCAGAAGTAATTCATCATTATGGGTCAGAGTTACGGATGCTGCAGGAAAAAGACGTACTCTTTTCCTGTTTCTGACGCCATGAAAGTTGATCTAAAAGATGATCACCATCAGTGTTACACAAAAAGCCCAGAAAAGGTTGATTTATCCAAAAATCAGAGTCAAATTTCTAAAGAAGCTCCAAAAGAATATGTGCAAAATGGTGCCAATGAAAGCCATATCAATAATCACAACTTCGAAAACTCTCTCATTAACGCATTGAATGAAAATGACCTTGAAAAATATCAAATTAAAAAATCAAATACTGAAACGAGCAAAGTGACAGAAAGTGATATATCAATGGATATCCAGGGAGGATTAGAGGATGGACTGCATGAAAAAATGCACAATTTATCATCGCTCTCAAGCGAAACAAATCAAACTATAGATTCAGTTAAAAACAATAGCGACACATCTAACAATACATTTCTAAATGACTACGATATAGCTGATGGAAAATGTTTAATATCCCCTTGTTTTAGTGATGGTCAGGTGAATGAATCTATAAGATCAAAACCTGATGGTCGTGGTAAAAATGAAAGCATGACACCGATTGTGCCCGCTATTAAGGTTAATGATGATGTTTTAAATGAGGCTACAAATATTAGTGATGAAATAGAAGAAGAAAGCCAAGTGAGAGATGCCCAAGATGTTGAAATTAACATTGCTGTCCCTGAGAGTGTTATTTTTGGCAATACTGTTGTGATGAGTGGTGAGAAATATATTTTGTATATAGATTAATCGATTATATATTTATATGTTTATAGGATTCTTTGCTCATTTTGTATCAAAAAAGCATGGGACTTTCCTTCAGACCTAGGTATTTATTGGTTAATATAAAAGGTTTCCTATGTGCATGCTCCATGACTCTCTTATGTACAGCCTATGCTATAAATGGTACATATGAAATTTGTGTGACATCAAATAATTCAAGATTTAGATTTTCTTGAATGAAAATGTCAGAGACGAACACATTTATGACGTTTTTGAAAATTTATTTGAATAATTAATTTAATTTACATTTTAAGAATATGTATGTCATGCAATGATATTTTTCATATTTTTTACTCAACCCACATGGTGCTGGAAATTATTATTCATTTTACACTGAATTTGGTGCCAGAAGAAGCCCTACCACTAAATTCTAAAAATAAGTTAGGGCATATATCCTAGGTTCCAAAATGATGGCAAACTAACATGCCTGAGCAGAGGTATCCAAATTGTCAAGGAGATGTGTCATGGCATATAAACATGACAATAAATACAGCCATGTACATGTACAACATGTATTTCATTTGTTTTATATTTGCAAAATCATTCTGGAATGCATGTTTTATTTCTACTTTATCCTTCCTAATTGTTGCAAGTAGATTTTTCTACAGTGAATATGGCAAAATATGTAATGATATAAAACAGCCTATGTAACTGAAATAATTTGCGATAGAAAATGACATGTAAAATAGTTGTGGAATTTCTCTTGCTATATCTCAATCATAGAACAGCACAAAATGAATCGGTAATGCTCTCCGGATATATAGTGCATCTATTGACAAATAGCTTTAGAAGGAGACTGAGCTTAATTTTGGCTAATGATGACATTACCTGTTGTAGCAATTTGATAATACAGATTTATCCTTATGATAGATCGCACATGTTAGGTAATGGGATAAGTCGTGCCAATTTAACATAAATTGTGTAGTATTTGCTATAGCTGTACATATCCGTGTATATGTTTTACTCTTTTCTATCAGTCTATTTGTCTGGGTTGTTGGCCTGTCCGTGCCAGCTTTGTGTAGTTTATCTTTCCTGGCATCCCTGTCCTCTGCCATGTCCATCATTACTAATTGATTAGATGCCAGGCATGTAGATCGTCATTCATGAAGTCTCTCCAGTTTTTTCTGGGGTGACCCTTGTATCCAACTATTATTTCTTAAGTTCGTTATCATTACACATGTAGCTTTTGAAAATTCACCATATTTTAGATTCACCTAAATCATAACAGGGTAATTTGAAATAGATAGTCATACATATAAATCAAAAGTTTCATAAGTAGTTCAATAACAAAAAAAATATATAGATGTGTATGATTATATTCTTAAGACGTTTGAAAATCCAAGGTTTATGACTTCATCTTGGATGCTGGCTGCAGAGTGTACTGGTTATTTTTTCATTTGATGTGATGTATTTCACTTATCACATTTTCATATAAAAAATGTCAAATGAATTGTAGATAAATACACAATTATGGCATGCCCAGACAAAGGATCGGAAAGCCTTAAATGTTGAGAGAAGACAGTTTTCAAAAGATGAAAGTGTGAGCTCAGCTAAAGCTTTTTGGCATTAGATCATGAAGCAAGATCAAGCTAAAAAATTCTCGGATCATATGACCTTCTAACGATGGAGAGTTTGGTTGTGGTATAAAGTAGTAAGCAAGATTGCATACTTAAAACAAGGATTAATTTAGACCTGTCTAAATGAACTACATGTGTATTATTAGATAGATAGATTATAAATATAGATATAATGATTTGCAGCAATACTAATCATACTGCAAACAATCAAATCCACTCAGGTGCTAGTAGGAAGCTCAGGCATATGTCACATCTGTGTAACATTGACATGACGGATCAGATGGTATGAACACTGAGCTCTGCACTAACATCATAATAATTGTGGAGTAAATTGATGTGTTCTGTTTTCAGATGGAGGCGATGACCCAGCTCAGGTCGGGGCCAAGTCAGAAGACAGGTTTTACAACAACAAAGCATTCCAGGTATGTTGATCCAGCTAATATCCATTGTGCAGCATTCCTTTACTTTACATGCTGACAGGTAGAAATCTCTAAACCGATCAATTATTTCTGATTTATGAGATGCTGAGCCCATGTCAAAATTTAAATAGACCTACTGGTGAAATGTTATTTTTTATATGGAATTTATGGCATTTTTCCAAATATATCGTACAATCTAAATATGAATCAAAGATCAACAATATCTACAAAATTGCTACTGTCAAAGAAATCAAAGATAACTTTGAGTATATATGGCGTTCAACCTTGAATATCTTTTTGTATAACCGTGACTTCAAGGTGGAGCTATGGTCAATTTATTGGTCAGACTAACATTCATTGTTTGTTTATATTGATATTTCAACCATGCTATGAAGGAGGCTGTGGGAGTAATTGTCCCCACACTGATGTGTCACACACACCCCACCCCCATTCCTTTACAGAAAATCCTGTATTTGCCAATGTAAGACATGAGCCGTTATGACTACAAATCAGGTTAGGCTATATCACGTCATCTCTGTTGGGATTCAAACCCATGACCATCCAGCACCAAATCGCTTAGCAGTTAAGACTGAGTCCACTCCACTACTGGAGCTTGCTTCAAAATAATCATAGCTCAGATGGTGGTTTTCTTTGTGAACTGAAGCATTCAAAATACTCGGATCACGACTTTAAAGCACCACATTTACATTTACTATACTGGTCATTTTCAAATTTTAATATTCTATAATGAATTATTGGCTTCGTGCATCACATAATGGTTAATGTTGGATAATGTTGAACATTGTGACTTGTGAGTCAGTCTGAACTGCTAGGCGATTTGGTGCTGTTTGGTGAGGATCCCACCAGAGATATAGTCCTAACCTGACTTGGAGTCATAAGTCTAATGGCTTAATTACACATGGTTGAAATCTTGCAATTATTTAAAAAGCCGCATTTCTGTCTCTCGCCATTGTCTTCGATATTATTATTGTGAGCGGAGTTATAATACATCAATAAATAATAATCTTATTTCCATACAAATAATTCTCCAATGCCCATAGGAATCGAATGAGGAATCAGTATCAAAGCCTTTAAGTAATCATGAAGAAGTAGTGGATATTGATCTTAAAGATCCAGAAGTTGAAAAAGCTGCTGTTCTAATTCAATCAAAAGTTGGAATCAAACGTAAAGCAAAAAAAGTTCCAAAAGTTTCGGTTGTAAGTTATCAGAATAAGTACCTAGTTTAAGTAGTTAGTTTTCTTTCGATCAGACAGCAACTTTGCGTGTCTAGGGTTCCATGCTGCATTTCTGCCCACCACCATTGTCTTAGGTATTATTTCTGTGAGATGAATAAGAATACAGTACAGATATCTGCAGAAGGACACAGAAGAAAAATCTTAAGAATTACGCTACCATTCCTTACGTTTTGTTCCCATTTCTTTTCAATGTTGCGACCATTACGAACGTAAAAAGGTTCTGAGCAATTCCAAGAAAACCGTGATAGCCTTAACTTTGTATTGTTACGAATTGTTACGTTTTCTTACACCAATTCCTCTAATTTCGTTACGGATCTGTATCTTTTTGCCGTTGTCAGTACTGTACTTCAATAGATATTGTGTTAAATATTGTGTTTAGTGTAGTTTGACCAATGTCCGCGAAGGACTGATCACCGTGTTTTCTCGTGTGTCTGCAGCAGCCTGACGTGGACCCGAGCAACCCGGAGCAGCAGGATGCAGCGCTCAAGATCCAGACCAAGTACAGGCAGCACCATGCCAAGCAGGTGGTGGACGACAAACGGCAAGAGGCGGCAGCCACCAAGATCCAGGCTGGGTTCAGGGGCATGAGGGACAGAGACAGAGTGAAGGGCATCAAGTGAGTGAATGTCATGCCACTGTTATTGCTCTTATTATCGTTTTCATGATGAGATTGAAATTACTTTGGTTAAAGCTTCATGATTATATAAGGTCTGTGGTAAGGGAAAATTCATGACCAGTGTGCTGACATGAACCAATGGATTTGCAGCATGTCATTGTGTTGTAATTCATGGGTGGATCCAGGTTTTGTGTTTCTGGAGAGAGGGGGGCTTACAACAAATTTTTAGATTGCAGTGGATTTTAAGGTGCAAAGTTGTAATGAATTGCAGCAGCTCTATCCTCGAGCTTTAAAATCATTGCATCTTATGCTTTGAACAAGCCACAAACATAGACATAGGGACAGAGATAGATAATAAAAATGAACTACATCAATGTATTTTTCTTGTCATTTACAGAAAAGAAAAAGAGAGTGCATCAGAAAAGGCTGATTCTGAGGTGAACCCGGATGAAGATGGTGATGCCAATATTGAGGATCCCGAGGTGCAAGCTGCCGCAACCAAAATCCAAGCCGGCTTCAAGGGCTATAAAGCAAGGCAGGAGATTAAAGCAATGAAGGTAATACACATTTCATTCATCCAAGCTATACACAAATCTGATAACTTAGAGATTTGTGATTTAATGGTAAATTTTATTATACGTTTTATCGAGTGATTTTGTTTAGTTTGACTGGTGATTTATATAACGTTAGGATGATAAAAATTATTTTGTGTGATTGCAATTTTAGTTCACAAGATTTTGATTTATTTTGGTTATATATTTTCTGCAAATTTTGCATATGCTTATAAACGTGCAATGCTGATAGGATTTTAAAATTTTTGAAGTGTTGTTTTCAAATGCTTTATTGTTCTAAATTGATACAACTGGATTTAGTGTTAGAATTTAGCACGAAGAATTGAGTGATTTTAGTTTGTTTACACTGAAAATGATATGATTGTCTTAGGCATAGGCATGTGATAATTAATATTGAATGGAAAGTGTTAGACTAATTTTCTTATCTAAATTAAAAATACCAATTTATATATGAAATAATATAAAGATGATGAAACTTTCTATCCAATTTTAGTTATAGAAATGATAGATCACAAAATTTTGAACATTTTCGTAGCTAAATGTGGAAGATGCTCTTATGGATTTTTTAATGAATGTTAAATGTACATCTTTGTCTCACATTTGGATGACAATGATAAAATCAGAGACAATTTTTATATTGATCCTGCATGGTGGTCACTCTTCTGCTCATTACAATTCATCATAATTTGCATTTTGCAAAATCTTGATAGACTTTTCCATGAGAGCATATTTTACATTATTGTTTTGCACATACCTGCATGTTTGTTTTTTTGCACTTGCACATTATGCACATATTAGGAAGAAAAAAAAGCAGAAGAAGAACCGAAAGGACCCAATTATGATGATCCTGAGGTTCAGGCGGCTGCTACTAAAATACAGGCTGGCTTTAAAGGGTACAAAACGCGGCAAGACATGAAGATCAGAAAGGTCTGTTAAAAAAAGAAAACAGTCTCCCACATTATATGTTGTTTAGTCTTATATGTTAGTTATACAAAAGCTCATGTGTCCAGTTCCCTTTGTGAGCATCAATTTGCAAAGATTAAAGCCGAAAATTTGATAAGAAATTGCAGTCAAAGTAGACACAAAAGGGAGCGTGTGGTCATTTTAGAGTTTGAATGGATCAGGACAATACAAGTTTGTGTATTTGACAATAATGTGTTTTTAAAAAGCATTTGCTATACAAATTGAATGTTTTTTACTTTGTTTATGAAGAGTTGCCAGAAAATTATAATTTTGTGTGCAGTAACAATATTTGAATTGCGTTTTCATACCTGTAATTGTCAAAGAAAAAAACACTCGCTGTATTGTCCTATCTTGTTTCTATTGTGCTAATTTGCAATATAATGTCAATATAGATTAGTAGAAGATTATTAACATTTTTGTAGTTTTGAACAACTTTAGTTTTGGGTAAATAATTTTATTTATGATAAATGGCTACTGATGGCTGCATTTGCATATTTGCATAAATTATCTCTATATATTTTTTTCTCTTTGAATGGTTCTCTTTACAAACCAATTGATTTACAAGTGTGAGTGTTCAAACTGTTATATATTTATATATCTATATTTTTTAAAAATGTTTTCTGCTTTTTAAACATGTAGAATAGTAGTGTGCTTGTTACTGTATGACTGTACTTTTTGATGCTTGTGTGTTAAGGTTTGAGTGAATTGGTCCATACAATCGCAGAAAGGTAATTTGATATTTGTTAGATGTTAGATGTTATTGTTGGTGTTATGAAAAAAAATGTTATGCATTTAAAAGGCGTCTTGTGTAAGATGTTTATTAAAATATTTCTTCTAGGTCACAAGGATTTGCATATATGCAAAATGGTCATTTTATTCACGTTACATGTACATGTATTTAAAAGGAAAACTGTAATTTTTCTACCTGCTATCTATGAATTTTTTCAATTTATGATTTATAATTTTTTTTTTATCTACTATCTATATTATAATGAAGTCTATCAAAAAAAGAAAACAAGAAATAGAAAAATCTAGGAAAGCTCTTATAATAATAACAAGTAGAGACAACGTCAAAAAATATATTTAAAAATTGCCATGTAAAAATAAATAATTTCTTACCACAGAATAATGAAATATTTTTTTTGTTCATCTTTTTTTCAAATACCAGCACATGCTTGACACAATTAAAATATATCTCCAAGTACAAAATTCCAAATCAATTATGTACTATTATTTTGAATGATACACGGATGATCACCAGTTACAAATAAGAATTTTTTATTTTATTACCAACAAAACTAGTATTTTCCATGAAATTATCATGAGCATCCCAAAAGATGTATAAAAAATATAGGGAGGTAGCCTATCTTACATTACATTTTTAATTGAATATTAATATTATGAAACAATGTCATTCCATTTCTCAGTTTCAATATATCTTCTCTGTGCAAGGGTCTAATTCTTCATAATTTACGTTTATAGTTATGATTGGCCTGTGACACAGGAGCAATTTAGACAGATATCTATGCTTGTTCGACTAGTGTGGACCCTAATTTAGGCTCTGAATCAGTTGAACAAGCATAGATCACTGTCAAAATTGCTCCTGTGGCCTGTGGTTTACGAGTGGCTGCCAGGCAGGATCTTCCCGGTGTGAAGCCTTGCCACAGCTCTTTTCTAATCTCTATCATTGTTTTTGATCTGTACTACATAAATATTTGTCTTTTTATATTTTTTTTCACTATCGGACCATTCCAACTCTTACTGACACTAAAATCTATCTACTTTTCTCGTCATCCACACACACCATCATACATACCTGAGTTACTCATCTTTCATACGCAGATACAAAAGTCCTATACGGTGTATTAGATCATATTACATATGGCCAGTTGTTCTGATCTGGCTTATTCCCAAGGGGGCATATTTAAGGTTTAGACTATATTAATTTAATTAGAATCTTCTGATTACTTAGTGTCTGTACAATGGTCTGTTGATCTGGAGTTTAAAGTGTACCATAGAGCTGAAGATAAAGTCTCTGCTCTGGTGATGCTTGATGGCCTATGCAACCTGTCCATGCCAATACAGAAGGTTTGGAAGCCTCTGCCCGTATCAAACCGAGTGCCCATTTTAGTTCACTGTCATCCCACTGCGTGCAAAAGAAATCCTCTAGTTTGAAGAAAACAATAGCTACATTGTAGTGGCAGTGCCCCAGATATTTGGCAAAGCCTAGTATACAGGACTGACATGGCAAAAAAAAAAGAAATACTAACCCTGCAAAAAATGTTACTCGTCCTGCAAGTTCTACACATTTTGGTTTTGAGAAATGAAGCTCTTCTGGAGGACAAGTACAATGTATGTTAAGATTCTTACATGTGCTGTTGGTTTAATTACAAATGTAATACTCTTGGACTAGCAGACGAATACGTATCTTCAGGGGGCATTGAGTGAGACACCCCCTCAGCCTAGGCTCTCTGATAATCATCAGAGATGGATGGATGTAGAGTATTCAAAAACCTACACTGTACATTTGACTGATATAAACAGTCCCATGAAAAATCCAAATCAAAACTACCACATGTACTACATTGACTCTGATGTACTACGAGGAATTTGTCCAGTGGAAAGGTAATGCTGCGCATCTTTTTTGTCAGAGGACTATGCAGGGGTGAACAGGAAGTCTCCATACATTTGAAGCATGGCATCTGCTATGCATTTATGTACCTAGCAGTCATAATTAAAATAAAGTGGTTATTGCTGCCAGAGTTTCTTTACAATTTTCTCGTGCAGCAGATTTCTGTCGCTAGCTATGCTACACACCATTCACAAAAGCATCCAATCATGCCTTTATCTACCTCACATGTTTTATGTCAATATATAAAACAAATCTTTTCAATTCTATTATAATCATTGACAGGATTTTTTTGTTCTTCTGATAGAAGTCTTTTAGTAAATATTATATATTGTATAAATTTGAAATCATACGACTTTATTCATCTTCAATCTGCTGTATACTTATCCTAGCAAGCACCAGATATATTGGCTCAAAAGTCATCACATGCTTCGGATAAAAGTGAGGCTGTCATTGAAGTTGTTGACATTGATCCCGAAAGTTCCATGGTAAATATCCAGATACCTTATAAATGATCGGCTACTGTGAGTCTTTTTATGTATATTCTTGCTGAAATAAATGATGATGCTACTTTTTACATGTATGCATCAACCATTTCATCATCACATGGATAGCCACACATTTGATCCCTAATTCGGCATGCTGTTGAATGTCCGAAACCAATTTTTGATCAACTGCACTTGCTCTATGGTACAAAAGTGACATGTTCAGTTTAAGTATCTTTACATGTAGATCCTGCTCATCCTAATAATGAGTTTTAATGAAATGTTGGTCAATGCCTTTGAAAAATAAAATATGTATAACTGTGCAAAAGAGACATAAAATGTTAAGTTAAAAATTATCCATTTGCATTTACATTGAAATAATTCTTCACTGCCTCCACTAGGATTCAAAGGAATGTGTAGCAAAGCCTCCAAGTAATAATGAGGAAATAGTGGACATTGATCTGAAAGATCCAGAAGTTGAAAAAGCTGCTGTTCTCATTCAATCAAAGTTTGGATTCAAACGTAAAGCAAAAATAGATTCAGCAGCTGTAAGTCATTTCCATAACTTAACTCTAGTTTAAATTCTGATAAGCTGCAGTGCCAGATTGAGGGGACCTGGGGGGTGGGGGGTGGGGTGAGAGGGGGCCGGGCAAAAACGCCCTTCTTTCTGGCCAAATGTGTTTTCATTTTCGTTGTGTGACGGGCAGCTGGGTGTATTATGCAATTGGACACTCGTTCCATCTTCACTCCCAGAAACTCCTGGATCTGCAACTGAAAGACAAAGCCTGTTGAAAGCTTGCATTCATTTAAAAGGAGCATTTCTGTCTCTCAATACTGATGTAGATATTTTCAAATGTATATGAACTGAGTGAGAATACTTCTTATTTAGATTCACTTAATTCTCCACTCCCATAGGAATCAAAGGAGGAATCTGTATCAAAGCCTCCAAGTAATAATGAAGAAGTAGTAGATATTGATCTTAAAGATCCAGAAGTTGAAAAAGCTGCCGTTCTAATTCAATCAAAGTTTGGATTCAAACGTAAAGCAAAAATAGATTCTGCAGCTGTAAGTTATTAGTATAAGCACCTAGTTGAAGTGGTTAGCATTCTTCAGATAAGACAAACTTTGTAGAAACCTTGCATGTTAAGGGTGTATTTCTGCCTCCAACCATTGTACATGAAATTATTTATGTGAGATTATTAAAGTACTTTCATGAAATAATATACTTTACATTCTCGTAATTCTCTACTGCACATAGGAATCAAAGGAGGAATCAGTATCAAAGCCTCCAAGTAATAATGAAGAAGTAGTAGATATTGATCTTAAAGATCCAGAAGTTGAAAAAGCTGCCGTTCTCATTCAATCAAAGTTTGGATTCAAACGTAAAGCAAAAAAAGATTCTGCAGCTGTAAGTTATTACTATAAGCACCTAGTTTAAGTGGTTATGTAAATATGTTTTCTTCAGATAATATATAGACTTGTCTAAACCTTGCAATTATTTCAGACGCACTTCTAAAACCGAGTTATTTTTGTGTGGTGCATTAGAATACTTTAAACAATGAGTAATTGCCTTATGATTCTTCAGAACAATAGTATTCAACTTTTTAACCCTTATGGACCCTTTATTCTACTTAATTTTCATACACTAGATTTATCATTTACAAAGTAGAAATGGTCTCAATCAATCAATCATCCAAATCCTAATTTATTTGGACCAGACGTGAGGTCAATTACAATTTTGAAATTCAATTACAATTAATAGTACACCTTCCTTTTCAGTGTCCATTACAAACGTTTGGACAGATTTTTTTACAATTACAATTACACACACATTACATTATTCATTACAAATACAATAACAATTACGAGCTGCAAATTCAATTACAATGCAATTACATCTTGTAACTAAGTTGTTAGATTTGGTTGTAGGCATCATTTCCTACTCTTGGTTTATCTCAAATCATGTATAATATATATAAATTTAAAAAAAGTAACTTTTTTAAAATTTTGCATTTTTTATTCATTTCAAATATTTTTGTCACTTAGAAGCTTGGCAAAGCGAAAAGATTTTTCATACATTATCAAAATACTTAAAACTGAACAAATTTGTTTAGTTTTTGAATCTACAGACCAGGTATATTTTCTACATCATGAATAACAATGATGTACCAATGTAATTCAGAACTTCCATATACAATGTAGAAAGGACCGATTGGCTCTTCAGTTTGAAGCTGGGCATGATGTGTAATCATTTTTTCCGGGAGTCTTTTTGAGGCAATGGCATGATCATCTGTGTAGTTGTCCATTTTCTTCAGATTTCAATGTAGTTGCAGTCTTCAATTCATTTCTTGGATTTTTTATGCTATGTAATAATGGCTCTGTGATATTTTATTTTTGAGAGCTAGATATGTTTTGAAAGAAAACCAATGCTGTGTTTAGGCCTTGATGTTGATTTGTATTTTGTAACACTGTCATTTACCAGTATACATGTATGTGATCATGCATTTTCTTCCATGTGTTTTTCATCATTAAAGATATAATGTCATTTACCAAGCTAGAAATTTGATGGACGTTTGTTTACATTCTTCTATTTTTGTTCATATTTCTTAACTTTTTTCTCCTACATGCTACAATAAAAATAGGAGCCTGATGAAAATGTAAATGACCTAGAAGAGGAAGTCGATATTGATCTTGAAGATCCAGAGGTAGAAAAGGCAGCTGTTAAAATTCAGGCAGGATTTTCGAGGTTTATGGCAAAGAAGAAAAAGGATTCTTCAATTGAAAACAATGGAGATGATGTACAACCAACATCTATTACAGCGGGAACTAAAGAGGAGGAGGAGGAGGAAGTTGATATTGATTTAGATGATCCAGAAGTAGAGAAAGCTGCAGTAAAAATCCAGGCAGGTTTTTCCAGATTCAAAGCAAATAAGAAGAGAGACTCTGAAAACAAAGGTAGCAATTTAGATGAAAATAAGTCTTCAACCACTGTGAGTAATGTGAGCGGAGATCAAGATGAAGAGGTAGATATAGATTTAGAGGATCCTGAGGTGGAAAAGGCAGCAATAAAAATCCAAGCTGGCTTTTCAAGGTTTAAAAAAAAGAAGGAAAAAGATGCTGAAATACCAAACCACTCGACAAGTGAAAATATACCTGTAGGCATAACAAGTGAAAATGAACACCAAGATGAAGAAGTGGACATAGATTTGGATGATCCTGAGGTAGAAAAGGCTGCAGTTAAAATTCAAGCAGCGTTTTCCAGGTTCAAAGCAAAGAAAATGAGAGAGTCAGATACAAATTTAAAAGCTTCTGATACAGTGACTACAGATCAAAGTACCCCAGAACCTGTAGAAGAGATTGATATTGATCTTGAAGACCCGGATGTAGAAAAAGCTGCTGTTAAAATACAAGCGGGGTTTTCAAGGTTTAAGGCAAAAAAGAAAAAGGATTCTGAAAATTCCCTTTCATTGAAGGCAAGTTATAGGAAAATCCTCACAAAATATTAGTGTTCCATGTTTTCATAGAACCATTAGACATATTGTTGGTATATGCATGGTTGTATTCAATCAAATCAGAGTCCAAATAGATTAGTTTTTGACATGTAATATAATATTGTTTTGTAAGCACAATGTTGTGATTTGATATTATATTAGTAATCACTGTTTTCACAACAACTTTGTGTTGGTAGGTTTGCAGATGCTCTCAAACAAAAGAATCCTGATGTTGTTTAACTGCATTTTTTCTTTTATTTTTTATTAATAGATTATTACAAGATCATTTTTAATTTTAGGTTCTTGTCAACAAGTGATGCCTACTGAATGCAGATTATTATTTTTAGATAAACCGTAAATTATATATATGTAATCAAGTTAGATATGATTTATATTATATTCAGGAACAAGATGAACCTACTAAAGATGCTAGTCAGGATATCAGCAACACAGAAATTGAAAATACCAATGAAACCAAACAAGAGAACGTAGATTCAGAAGTGACTAAAGATAAGCTTGCAGAAGAATCACAAAGTGCAAGTGAAATCCAAGCAGAACCTCAAACTTCAGATGAGAAACCTGTAGAACCTCAAACTTCAGATGAGAAACCTGCAGAACCTCAAACATCTGATGAGAAACCTGCAGAACCTCAGACTTTAGACGAGAAGCCTGTAGAACCTCAGACTTCAGATGAAAAGCCTGCGGAACCTCAAACATCTGATGAGAAGCCTGCAGAACCTCAGACTTTAGACGAGAAGCCTGTAGAATCTCAGACTTCAGATGAAAAGCCTGCAGAACCTCAAACATCTGATGAGAAGCCTGCAGAACCTCAGACGTTAGACGAGAAGCCTGCAGAACCTCAGACTTTAGATGAAAAGCCTGCGGAACCTCAGACTTTAGACGAGAAGCCTGCGGAACCTCAGACTTCAGATGAAAAGCCTACAGAACCTCAAACATCTGATGAGAAGCCTGCAGAACCTCAGACTTCAGATGAAAAGCCTGCAGAACCTCAGACATCAGATGAAAAGCCTGTAGAACCTCAGACTTCAGATGAGAAGCCTGCAGAACCTCAAACATCTGACGAGAAGCCTGTAGAACCTCAGACTTCAGATGAAAAGCCTGTAGAACCTCAAACATCTGACGAGAAGCCTGCAGAACCTCAGACTTCAGATGAGAAGCCTGCAGAACCTCAAACATCTGACGAGAAGCCTGCAGAACCTGAGACTTTAGACGAGAAGCCTGCAGAACTTCAGACTTCAGATGAAAAGCCTGTAGAACCTCAGACTTTAGACGAGAAGCCTGTAGAACCTCAGACTTCAGATGAAAAGCCTGCGGAACCTCAAACATCTGATGAGAAGCCTGCAGAACCTCAGACTTTAGACGAGAAGCCTGTAGAACCTCAGACTTCAGATGAAAAGCCTGCGGAACCTCAGACATCAGATGAAAAGCCTGTAAACGAACTTACTGAAGAATCAAAAGTGTCCATAGAAACCAAAGAGAATGAGGTGGTAGGTTCAGTTGATGATGGGTCATGGCTTTCTTTGCATCTGCATGCTTAGGGAATAGAACTTGTCAGTTGAAAAATCAAACTACAAGATAATCAATGTCTATAATTATCTCATAATCTGTGGACAGAACTCTTGCCTTTTTTGCCTTTTTGATCTAACGTTATTTAGGAATGTTAACATAATTCTGCCCAAATGAGCATATTTGTATATTTCAAGTGATTTTCTATCATCGATAATATAAGCAGAAAAGCATATATTATAGCTTAAATTGCTTATATTTATAATGTTTTTCACTATTACTTTTACATATTTCAATTTCCTTTCATTCCATTATAGATTAAAAAGTTACAATTTCAAACCTTTTTAATATTTTTTTTTGCCTCTGGAATGCTTGTCTTAATTCCCTGTCTTAAAGGATGAAGACAGAGCATGAAGTTTCTTTTTTGATGCTTTCAAATTTTTCTGTTGGAAAGTTTCCTTGGTTATAACGTTCAGGTCTGATGAATGGGATCTAATTGCATGTCATGTTTGTTAATAATCCTTTCTAAAATTATCTTTTATTTCAGGTCAAAAGTAGCCTGCAATATTAAAGTGTTAATAACATCATTTACACATCACATGTGTCAATCCCGGGGTGTCAATATCTTGGGTGTTTTTTTTACCAAATATATGTTCAATGTATTCCATATAAAAGAAAAGATAACCGCAAGTTAATTCTTAACCCCGGGTTCTAAACTGAAACATGAAGATACACAGTTGGAAACTGTTTCTCTACTTTGTCCCCAACTTCTTAGATGATAAGTATGCAGGTTTAAGATGAAGATAGTGATTTTTGTTCTCATTAGGTTGAAGAAGCAGAGCAAGATAATGGCAATTTAATTAAAGCAAATGTTGAACACCCAGCAACTTTGCCTGAAGAGACACCTAAACCAGTAGCATTACCTCAATATGCTCCCAAACTAGCCTCATGAATCTCCTGAGCTAGCAACATTGCCCGAAGAGGCTCCTAAGCAAACAATACTACCTGATGAGTCTCCTAAATCAGCAGCATTGGCTGAGGAGGCTTTCGAATCGGCACCATTGCCCCAAGACATTGAGGCTGTATGCGTACAAGACCAAGCTCCTATTTGACTGCAGGAAACTATAATTAACGACTCACACAAGCATTCTCTAGCATCTGATGTGGTATGTCAAATGAAAAGTATGAAGTCTTTGCTTGGAAACCAGCTGCCTAAAAATTTAAGACCTTAGATGGTTGTACATAAAAGATTATTAAAAAGGACCTGTTTTAGTCGTTTTACAGCTTCTAAAACTGATCTCTGGCTGATACAACATACAATGGTTGTGAATTGATTAGATTAATGAATCCATTTTCTCGTATTATTTTTTTAAATGGTTATGGTACTTGAACAATATGCATAACACTTTATTAATTGCATGCTTTGACAGGTCATTTTTTGCATTTTATTACTATTAAACATGAAAGTAACTAGGAAATTTATTGAAAGGTTTACATTGAATTGCATTGTCTTTAAATAAACCTCTAACCATTTCTGTTATATATTTTTCAGGATAGTTATTTACGTTTGTGCATTTCTGATACCTTCAGTATTATAATATAGTAAAGTATTCCTGCATGAAAATTCCCTACCCTTAGCAAGTACTTTATAGTGAATAATAAATTTCAATATGAAATCTCATATATTGCTTAAAAATTTTTAGATTCCAAAAAAGTAAATACATGAAATATTTGTACGAATATTAATTTACGTAATGTTAATAGTTGTGTTGTGACATTTAAGTTTTTAATTAAAGTAAAAACTAATTATACATGAACTTAGTATACATTAGTATACATTGTTTTACATTTTTTGTTAATAATCTTTAATTCATAACAATTAGTCATCATATATAAGTGAAATGTTGTTTGTAAATTGAATCACCATATTGTTGTACATTATAACTAAAGAACTTTACATTTTATTAATAGGATCAGCAAAAACCAGCTTCAGAAGACACAGAGCAGCCTGCGGTTGATGAAGAAGGTAAAGCGTGTACAAACTCTTCCTCACCCTTGTTTCATGTTGATCACCTTGCAAAATCTGGGTAACCGTTACTAAGCAGGAGAATGTAAGGTTTCATCGTATGGGTGTTTTATACTCTTAAGCACCTAAGGTGTTCTCTACTTCTATGATGTCTTTAGCTTAACACACATTTACTTAAGCATTCAAATTTGTTTCTTGATAATGGTGGTAATCCTTGAATCAGTTGATAATGTTGAAATACTGTGGATGGTATTAGTGTTATAATTTACCATCAAACATTCTCTTTGCCAAAACTCAATTATCATGAAGAAATGTAGTAATAATTCAAAAGAAGTACATGTATATTTTTTTGTGTGTAGGAGCCAAAGATGGGGAAGCGGCAACGGAAAATGAAGCAGAAGCTCCAAAGGATGCTGCTGCTGAGGATGAGGTAGTAGATATTGACCTCAATGACCCTGAGGTTCAGGCAGCAGCTACTAAAATACAAGCAGGCTTTAAGGGCATGAAGGTTGGTCTTCCCCGGAACAATGTTTTTTGAAAAATTTAGATTCATTGTACCATACTTTCTAGATATTCTCTATTTTTATGTCATCCTTATTCACTAAAGTTCGTTTTCAAATTAAATGTTGTCAAATAGCCAACACAGTTTTCAATCTATTCCCGTACATATTTTGTTATTGATGTACCAATCTATGAATGTTGCTTCTTTATTTTATAGTGTTTTTTTCTCCAAAATTTATACCTAGATTTTATCTTCAGCTACTCATTTTTAAGTCACTGCATTTAATTAATGAGTCTATATATAATGGTTTGATTTAAAAAAAAACTATTGTAAATGTTTTGTACACTTGAAATAAAATATATACTTCAGGTTCTATGGCCAAGTTAGATATCCTTCAGTTCTTTGTATGCTTGCTGTATATGTATATCTGCTGCCTGAATCATGCTTAATGTAATGTATTTAATCTTATATAATATTTATATAGCATTGTGTGTTACATTATGATATCTACATCTAAGCAATAATGATAACTAGCTCAAGGTATATATACTTTTTTCACTGAATTAAATTTGTGCATATTGTAAGCATCTTGTCTCTTACTAGTAGTTTTCACACTTTCTTTTTACAATAACACTTTGTGCCATTAAAATATTGAATTTTATTATGTAAATTTGCTCCATTTTTCTGTTATGCCTTCTTTTAGTTGAATGTTTATTAGACTATAGCCTATATTTTCAATAACATTTTACAGGCGCCAGGAGGTGAAAAGGCAGAGAGCTAGTATGAAATCTTGACTAACCATCACCTTGCTTTTAGACATTTCTGTATTTTTTTTCCAATGTTAAGCAACCACTATAAAATCATAAATGATTCATGTTATAAACCTAATGGTAATGTATACATTCCTAGTAATTAAGTGTTTTGTTTATGCAAGATTTTAGTAGTATCAGTAATATTTTGATATCTTAATTATCTGTCATCAGGTGTACTTATTTCTAAAGTGTTCAGGTTTTTTTTAATATTCAAGATTAACTTTTAACGAGAGGCATTGATTGGCTGCAAAATTGTTTAATTGATATTAAATATGAGTGCACTATATTGATCAATGCACTGCATGACTAATCATTACAAAATTTACACTACATTTTTGAAGGGTTTCATATACCTTTGCAATAGAATGAAATGAAACGTTTGAAATGTTAAATGATTTCAGTCCTTATAAATAAAATGTTAGTTTATCAAAACTATATATTGGATACATTTTGTTTTGCATGTTTTGCACCTTTCTTCATTAGATGAAGTTATCTGATATGCATATGCTCAAAATTCAATTCTATTTCAATATGATAACAGAAGCACCTTTACCGTCATATTTGTACTGCCTTGGATACCTTGAAGTGAGCTCACTTCAAGAGGCTTTTCAGTTATTTGTATAAAGACATTAGCATTAAATGTCATTATCACAATTACACCTCACAATAGTGAGGTCAATCAAGTCCTAGGATGCATTTAGGTCTCCAATATTGTTTGGGTTATTTGAATTTAATCACTAATTTAGTTTTAATTGCGAAAACAGTTTCCCTATCTATGCACATATATATATTTGTTAATGTTGAGCATATGAATCATGTTAGAAAGTATTTTTTATTTATATGTAGTCATTACCTTCCTTTTTTGAGTGCATTCTATGATGAAATTGAGATAATTTGTATGTAAATACAAACCATATAACCACCATTATATAGCAACCACTTTTGTAGGATACTTTGTAATAAACTTAAAAAACTTCAACCAGCTTTTAACTCTTATTCAAATATTGGGGTTACAATTTTAAAAATCATATTTCAATAATTGAAGGTGAGGAAAGAGATGGCTGAAAAGAAAGACGATGCTCCAGCTAACAACGAAGAACAACCAGATATAGACTTAAACGATCCAGAAGTGGCAGCTGCAGCATCCAAAATACAAGCAGGATTTAAGGGGTATAAAACTAGGAAAGACATGGCTGAGAAAAAGTCACAGGGTGGGGAGGGAGAAAAATCGGAAGAACAGGCAGCAGAGGCTGATAATGCAGCCGAAGCAGGCGGTGAGGATAAAACAGAATAAATACCAAATATGAAAATTTACTAGGGAATCTGTTGGAAATTTGTATGGAAATTTAATTACATATTTGGAAAATAGTCGAATTTGGTTTTATCGTAATTTTTCAACAATGTGAGAAGTTTCATGGTTATGTTCCAAAGCAGTCTCGAGAAGTCTTCTGTAATGCAATTTCAAATATCTAGACTCGTATATTGTTTTTATATGCTAAGTTAGAACATATCTATTGTAATATTTTAGTACACTATTGTGAAAATGATGTTTATGTGTTTCAAGAACTTTAAGAATTATTGAATTTATGAATGTTACATAGCATATCTTAGAGAGACCAGTATTGTTGGATATTTTCAAAGCGTATCTTGAAATATATGAATAAATATTTTCTAATATGTGGTTATAATATACACCAAATTGTGTATATGTGCTTTGAATAAATCAGTGTATTCTTTTGTGAATCGAAACAAAAACAAATAGACTATACATTTTTATCAGCTAATTGTAGGTTTATGCATTGTATGTCATTAATTTGATTTTGGTTGTTTTTTTACGTATCATGTCTCAAGTAAACTTTATTCATGTTGCGTCTACAACTAAATATTTATTTCATCAGGTAATATATATATATATTTCCATGTGATAAATATACATCATGATATTTATGAAATAACTGACAATCAAAATCGTGTATGAATATCCATGATAAAAAAATCACATGTATGACTATTAATAAAGGTAAATGATTTTTTCAAAAAGTGTTATTCATTTACAAAGAACTTTAACATGTCAACCTTAGTTGCAATGCATATTGTCCTAGATTACTCCAGCAACTAGGACAATATAAATATTGTAGTAATAACAGAACGAAGTGTAGTGTTTACCTACCCTCCTATGGTTGGGTGTCCTAGATTTGACTCCGACGTTAAGTTAAAAATCTGCTATGATTGTAACTTCAGTGTCAATATCCATCAACCTATAATCGGTGGCTTAAATTCATTACCAGGTGGTATACAAATATTTCCAGGGCTCTCTTAACATGTTTTTCCTCAGACCATTATACAAAGCCCACACTTAGGAGTGTTTTTTTAAAATTCCCAGGAGAAAAGTGCTAAATGGCCACGGTTTTGTTTGTCCTGACTCAGGGTGGGGGGTTTCGGTCGGGGGGGGTCTTGGTCAGAAAATGGGTACTGACGTGCCTCGGACAGGTTGAAAACGGCACCCACCAATATACCTATATTTGAGAAAAAGTGACCCCCAATATACCAATATCTGAGAAAATGTGACCCACCAATATACCAATATCCGAGAAAAGGTGACACACCACTATATCAAACTCAGATTCTAGTACATGTAGATATCAAGAATGAATGTAATGAATATCAATATTTTTTTATCCTGATAAATATACTAAAAATGTGAAAAAGACACCCTGAAATATAACAAACATGTGAAAAAACACCCAGAATATGCCGAAAATGTGAAAAATGACACCCAGCAATATACCAAAAATTTGAAAAAAGACCCAGTTTCGAGGCACGTCCGTACTAATCGCGAATCCTGACTAGTTAATATACTGCTCTTCTTTTATGCCTGTTGGTCCTCCTAGCATACAGTGCAACATCAACATCTGAAGAAGCCATGTAGCATACCATGGCGAAACGTAATGTTACCAAAATAAACAGTAGAGAATGGTAATTATTACATAACTAAAAGAGTTAAGTATATTGATTATCTTATCTTGTAAATATAGCTTATATAAGTATGGTACTTGTTGCTTGGGGGATGGGGTCTCCTCAAAAATGGGTATGGGTGTGCCACTAGGAACTCACTCACGAAACATCGAAACAGTACACATTGATATACTAATTTGGCCTAAAAAAGTGACCGGTGTCTATACCTTGATGAAGAAAGAGTGACCCATGTTTATATGTTGATGATGAAAAAGTGACCCATGTCTATACCTATTAAATAATGAAACTAGATACTGTTCACATATGATCAACAAAATATTAAAAAAATATAGCTGTATCTGGCGAAAAGAAACTTACACTAACAATATCTGTACATTGAAATTTAAATCCATAGCTAATATATACCAAAAATCACAAAATTTAGACCCATAGATATACCAAAAATCACAAATTTTAGACCACACCCCGACCCTCAACCCCACCCCCCCTATAAACTTGGATGAAACATACATTGTGCTAAACTAAGTAAGATTATATATCTATTATCGTCTATCCTGGTATATAATACACAAATATACAGTTTATTATTTTGAAGTAAGGATATTTACAACAGCAACTTATAAGCTTTCACCCATACTTAGGGTTTCATCAGACTCTAGATACTGTACATAAATCTGAACATTACAGGATCTTATATCTAAACACTATACTCTACTATACAAAAAACAATTTACTGATGGTATACTTATGTTTGTTGATTACAAAGTTATGCTGAAATTTTCTTGTAAAATTATCATGTGCTTAAATACTGCAAAATGAAATAGCAGTCAAATAATTAATGAAACAAAACAGCAAAACCAAAGAGCTGCAAAATATTCTAATTTTACAATATATTATTGCCTGTATATAAAAATTGTGCCATATGTTTATTAATATTTTTGTTTTAAGTACAGTCTACACTGTTATTCTTAGTTTTTGTAAAATGAAAACTAAAAACAATTTAGCTTTAATCATATTTTAAAGGGTAAAAACACAGTGACCATAGACAATTATAGGACATTCAGTTAGTAGTAACTAGGACCAATAATTCAATTATTAGTCCTAGGTAGTAACAAACATCCATTATTTGGGTATGTCGAGGGATATCAATTAGTACGCTGGCCTATAGATGTTTATGCCTATTTTAACAACTATATTAAATAAAAACATGTCTCAAACACATGAATGAGAATGTAAACTAGCTCTCATTCTGTACTAAACATGAAATTGATATTGGGTAAAAAGAATTAAAACTATTCATTTGGTATTCACATTTCACTTTTATCTGATTTTTAAGTTTAAAAAAAATAGTGTAGCAATTTACTTGCTCAATTTTCAAATATGATCTAAATCACTTTATTACCCAAAATCAAAGTAAGCAAAAAGCATAAATATTGACGAAATCTGATCAGATACATTCCAATTTATTTGGCATATGTACAATTTCAGTTACAAATATTTCATAAAACCACATAATTACATATATTCATAAAAATAACAAATATTCAAAATTGTATACTTCAGAAAATTATCACAATGACAATCCCGAACTGTACTCTTATATAGGATGACTGAATGGCAAAACTGACTTAATGGAATAAACAAGTGCAAATTTACTCATTATCGGGTTACATTTTAACATTGTAAACTTTTTTTTACTATGAATTAATAAATATCTAACATTTCACAGATAAAAAAGTTTGATTTTTGTACAATTTTATTTCAAATAAAACAAATGTAATACAGCATGAATACTCATAATCACAATGTTTTGCACTGAAATTTAACACAATCAACAACTCTTAATAATTTTAACCTTGACTTTAGACCCCTAAAAGCAAAGTTTGAAAGAATGTGAAATAAGAATGTCTAAACAGGATCGTTAGTTTGGTTTTTAACATACCTCTTATTCATTGAAAAGTTTATACATGCGTTTACAACACATATTTTGCCAATTGATGCCTCACACCTGTTTCCATTATGAATATTGTACCACAATCACATTATCATAAGGTAGAACCTAAGAAAGTCCATAAGTAATATTGGCATAATATTGGCTTTGTACTTTTGTAGAACAAATGAGTTTGTGCAAAGATTTAACAGATGAAAATGTACACCATGAAGAGGATGAAAGATGAAATTTACTTGAGCTATGATAAAAGTTCAGTCCTAGCTCGATGCTCCTTGATTTTCTTTATGATGTATCAATCCCTTTTCTATTAAATCAGGAATTTCAACAGCTAGCCATGGTCCAAGCTTAAACAAAAAAATATAAATATAGTATGAAAACTGGTCAAGTACTAAGCATAATAATGCACCATAATATGTGAGAACTGTAAAGAAAAAGCTTCATTATACATACCCCTAATGCCATAGCATGGGCAATTCCGAATTTGGGAACATTTCTTGCCCAAAGAGGTTTGAAGTGATCAGTCAAGCATATTTTGCCTCCTCTGGAAAAAAAAATAAATCCACATAAAGTGACGATTGTATTTTTGCATATGAAAGAACATCCATGAGCACAAGAAGTAAATGTACTACATTATACTTAACCTGCATAAAGAAACATATATTGTACCTGTACATTTTAGCTGTTTTGCCATCTAGTTCTGGCAGTGCTAACTCTGGGGCTGTTGTTGGATATGTGACTGGAATCTGAAATCATGCACAAAATCAGATTATTGCTTAAGTATCTTAACTGTGAAAGTTCATACCCAAGCCCCGATTGGGTTGGTTAAGACTATACGCACGAGGTCTGTAGGCTATGAACTCAACTCAGAATCCAGCCAAAAATTCAGCACGAAATTCAGCAAAACGCACCGGACGACCCCGTGGTTTTGAACGAATTACGTACATCACGTTCAGATAACTACGTCACATGTACGTTGATAAACGTGGTGGATGCACCTACTGTACTCAATAATGGATAACGTAACACTTTCATATCGGCTATGGAGAAGTAATTACACAAATAAAAACAGTTTAATGTGGATACTACCTGTCATTATCCCACTGAACGTTGCCATTTGAAATCCGGTGGTCTGTCTGCGAATGTACGTTTATCAAAACGGGAATAGTTCAATATTTAAGGTTGTGGAGCTTATAAAACTGCGTAATTCTTCATACATCTAGGTAAAATTTACTACTGAATCCGATTTCATGCATAATAGATGTTTACTTACAACATTTCTGAGTGAAAACATTTTTAAACATTGGTTGTTTATTCCCTGGATGGCAAAATATCTACGTAGTTGACAAAATCATTTTATTCGTTTTCAAAGAAACACACGATATACGGAGCCCAGCTTTCATAAGACTGCTGTCAAACACCTTATCTGTGACCCGACATTTGAATTGTCATCAAATAACTATTTTAGAAGACACAAACCAAACATCTGTCCGTGTGCCGTGCAAGCATCATTGTACAAAAAAAAAATTGATACTGAATATGAACTTACGAGGCTGGATTTTGCGGCCTATGTTCCTCTGCTGGTATTCCCATAGTGCTAACATTTTATTAAATCACGAATCATGTACAGTGAAGTGAACCTGCACACGTGGACTTACATCAGCCATCATTAACAGCTATGAAAGTGTGACAGACAGATGTTATATAGCTCTATACTTATTCTTCAACTTGTGTTTCATTTTTTTCTCTATTATACATGAGCGTAATAAAAAAAAGATATTAATGGAGGCAGCCACTATCGGCTTATAGTGTCTATAACTATATAGAGTTCTTTCTATACTACTTGTGTGCGTCCTCACACCAATATTTTCTATACTTTATGACAATCTTTCGTATTCATTTATCATATTCATTATCATAATAAAGAATCATTCATAATAATTCTTTTTCCTTAAATTTTCTACACATAAACAAGACATACGTGTGTAATATGAGGGGTTTGGGCCTTAAGCAACTGCTTATGTATACATATTTGTAAATATTTCATGTCCAGCCTACATTACTTTAATAGTACATCCTGCTGTATTTACAAAAACAAAGCTCTTTCTGAGCATTGCACATTCATAAAGATACGTACATCAAATTCAACCTCAAACTCGTATTTTAATAGTTCGTGGATGTACCAGCAACGACCAAACCAACGAGTTCCTTCTTTGTTTGATTCTAGTCGAAACCAGTCATTGTCTTGCTCCTTATTTGTTTGCACATACTGAAAACAGAAAAAGCTAGTTAAAGTATCAAATTCATTGACATTGCATTCAATTTGAGGTTTCAATTAAGATGTTTACATGAATTAAGCAGCGTTAGTCTCACTAATTAATTAAAATAAGGATAATCCGGGGAAATAATTAACTGTATAATGAGAGAACAAGTTATTCTATATCTAGGTGTCAGGATTAGATTGCCATTACGCACTCATGCACTGACAGATTGATAAAAATAGCATATTGTCAAAAATATCTCGCTTAATTGATACCTTAAAATAAAATATGCCCTACCGATATGAGGCTTTGATATTCCTCTTTCAGTCTTTGAACCCAAAGTTCTCCATCTCTTGGCCCTGCTTTAGTTTTCAGCAATGGAATCTTAGCAAGTGCCTTTTTCGTGCTTGCGTCAACCATTTTCCCGGAAGTTGATGTCTACTAAAGGTCTCAGACCAAAGAGCACTTAGGTCTCAATCCTACAAGGAGATCTTGATGCAAATAAATGGATTACTTGCTTTGGCAAAATGTTCATAATATATCCATCAGTGACCTACAGGTCATAACATGAATATTATGAGTAAAAAGGCAGCTAATGTTTCTTAAAAATGAAAACAAACAATATATTTTGAGACCATGTTACCAGTGAGCTATTAAACTTTAAATGCCAGGAAAAGAAAATATGCTGCTCTCCCCATCGACACCCCGCCATCATACTCCATGTCACAAAATATGACAATACACAATCTACCAGCTTTACTTTTAACATCTTATGCTCACCATTATGATTCATGGAACTACCGTAAATAGCCAGTGTTTCACACACCCCCCCCCCCCCCCCCCCCCAGTTAGCCTGGGCGCGCGGTATGCTCTCTGTGTCCATTTTCAGTCAAAAAATCGGCTAAGTCCGAAAAAACAGGGGAAATATCCCTAATTTAACCCTTTCATTGTGGGTCCGCACCAGCGGCATCCTTCGGCGTTTCGTGCCGCCTTTACGTTGTCGACATGGCGCCGTTTTGCACTCTGTGTCCAGCTCTGCGTGCAAGTCAAGCTCCGCTGAGGCACCACTTCTATATGGATAAGTTATTTTTTCACGCCGCGTCCACCACCGTCCACCACTCCACAACTATTGATCGGTATTGATTAATTCTCTTTGATCTTCGCAATATACTGACCAGCCTTGTCAACGCCGTGTGATTCCGAGAAACACCGATAGACGTCGCCACAGACATCGTGGGCGCCGTGACACACTTCGCCTTGGGCATCGCCTAACGCCTTCGTGGAGCTGTCTTAAAGTACGGGCCGTGGGAGGCCGGACCCAGCGGTGTTCACGGTCAGCCCACGCCATGTCATTTTTCACTCCCGTGGCGTGAGATTTGATTTGGCCCCACATTTTTACAAATATCCCTCTAAAGCAGCAAGAGAACGCGCCCAAGCCGAGCTAATTGGGTGGTAACTGCTTCATATTTCCTGGTGCACAGGCATTTTAAGATATTGAGTATTTAGTGATTAAGGAATATATTTAGATACCCATATATTGAAACCTGTCATATGCTCAGTCAGCATCACTTTTGATGTTGTCATAACATTTTCATTGGACCATATGAAAACCTCCGTTGGTCAGATGATCACCAGGTTGCAAGCAGTCATGGAACTGTAGAAACAATTGAATGTGAGGCAAGGTGTAGCTGGTGTCGTTGTTCATCGTTTGCCAGCATATGCCGATCTCTACACCGATCTCTTTGAAGCATGTCAAAGCCGGCTGTTAAAGGGCTGATGAAAGGTGCTGATATGGAGGCAGCTCAAGTTGCATTTTTCATGGTCAACCCTTTTTTCATTTTTTAAATGAAATATGTTAACACCAACGGTGCTGATCCCATGTTTACAGCAGTCAAGCTAGTGGACCTGCAGGCATCTGAGGTTTTTTTATGTGCGACCTCTTTGATAGTCATTGATTTTGGAGCTTTTCTTAGTAGTTTAATAAAATCAATGTATTTATTATTATTATTACCTCGAATGACAAATGTACATATCTTGAAAGTGGCAAAAGTAGCCCGACTGAGAACTGACCATATACAGGTTATTGATTTTGTATTGATTCTGTATACGGACAGTCCTGATACAACATATTTTCACAAGGCAGTTCTGGAGGTCGTTATCGAATGAAAATACATGCAAAAGACTGATAAATAGACAAAACCGGATGAGTTGTTAACTTTGATTATTTTATTGGGCAAGTTCTTGGGGCGTATCACGGCGAGCCCGAAGGGCGAGCCGTGATATGCCCCAAGAACGAGCCCAATGAAATAATCAATGTTAAACAACGAACCCGTTTTGTATTTATCAGTCTTTTCTAAACAATTACAATACTGTTTCAAAATAAACTGGCATATTTTCAACACGTTTAACAAGATAATTTATTACTGAATTACAAAATGCAATAATGTAGGAATACCCTGTATAATCATAACAAAACACGGCGCAGTCACTCTCTCAGACATATAGACGCCTATGGTTGGACTTCTGCACCACAATTACGTCAGCCGTATGACAGCTACGCACACTGTACCGTGCGATCTCTTTGATGTTCATTGATTTTGGAGGTTTTCCTAGGAGTAGCAGGTGTGCTAGATTATTGAACATATTTGAAGTGGGGCAAAAGTAGTCCGGTTGACAACTAACCATATACGGAATCCGTCTATGGACAGTCCTGATAAAACATATTTTTACAAGGCAGTTCTGGAGGTCGATATCGAATGAAAATACATGCAAAAGACTCATGAAAGTTATCCCTGGCAAGCTTGTGCATAGCTTGATGAGAATAGAGAAAGAAGGTCAGAAAGCGTCAACATAACAAGACGATCGGATAATTTAATAGGATCAAATTATGAGCATATGAAAATATAGTGGGAAAAATCTCTGTAGCTGATCTATTAGAAGTAGAATTTGTGTACATTATTTATACATGATTATGAGCGTAGAAGTTTTATCCGAACTTACTTATAGCAGATACAACTGATTGTGAAATGCTAGATATATTTGTTGATGAGCAGAATGGTTTCCGTCAAGGTCGCTCATGTGAAGACCACATATTTTCATAAACAAGTATTCTCAATAATAGACTCGTAGAAAAGAAAGATATATTTACTGCTTTTATTGACTTAGAAAAAGCATTTGATTGGATTGACAGGGATATGCTTTTTTATCGTTTATTATAACATAACATTGATGGCAAAATGTATAAAGCTATTAAAAGTATCTATAATGACTATTATACATGCCTACGCATTAATAATCCCAATACGGAATGGTTTCCTGTTACAACTGGTGTGAATCAGGGTGATAATATTTCACCAACATTATTCTCTCTGTACATAGATGAGATAGCCAAAGAAATAAACTCCTTAAATCTTGGAGTAAAACTTGATAATGTCAACGTTTCAATACTTTTGTATGCAGATGATATGGTCTTGATGGCGAATAATGAAAAAGATCTTCAACAAATGTTAAGTGTTATGCAAAAATGGTGTAAGAAATGGCGTCTTAAAGTAAATTCTTCAAAAAGTAATATTGTCCACTTTAGGCCATTAAGATTTCCCCAGTCCAAGTTTCCTTTTATGTATAATGATTGCAAACTTGAAATGGTGTCAAGTTACAAATATCTTGGCGTGATTTTAGATGAACATCTTAATTTCGACTTATGTTCAAAAACGCTGGCTGACTCGGGGGCAGAGCATTAAGTGCAATTATATCAAAATTAAAATTGTCCAAAAACGTTGGATTTAAGACATTTACCAAACTGTACGAATCATGTGTGGTTCCCGTAACTGATTATGGAAGTGGTGTTTGGGGAAAATTTAACGTTTCACATTCTGATGCTATACAAAACAGAGCCATTAGATACTTTCTTGGTGTGCACAAGTTTACTCCCATTCCAGCAATACATTCTGAAATGGGGTGGTTAAGTCCCAAATACAGGAAATACTTAAATATGCTACGACTTTGGAATAGGATTCAAAAGATGAAAAATTACAGATTAACTAAACGATTATTTTTTATGGATTTCAATAGACAAAAGCGAAATTGGTCCGAACAAATGAAAAATATTTTTGACTTTTTAGATATGTCTCACATTTTTAAAGAACGGAAACAATGTGATTTGATATTATGCAATGAAAAACTTAATGATATATTTGAAAAGGATTGTATGAGAAATGTTGAAACCAAACCTAAACTTCGAACATTTAAACTTTTTAAAACTGATTGTAAAACAAGTGATTACATCAAAGGCTGTTTAAATAAATGTCAACGCTCATTATTAGCTAAATTTAGATGTGGAATTTTACAGCTAAAAATTGAGACAGGTCGTTTTGAAAATATTGAATTAGAACAACGTCTGTGTATCTTCTGTGAAAGAAATGAAATTGAAAACGAAGTTCATTTCCTTATAAATTGTGATTTGTATAAGGACCCCCGTACTGTACTGTTTTCAAAAACATTAGATAAATGTAAAAATGTTAATAGTTTTAATGATCAAGAAAAGTTTATATATCTTATGACAAATTGTCAATATTATGTAGCTAAATACATAGAAAATGCATGGAATATGAGAAAAGACAAACTGTATAACTAACAATTGTAAATTTTATTTTTTTTTTATTGCACACTTATTATAAGATATGATTTAAACTGACTTATAAGCCATTTTGGCTGGGTGATATTATTAATGTATTTAAATATAAGCAGAATATGTATATCACATGTCAGTATAATAAATGATTATTTGACTTGATTATTAAAGAATCAACGATGCCATTGGGCATCGCGTTGGTCTCAGCTATAATTAAGGTGTTCTATTACTGATTAAGCTACCATAAACATGAGAGTAAATGAGGAATTTGCGAGATTTTGTAACAGTACCTCAGTAAAAGGTGTGGGGAGGATAAAGAAATCTGAGTCCATCTCAATCAGAATTTTATGGACAGTAGCAGCACTAACGTTTCTGTCTTTTGCCATATATCAAGTGTACGAACTTTCGTCTGCCTATTTATCATTTGACACAGTAACACATATCGAGGAGAGGAGTCTCCAACCAGACGACAATTTGGTGCCCACAATTACCATATGCAACGCCAACCCCCTCCGCAGCGACTACACGGAAAGTCTGGGAGGAAAACTGACCTACGCAGACTATAGTGACTACGTGAAGTCTTTGTTCGAGTGTCAGGAATGTGATATAGACAACCAATCATTAGCGGAGGATATCAAGAGATTTCTGCTGACCAAGACTGCGTATTTTCATTACCTTGGCCCAGACGTGGCCGCCTCGGTTGGCCATAGACGAGATGAGTTCGTGTTAGATTGTCAGGCGTTAGGCTTGAGGGGGAAGACTTCCATACACATACCATGTAACCAAGTGGGAACTATAGACACAGTGATTCATGATACGCTCTTCAACTGCTTTCATTTTAATTTCTCCCGCATGTACAAGGTAGGGCGTTATCTATCACTCATATTGCTGTGGATGCAATCTTTGATTGCAATTATTAATGTGGTTTAATGTTCAACTCGGTCGTGTCTCCACCCAGGGTAATATTTCCCATATTACAGTAAAAATATAATTGTTGACTTATATTATATCAACACTGCTCACTGATACCTACAGGTTACGTAGATATAGGCCACGCGAGTGAAGGGCATTGCAACCTACGCTTCACCTGGTCACCGAGGTGGTGGCTGGAGAGCTACAGCACTACTAGAAACCGAAATGTTTTACGAGGTTGCCAAAACAATTTCCTTTCAATTATAATGCCATATCCCATGATATTCCACAAATAGTAACATCTACTTTGTTGCTAGGGCAACGTCATTGTGGGGTTCAACGCCGTGCTCCATCTAGACAACTACGAGCCACAGCATGCCAACCCGCAAGAGGTACGGGTGCATTATGTATCAATCTAATTAATATTATTACCCCGGTTTTTATGAAATAATATACTGACGATAGTCATACCAAAACGACCATGAATACACAACAGTAGTAAAGTGTATAGTCAATTCGTGACAATTGGCTATCATATTACCATGCCTATCAAATGTTCCGTGTGTTCAGAGACGTGGGAGTTGGGAACTGCTGTGAAAGATGTGGGCGGGTGCCTAAATGAAATCTGCATGAAATTACCGACAACATTACAATTACACTGGATATTCACCCCCTACATGAAAGACACAGTGTGAAAAGCGGCGTAACCATACATTTTATTTCACTATTGTGTATAAACCCACTGAGATTGGGTGGATCTGTGCTTGTTTCTTTATAAATTGTATCAATACTGTAGATCTACTGTGTCAGTAAAAAAAATTGACTTGACTTTGACTTGACTATTTCCGGTGCAGTGGCTGAGCAGTGAGGCGGGCGCTGTGATAAACATGCCCGACACGGTGAGCGGCGGCGTCCACCCCGAGGCGGGCGGCGTCTACCTGCCGCCCGCCGCCCACACCACTGTCAGGGTGAGCAGCTCATACCGAGGGAAGGTGTAGCACTGGCAGAGCCAGGTTTTTTGTGGAAAACAAGGAGGGGTTCACTTAAGGGATTTCATTGGTTCTGTATGCACGATCGATGGCGGACATACAAAAAGCCCCATGGAAATAAAGGGGGTGCTCTTTTGCCTCTTCCTGGATCTGCCTGTATCTTGCATGTGAAAGGATGATAGAGGGAGCGCGGTGGGTGACAATGATCGTTGGTGGACACTGTAAGATTCTTGTGGATTCTGCATTGTGCATGTGAAAGTATTTGTTTTTGGTGTGTGGGTGCACGGTATTTGGTTTTTGAAGGCGTGTGAGTGTGCATGTTGGGAGATAATACACACTTTTGCTCTTTATGTATGTGCCTTCCCCCCTGAAGGTTTTGAGATGCACATAAAATCTTGGAGGAGGATTTGAAGCACATACATGTAAGGGAAATTCTTTTCCAGGTAGATACTGAAACCAGGGAGAGGCAGAAGTCACCATACGGAGTCTGCCAAGACAGTAACATGTTCTCATATGAAGACATTGTCCAATGTGTTGGCGAATGCTTCGATGCCAAAGTGCGCACAGTATGCAACTGTTCTAGTGGCCAATCATCTGAACGAGCCTCTCTGCCATACTGTGGTAAGAGTAAACATATCTATGTGCACTAGTACACACAGACTGTTATAAGTCACCGAGTTATATGCACTGGTTTCTTATTTCAAAGTATTGTCAGTGGGATTCAGGCAAAATTGAAATAGATTAAGAGAAAGATGTCTACAGTTGAAAAAAGGTTTTAAAAATCACTGATGTATATAAGAGAAAAAATGAAGCAATACCATACCTGTAATATAAATTACACGAATTAATGCATTTCCACCTAGCTCCCCACCCTGGCCCTGCCTTTCTGGCGGATCTACGTAGCTTTGTTGCGAAACTTGGATAGGCACTGGCATATAAAGTGAGATAAACAATGAATCCCCCCTCGCCTTTTACTTCTTCTGAGGTTTTGCGGAGTTTTGATCCAGATCCAGATACAGGCATGGGTCAATGCAAAAAGTGAAAAAAAAATAGATATGAAAACAAAAAATAAAAAAAATCAATAAAAAATCCATGGTTTAAAAAAAAGAACAAGGCTGGATCTATATGCATTTTTTTAGTCTACATTATTAGAGTAGAGCTAGACACATGGCATTCCCTATCAACTTGTATTACACAAAAAATATTTGATCCCCTTTGCAAAGGTGACGTAGAACAGGGATTTCGGTGGGTGCGGGAGCGCGCCTCGTGCTACGTCGGCCTCGGCCTCGACCAGTGGAATGACTGCTTGTCGGGCGCCGCCTGCCACAACCCGTGCCACGAGCGGCGGCACCTCATGCGGATCTCGGCGACCAAGTGGCCCAGAAAGGTGGATATGGGGCTAGAGTGGGGCGGGTTTATAAGGGAACGATCATAAATAATGATACCGGGGGGGGGGTGTCGTCCAAAACAGTGTGTGTGTGTGTGTGTGTGTGTGTGTGTGTGTGTGTGTGTGTGTGTTGGGGGGTTATCATCCAATTTGTCCGATTCCCCCCCCTTTTTGGAGGACTTTTTCTTTAGCAGCTGGGGGGGGCGTGTCACTCAATTTTTAAAATGTTGATGGTGGTGGTGGTGGTGGTGGGGTCGAATAACTTTTCTTCAAGCCCCCCCCCCAAAAAAAAATAGACTAGCCCCCCGTACAGTTATTTATGATCGTTCCCCAAGGAAGTGGGATGTGAAGAAGTATTAATAATGATCAGATCATTCCTTGTCGTGTTGAAGTTTAATCGAAAGATATATGAGTACTTCAGGAACACATGCAATCTTATATACAATACCACTATTATTCATATAATATTCATAATAGATAATAGTGGGAAATGCTTGTTCAATGCCGTTGAAAATTCGTATGCTGTTCAAAATTCTAAAACGAAACGCCTTCTGTATAAAAAAAACTTTCTCACTGTCATCCTCCCCCACCCGCCATTTGTAAGTAGTTTGAGTGCTTTTTCAGGTAGATTTCAGAACAACCTACAACAACTATATCAAGGGAAAGCCAATGGCACATCGTTTCCACTCTCTGCAAGACACAGTCGAGAGCAAAGAACGACTAAATGCTGAGGCTCAAGAACTGCTAGAAGAGAACTTGCTGAAGGTCACCGTCGTACTGGGTGATCACCGTTACGTGGTCTTCACGGAAACGCCAAAAACCAGCGTGTCCGGACTTTCCTCCCAGTTGGGGGGCGTGCTCAACTTGTGGATGGGCATCACACTCTTTCTCTTTGTAGAGATTGCAGAAATGTTTGTGAGAATATGCTGCACTGACCACAAGAGCACAGTGAAAGTAGTGCATGCTGCGAAGTAATTTTAGATTCAAGATTTAAGAAGTCTCTACATGCGTTACAAATGCTGTAAAATGATTTTTGTGTACACTGTCAATCACTTGTGTCTTTTTACTATGGATTTTTACTATGGTGAAATTGCTAGCGCGAGTACACACGCAATGTACACACGTATAAACTTACTAAGAACAAATAAACCAAACGTTTTTTAATCCAAAGTTTTTTTTTCATATTTAACTATGCGTTGTTCCAAAAAGGTACATCTACGTATCTCTAAATCACTGGGTGGTCATCGTATTTTAGATGAATCCTGCAAAGGACGTGTTTTATACCTGTAATCAAAATACGCCAATATTATGACCTACGTAAGGAAATTAAGATATTGAAGACAGGCATTGTGGATATGGGTATTTGTATAAGGTCTGACTATTAGTGCATAACAACTAATTGTGAGTTACATTTGCGTTTGGCATAGTCTGCTATAGCTACTATCACGATGATGGTCCCAACGGGATCCCTGGGATTCCTATTTTTACCTGAAATACAGTGCAAATCGTTTTATCTTCCGTCACATAATATAGCTTTTAGAGAGAGAAATAACAACTTGTACCATGATAGAAAAACCTGTGCACAGAATGCCTATTGTGTAGATTGCATATCAAACCTCTCCCTACAAACAGATTGAATGAAATCGGTGGTAGTTGTTGGTCTAATTCTGCATGAGCAGCCACTGTCACAACAGGCAGCTTTACCCTAATCACTGTGCACACATAGTAAATTAACAGCATAACCGTTTACTTATTGATACCTGTCGGAATATGGCCACACGTTGTCCCAGTACAAAGGTAGTCATGTTGAGGTTTAATCTGGTCTCTTTTTGAGGATTCGGAACGGGAAAAGTGTAATTGTTTGGGTGGTTTCTTCATAGAGGTGGCATCAATTGGATGTTATACTGTGTATGCAATTAGAAGCTATACAAATATCATAACTTTATATATTACCTGCCTGCAAACCTTCGATAGAAATCTACCTTTGTAGGGAATGACAAAAGCCATGCTGGATCTACATACAAATTGTAGTCTTTACAATTGAGTAGAGCTATACACTGGGCATTCCGTATCAACTCACACAAATTCTTTGATTCTCTTTCCAAAGGTGACGCACATGTAGAACAGAGAGTTTGGTGGCTGCGGGAGCGAACCCCGTGCTATCTTGGCCCCAGCATGGATTAGTAAGGGACTGTGAGTGGGGGGCCGTAGCACAATCTCATGTGATTCTATGCACGATTGATAGCAAACATGCTGAAACCGCCTGAAAATGTAATATTTTAATGGAATGGGGGGTGGGGTTGGGGTGGCTCGAATCTGTCTATGAACACATGTATACAAATCCACACGAAAGCAAGAGGGTAAATAGTGGAACCTTAGTACACATATACTGACTACTATTAGAGGGTGTCCGGCATGCCGTAGCATGCTTGTCTGGTCGTCCTCATTGGCTGGCTGTATTTCTGGCGGGAAACACGTAATTCTGAGGTACGTCACATTGAGCTTCATGCAGTTTCCAGCCCCACCACTTATCCTGTAGTCGTTTGTTCTGTCACCAACGTTCATATATTTCCCTTGAAGTATGCGAATTGCTTAAGAATGTGCTAAGATAAACACAAGTTCATGCATGCAAAAATATATTGATATAAATTGTACGATCTAGGAAACGAAAATAAATCAATGTAGATTCAAAATATACCATATTAATATATGGTAAAATTCCAGCATGGGCTTTTTTGGCCTCTTTTTTAGACTGAATTACTTCATGCCGGCCGTGCATATCTGATACATCGGCGTCATACAAGTCACTTGAAAGATATTTGCAAGTTATTAGGAAATGCAACTCGTATTACAATTTTTGTTTACAAGATTCAAATGATTATGGCTTGAAGTAGTTACACACGTTAAATGAAAACATTTTATGCTGCTGTAGCCAAATAGATATGGTGTACATGTTGGACTCATGACCGGAGGGCCTGGCATTCAAGTGGGTGTTGAGCTAACTCGTCCAAATCGCTGGCACCTTATTATTGTTTTGTACCTATACCACTGGCAGATTCATGTTTTTTAGGGGGACGGGGGGGGGGCACTTAAGGCATTTTATGGGTTCTGTACGCGCGATGGATGGCCAAAATCCCCATAGAAATGAAGTATTTTGGTGGAAAAAGGGGGAACACGTGGCCTCGCCCCCCCCCGATCTGCTGCAAATGTTGTTAACAGTGACGAGGAACGACGGGTCTTATGTAAATTTATCATGCTGAACTCCTCGACTTTCTAACAAAATTATCAAACTTTTGTTTATCCAGCTTTTACATCTCATTTGGTAGGCCTGTTTCCCACATGTGTTGGACTTTATTTGAAAAGTAAGACACTGCACAGGTTGCGTGATAATTTTTTTACAGTGACTCAACCTACCATTGATCGTTTTGGAAAGTTTTTAAGGTGATGTGTTGTGTCAACATCCGGGTGTGTTTGATCAGGATTGACACAATGGAAGATAAACCGGCCGAAATAGGGATATAGGTTAAATCTGATTTGCAAGTACTGTGATTGGAGAAAATAATGCTACATCGAAACCTCCCATTTAAAAACACCTGCCTTATGCGGACACATCATTTCTCTCGTTTCACGTTCCGTAAATATCATCGCAATATATGCAAAATTTGAAAATGATTTTACAGAAAATTATTTCCAGAATGAACATGGCAGCATCATTTTTTTTTACAATAATAGCAAATGGTATAAAAACTTGAAACTTGAACAATCGAGGAGCTGCTTTACATGATGAGATGCATTTTACAATAAGTGGTCGAACTTTCCAATGGGGGCCACGAAGTAAATTGTATAATATTCACAGCTGACGAATATGGACAGTGCTCCCTAATTCAATGAAACTAACACTGTACTGGTCATTCTGAGCTAACTGTATAAAATAGTTATTGAATGGAGAAGGTCGGCAAATGACCTGGTAACAATGAACCGCCAGCAATGAGTCAGTCATATCAATATCATATTCCAACTTTCCCACAAGTTCAAAATTAACACCATGACCCAAGGCCTGGCCAGGGATAGAAACGAAATCCTTCGATTAAAGAGAAATCACATGTTAACAGGAAGCAAAAAAAGAAACACCGAAGACGGAATGAGTGCGCCACTCCTACACAGTGTTTGTTTTTACGTTTTTCTTTGCCTTTGCCTTTTTTGTGTAGAATGTTGGAATATTATGGTAAATGCATGCACATTAGGATGCATGATCAGATGTTTGATTTGCAAACACTGGGGGTGGGGGTTATTTAAGCCGGGGGGGGGTGGGGGGGGGGTGAGGTCAGAAGTTAGAAACACCGAAGTCTAAAAAAAAAACTTCCGACCCCCCACATCTTAAATAATAACTCAGCCCTTACATAATAATGTGTATGTACATATGCCATTCAAATTTGTGTAGAATAAATATATCAACGTAAATGATAGATTTCAAGCAAGTCTTCAACGATTGCAAAGTCAAAGTTACAACACTAGGATTACTGTCGTAAACTGAGCAAAACTATTAAAATGAATGTTAATTGATAGATATATATCCACAAGTGCTCATTGATAGGTCGCCTTGTTTAGACGTGGTTACAGTAAGTGAATTGTATACACGTTAAAATCAGCTGTGCTGTAATATATACAGTACAGATGACAATGTAAATATTTGGGCGTCGAGAAACCTTGTGTCATTCTCCAGTTGGGTTACTGTTTATACTTTTACTTCATTTTTTTTCAATGTTTCATTTTTTCCACAAACCTTATTTCAAATTTTGAATGCTGTTATTGTTTGAGATACAAAGTCATTATTAGGTTCATCATTATATCACTAGTAGCAGATACTGTATAATTAAACAAGCGCAGGTCTTGCTACGCAAAATTGCCTCTGTGTTTTAGGGCGTGGAGTTTATATTAGGAATCGTTCACAAATGGCATCATCACACTTTCGGGCATTTGTTTTTACTCCGTATCATCATGCGTCATCCTGCGACCCCCGCCCCTCTTCTACATCCTATTTTTTTTAGAAATCAATCTTGATTTTATTTGGGCCCACATAGTTTAGCAGAGAAAAAAAACCTTTACAGATTATTATAGTGCAGATCACTACCATGAGTCATACTTCCACGGTTATTTAGCAGTGTTTTGTCAGGGAAGGATATACATGTACATATAACGCACAGCTGATTTGCACGAATAACTTATCTGTGCATCATATTAACATGAGGTGCAATTTGAAAACTTTATCAATATTTTTAACGCTATGGCTACAAAATGTGGAAAGTAGTCACTTTGACCCTACTATAGGTGAGTGTTGCATTCGGCTATCTTCTATTTTTGCATGATTAGTTTGATAATACAACTCGCAATTGGAAAATCACATTGCGTACGTTTGGGTCACTATCATAATGCACATTACGACTATCATATAAAAAGGTAAATAACTATATACACGGTTGGATTTGATTGGCTAGTATTAAAGACTATGGTAGACTTTGTTTGATATTTGTATGTATCTCATCTACTATACCATATCATGGTAATAAAATAAATCAAATTGAATGAAATAAAAATCACACATAATAGAAACATAACTGAATCCAGCCAATCAAAACTACTTCCTGATTGATTTAATGACAAACGAAGCTCGGGGCTATTGATGAAAATATCTAATTTGTGAGTAGAGTACATAGGACTGTGTCAGCTTATTTCAATAAAAGTAACGTGAGCATAACTAGAGATTAATTCCAACCTAAAATGGATATCCTGGCTCCCCTGATCTTTGTGCCTGTTAGTTACCCTTCAATATAATGATAGGAATGAGTATGGTTTGTAAAGTAGCACACACACCCACAACCTCTCTCCCATGATGCTGCGTCCCATGATTTGGTATTTGGTATTTGGTATTTATATTTATTTTGAGTGAAATCTTGTGGACACAGTTGATGATGACAACCGATGAAAACATGGTATCAACTTTGAATATTGTCATTCAATGGACATTGAATCTATTAGTTGGGCGGGCTTATAATGAAGTGGGATGTAGGGAAAATGATAAAAATAGGGATGTTGGAAAATAGCTTAAAACGAAGAGGTATGTTGGATTTCAAGGAAGTGGGATATCGGAAAAACGCATTAAAGTTTGTGGGATGTGGGGAAAAGGCAAAAGAATTAGAGAATTTAGGGATGTGGGAAATAATGCCAAAAATAGAGATGTGGTATTTCTACACGCCTTACCCCCCCTACCACTGCCCCAATTAGTGACTAAGTTTTAAATGGCTTTCTGAAAATCCCATTCATGAGATATAAAAATTGACATAGAAGATATTCACTATGTATGTAATCATTGTAGCAAGTTTGAATGCTCAATTTCAAGTGATATTGACACAATTGAACAAAATCAGTATATGTAAAAAAATCTCTAAAATGGTTCTGTGTAATGCAAAGTTCCAAAAAATCTATTCACACAGTTTGAACGAAATCAACTCAACTGCTGAGACATACACAATGAGAAAGTATACACTAAGCGAAACAAACACAATACTGTCGCTTTGGCTGGAGACTCAGTTTTGTAATTCCGTGCATTGTCTGATATCCATAGATCAAAACACGTGCGCACCATTGGAATTTCAATGTAAGAATGGCCAATGCTTGGATATAAGAGTTGAATGCAATGGCGTCAATGAGTGCCATGATGGATCTGATGAATGGGCATGTGGTGAGTCCAAAGTTTTACTTCAATGTAGTGTACAATGATGTTTTTATTTGGTGTATGGTATTTTATCTCATATTGAAATTATTGTCTACTATTTGGAATAATCTTACGTCCATTTGACTTTTAATTGTAGTGAGTACTAATATATGTTTTCAGCATAACCTCCCAAATTGTGATTGTAATTTTACATTATAATGATACTGGTGACAGTAAAAAACAGAAAGACGCTTTGGCCCCCATTTCACATGGCCGATCTTAGACTCAGATCCTCCAAAACACGCCCGATCTGTCATTTCGGGGTGGATCGGCGGATTTGTGTCAATATTTATTACGTAACTGTTTGAAGACGAAGCTTGTCATAGTCACTGAGCCGTACAAGCCGTTAGAGACGTTGTAGGTGACGGGAAATGGCCGAGACAGAAGAAGCATTCTGAAGAGGTGTGATGATCGGCTGCCAGAAATAGCGGCTTCGTGGCCATTAAACCCTGAAATATCATCAGCTTTGGTCTTTCAACACGTGTTTCTCTTCAAAACAGCAGCATGACGGACCTAGGGCCGTACCCACAATCTAGTCTGTGTATATGTTCGTCTCTGTTGGTGAGCATCAACTTGAACATCTTCAAGGCCGCCTTCTGAAGCTTCATCATCTTCATCTTCTACGGTCTCTTGTATTATTCTCTCTTCTCTCCTCATTCTGGTGTTGTTGTTGAGCTACAACACGATTAAGTGCAACGGCTGTCATTGTTACAATTATTCGTTGCCTAATCATTGTAAATACGTCTTTGAGTTTAACCCTTCAAAGACACAATGAACAATGACCCCCGTGACCTTTCTGATAGCCAGGCCTAAGATGAGATATTGATGCCAAATACTTGCATATCATATTTTATTTTATTCCCATAGCATCTTCGCATGCAATGTGTGCACCCGGATTATTCCAGTGTGGCAATGGTAGATGTCTGGATATGAGAAGCCGGTGTAACGGCTTTGATGAATGTGGCGATGATTCCGATGAAATTAACTGTGGTAAGTTTACAGTAAATTGTGCTTTCTCTCCTTAACATGACACGGTTTTATCCTTGAAGCGTTTTTAGATACAAATATGTTCACAAAAAACTCCACCTTTGTAAAGTCGAAGTCCAGAGGGAATGTAATGAGATCAATAAATGAACATATTATGTTGTTAGAAAAAACAACATTCACCTAATATTGTTGTACTATTATCCGATGAGAAAGATTTAGGTTTGACGCCACATATTTCCACCCCAAACCCAATCTCACAAGATGCAAAAAAAACACACACACAAACAGGAGTAGTCTATACCAACTTTTATCATTTCAAATATTTCAGGCATAAAGAAGGCACCATCAAGAGATCCATATATAGCCCGTGATATTGTGGCTCCTATGGGTAGCCGTGTGGTTCTTCCCTGTCGCACTCAAGGAAACCCAAAGCCAACCATCCACTGGTACAAAGACAGGTACATTTCTAAATACAAACTCGATAGAGTTATCATTTTTTTTCAATATTAAACTCAGAGCTGCATCATCAGTGTGTGTGTGTGTGTGTGTGTGTGTGTGTGTGTGTGTGTGTGTGTGTGTGTGTGTGTGTGTGTGTGTGTGTGTGTGTGTGTGTGTGTGTGTGTGTGTGTGTGTGTGTGTGTGTGTGTGTGTGTGTGTGTGTGTGTGTGTGTGTGTGTGTGTGTGTGTGTGTGTGTGTGTGTGTGTGTGTGTATGTGTGTGTGTGTGTGTGTGTGTGTGTGTGTGTGTGTGTGTGTGTGTGTGTGTGTGTGTGTGTGTGTGTGTGTGTGTGTGTGTGTGTGTGTGTACACGCGCGTGTGGAGGTGAGTGTGGCGTGTCTGTATGCAGGGGAGGGGTTGGGATTTAGCCTTCACTATCCACCTTAGAGCATATGAAATAGATTTGAAAAAATCCGGACTTTTATTGACACCCCCTCCCCAATGCAGATGTATAGATCCGCTCCGCATCACACATCACCTGAATTATTTCAAAGCACGCTGTATGGGGTTCTCATTTTATCTTACAGATCGCCCCTTCGATTTGATGTTGCGAATGATGCTAAGTACAGGCTTCTCTCAGATGGATCGCTCGAAATTTCTAATGTGAGCGTTAATGATGTGAGATTCACTTGCAAAGCATCAACTACTTTTGGAAATGCAGAACAAGTCTATAATATTATTCATGGTAAGAATGAGGAAGGTGCTCAGTACTTACCTCTTGCTGTGGTTAACTATCTGTGGTCCAGTACCTAATCATCATAAAAATGGATGATTGTATAGACAGTATATTTACTTTACAATGTTACTGGGTTTCCTTGGATGAGTTCATTGTTTTCGAATTTTGATATAATATTTGTGAAATTTTCATATTGCAAAATAGAAAATTTACTTACTAGACTGATAGTTTGAATCAATTCTGTGATATTTTCAAAATATTTCTTTACAGTGCACATGTCTGGTTGAAGTAGTCAAACTAGTGATACATTTTGTGCTATGCATTACGGAAAAAAAGAACAACAACAGTTATTGCAAATATTCTATAGATAACCATGCAATGCCTCTGCTGGGTACACAGTAAATGTCGCCGGAAACAGTTGTGATTGTGAAATTTTCAATTTTGTATGCTACTCTATTATTTTATTATAATAGCATAGCAGAAATATGACAAGCGCACGCTTGCAAACCAAAAGGCTTGAAAATTAGGGCTATGTATGGGGTTTCTTTGAAATATCAACCTTAAATCATATAGATTTTATTACAACGTACACGTACAAATGACATGTTCTTCAAATGAGTCCCCATCTTAGGCCTACCGCAAAAGTATGTCACATTAAGTCTTGTGTAAATACGGTATAAACACAGTTGACTACAGGTGGTTTCAAAGGTATTATATAGGCAAATTATGTATACACGCGTGATGTTACAGACATTGAAACATTCTACAGAAATCTACAGAAACACACGAGGCCCATATGATGCCTGCTTGGGACCGTCAGGGGTGAAATTTTTGTTCATTTTGAATTTTGTATATACATTGTAAATTGGGGTAAATCAATGTGCGACTCTACAACATATCACCTCAAATATTCTTTTTATTTAGCCCCCACCCCTAATTTCACATATGTGATGATAGCTCCATATGCTCCATATAAAGCCATAAGTTGCTCAACACCCAACTAGAGCCAACCATAAATCCCATGACCCACTTGTTACAGTTTCCTATCAATATGGTTTTTGGTCCGTCCCAATTATATAATGTCAATGGTACCAATGGTACTGCTGCATGTTTTCTGTTCCCTAGCAACTGTTGCTAAGGGACAATAACAATAAATAAATCTCCTTAGTCTTGAAATGCTACATTTTACTCATTAGATATCAAAATTGGGTCACATAAATGAAAATAAAGGCTCTTAGTTTGTCGTTACTATGGGTAATCGGTTCCCTAGACAACAGTTGCTAAAATAGGGGTCCGAATGTTTGGCACCACCTCTGGAAATGAAGGGTAGGTAGTCACGAATCATCGTACCAAGTTTCATGCTTTTATCATTAACCGAGTAATTTTGATGAAAATCTGCTGAAATTGATTGCACTACAACACCCACCACCAGACCCGACCGGGAATAGAACCCATGACCCACTGGTTACGAGTCCAACTCCCTATCCAATCGGCCATGAAAGCACATTTATATTATCTTTGGAGTTATATTTCACCCATTTGACATCGACTATAGAATATTGGAGTAGGGCTTGGATGGCAAAGAAATATGTTGTAACTACTCAAAGTCATCCATCATAACAAAAGAAACATTCACATCCACAAATATCAAATACACTGTGATATATGAGTGTCGCATTCACATTACAGACCGTGATGAATGTCGTGTGAACAATGGTGGATGTGCACACACCTGCACTAACTTAGAAAGAAGCTACAGGTGTAAATGTCGTCCTGGGTTTGTACTCAACAGTGATGGCACAAAATGTAAACTATGGAACAACTTCATTTTAAATTGTTACTACATTTTGATGTCTCTATTCAATATCAAATTGAATATCTAGAATGGGATGATTTAATTTTAACAATATACAAAAAATCCAAACAATATATTGGTGTAATCATCATAATGCAAAAAAACAAAATTTATTACCCATATCACAGACAAAAATGAATATCGTCTGAACAATGGTGGATGTGCACAAATCTGCAAAATACACAAGGAAGCTACAGATGTAAAAAATCGCCCTGGGGTTTGTGCTCAATAGCGGGCCGGCAGAAACTGTGATGGTATGGAAGACGTATTTGGGGCCTGGTGCCAATTGCTTTTATTCATTTATATGTTAAACCCAGTGTTTTATACACTGCTTGTACTACTTTGCGTCCGGCCCATCCGTTTTCTTGACTGATCCATCCGTCTGTCCGTAAAGTCCGGTCCATCCGTTTGGGCTTGTTACCCTCCACAGGTCGCATCGTTTGAGCTAGATGCTCACCTGGCATGTCGGTTGGAAATGGTGACCACAAGAACCTCTATTTCATATGGGCCCAAACAATGGTATTTGGGCCCGTTAGGGCCCAATTATTAGGTCCATTTTACTAGTGAATCACATTCTTACTATTTGAATGCACCATTAAAATCAATATTCTATAACCACAAACTCCAGACATCGGCTCCAAAAAATGCATGCATTTCTTGGTAATAGATGATACTGCTACAAATCAATAATCAGCCAATATATAGACAGTGACATTCCAGTGTATTAAACACTGGTTTGCCCTCACCGGGGGGCGCTTTTCATTCCAGTGTTTTATTATACACTGGCTTGTACCAATTAATTGCGTATCCATCCGTCCATCCCGTCCGTCCATCCATCCATCCCGGTTTGTTACCCCTCCTCACAGGTCGCATCGTTTGAGCTAGGATGCTCAAATTTGGCATGTCGATTGGAAATGGTGACCACAAGAGCCCTATTTCAAATGGGCCCAAACGGTTCATATTTGGGCCCATTTGTCGGCCCATTATTAGGTCCATTTTACTAGTATTCAATATGCTTTAGAAAGCATATGGAAAATCAATATCATATAAGGCAGCAACATTAGTCTGTCTGGTGCTGTTAGCTGCTGAAATATGAATATTGATTTTTGCTACAAATATATAGACAGCAGTTCCAGTGCTTTTCCAGGTATTAAACACTGGTTTGTCACTCAGGCTTTTTATTTTTATATCAAACAAAGTATATCTATGAACATTGTGAACGAACGTTTATTTGTATTGTAATGTAGGAAGCTACAGATGTAAATGTCGTTCTGGGTTAAAAAGTTATGAATATAAAACGTATGGTGATATTGAGGAAGACATAATTGGGGCCTGACGTTTAATATATTTTATACATTTCATAAGCTAAACATTGTACACTTTATTTATTTATTCATTCAAAGGACTCTGGCCAGATAAGATTTTGGCACATCTTATTGAATGATTTTATTACTAGTTACAGTAACATCACAAGGGTTAGTTAAGAAAATAAAACTTTTGCATTGAGTCTTCTGACAGTTTACATTTTGCAAGCACGCATTTTGTTAACATTTCACATTACAGACCAAGATGAATGCGTATGAAAGAAGGTACATTGGATTGCACATTTATAAATTACGAAGCAACAGAAGGGAGCTCAATTTGTGTGACAAAATGTGATGTAACCTCATGCCAACTAGACAAATCTCAATAAATGTCCCGCCCAATCGTGGACCACACCTACGAATGAGTTGATTGGGTCAGAAACTGCGATGCCAGAAACTGTGATGGTGAGTATATTTTCACTCTATTAACAGTGTAGTTCATTATAGACAATATGCGCATGTAGTAGAATTAATTTAATTCAAAACATTGTATTTATTCTTTTCAACCACATTCTGTCATCATATCTCAATACAGTAGAGCTTCAACCATTGCATTGAAACTAAAGTTTACTTAAAGCAAAAAATATTGTTAACATTTGACATTACAGACCAAGATGAATGTCGTGAACAATGGTGGATGTGCACAGACCTGCACTAATACAGAAGGAGCTCCAGGTGTGGATGTGGTGCTGGGTCATGCACGTCAATAATGATGGCAGAAACTGTGATGGTGAGTAGACATAGCTTGATTCATAATAATCATTTAACATCCCACTACATTTCGGTGTATTTCATCTTCAAGCATGCAGTAAATGTAATGAAAATAAAATTACTCGTGACTGTCAGACAGGGGCTCTAGTAATGCTGCTCAGATATGCTTATTAGAGGATATAAGCGGCAAACTGTTTAAATGATGCAATGGGTAAAGTCTAATCAAGTTTAATGCAATATGATTGCTTAAGATGCAGTTCAGTTTACTTACATCCACACAGAGCCTGCTCCAAGCATAGAAAAATATTTCCCACGTACGGCTTGGCAGGTGGGACTCTTGTCACGCTTAGGGAGGTATCCTAAGACCTAGTTTCACCCCCAAGATATATGTTGGAAACCACATGTGCACTGTCATATCCCAGTACGTATTGATACATTACATAATTTTTCATATTACTCAATAATGGTTTTTATTCCGGTGTATGTTAGTCTGTTTAAAAATTAAATTTTTGTCTATTATTGATTAATAATCTTATGCCCATTGGATTTTTTTATTTATAATGAGTATTAATATATGTTTAATATATGTTTTCAGCACTATCTCCAACATTGTGATTGTAACTCCTCATTATAAATGACACTGGTGCCAGTAAAACCAGAGAGACCCTTTTTTAAGAAGTCACCAATCATATTAAAGTACGGGGTAATCTACAGCGTTTGTAATGTTGACACACAAAAATTTTGTATATAAAAAGCAGATCCAAAGATTGAATATTCTTCCCCAATCCACCATTATTATGCCACATTAAACTTTCATGTTACATTTTAAACAAACGCATGGGTTTTTCACTGGGAACAAAATATCTATTCATGTTCAAAATCCATATTTAAATTGTGTAAAGTTCAAATACACCTTGCATTGATAGTCTGCTTTGTCTCTTTGAGGTCAAATGCCCAGGGAGGATGAGGACCTTGCATCACATGATCACGTCCAGGGTCCGTATTCAGGGACCCGGTGATTTTGTTTTTTAATGAGGACTTTTGAACTCCATTTTTTCAGGTTCTTAAATCCCTGAAATTCAAAAACACTTAAGAAAGATGCAAATCTTTTAGATTCTTAATTTTCCTGTATTTAAAAAAGATTCACATGTTCCATAATTCCTTAAAGTTTAATTTTTTGATTTGAAGATGGAGTAAAAAAATGATGTTAGTCCTTTTATAAAAAAAGGAAAATAAGGATGATAATTGAAATAAATTTCCTTTGATCTTTTTGAGTTCGCTGGTCCCCGCACGAAGCCGTATTTGGCACCAACGGACTCCGTCTGCCTCCGTACCACATAAAATGAACGCCGTTCACCTCTGCTGTACGCCGCTGTACGCCGCAAGAGCTCTGTGCATGGGTTTCATGTCTGTAATTGATAGCCTACATGACAAAAACCCTATGAAAATAAGGTGGTATTATTGTGGGGTAAAGGGGGCACCCCTGCGATCCCCCTGGATCTGCCTATACTATACCAATTTACAATAATCCCAGCGGGCACAAGACGTCGGATCAACATTGATCCAACGTTGATGTCTGACGTTGTATCAACGTCAGGCAATCAACGTCAGGGTGACGTTGAAAATCTGTTGTTGTGTCAACGTCAGGCAATCAATGTTGGGGTGACGTTGAATTTACGTTGGCTGACATCACAACGTAATACTAGATCAAAAGTGTTCAAAGAACACTACGTCGCTAGAACAACGTTGACTTACAGAGATACATACTGTTTACAAACACTACGTCAATGACACTTCTATGTGAAAGTATACAATGTACTAACATAATAAACCACGAACTACAAAGGATCACGTAATCCGTGCAAGGCGGTGTGCGTTATTGGTTGAACGGTTGACGTTTGAAAGAACACGTCAAGGGCACTGTGATTTACGCTGGTCGCTCTGTATTCTAGGAAACCTGATTTTTTTCTTGCTGGCTAAGTGCATTGAATATCAGTAAAATTTCATAAATAGCCTTCTAACATACACAATTTAATTGGCAGAGCGCCCAAAATCGAATCACTTCGGTGTCGCCTCATACTTCATAGCTGTGTAAAGTTTGAACAAAATCTGTGTAATGGTAAAAGCTCTAGCTTGTCTGGAGACATACATACATACATACATACATACATACATACATACATACATACATACATACATACATACATACATACATACATACATACATACATACATACATACATACATACAACATACATACAAAACGGCATACATACATACATACATACATACATACATACGCTTGTATACATACATGCATACATGCATACATACATACATACATACATGCATAGATACATACATAGATACATAGATACATAGAAACGAAGTGATCACAAGGCTTTCGCTTCAGCTACTGAAGCGATGCAATAACCATAATCCAACGTCAGGCTGACGTCAGTGTGCCTGCTGGAATATAGTAAGTGAGTTCAGAAACTTGTGGGGTATACAAGATGTCGTCCCTAAACAATACGATGTCTGTGGAGAGACAATTATAAATAATAGCATTTATTACAATTACTGGGGAGGAGTTGTCCAGCATAGGATGTTCTGATTTGATAGTTTATCAAGGTTATATCTGTGCCATTATTCAAATTCTATTTGTCACTACATTTCATGAATCTCTTTCTATGGCATAATTATCCATATTATTCTCTTGATGATCTATTGTAAAAACCAGCATGGAATCAGCCTTAAAAAAAGCTCACATAAAAATAGTCAATGCCAATTCTCAAAGTTCCCTTTTATACGCACTACCTCCGCGCATGCTCCGTCGGCAAATTGAATCAAAATATCATATGCGATGGAGTAAAAAGCTCCGCTGTGTCCGCTTTAACCTGTTTGGCGGAGTCCGCCAAACTTAGCCGGACTTCGCCGCCGGATTCCGCTGCTCTCCGCCGGGAATTTCCCCATGTTATTTTCTCCCCCTGTCACTCCGTCAGCGGAGCCTCCATGTCTCCGATTGCAAGAGTGCGCCAACGGAGGCATGACACTTCGCTTGAGCCATGGTTTTCTGGCGACTGTCACCCCCAATTTCAGTTCACCAGGGTTCCCAAGACTCATAATTTGACTCCGGCAGAGTCCGCCATACACATTTTACACTCCGCACTAGCAAAATTTCTCTCCGCCTGACTTCGCTGCAGTGGAGGTCTGTGGGGGCGAGGGTGTGTGCTCGAGGGCTTATTTCTCCGCCTGCGGACTCACTTCTAGTCCGCCAGGAAGGGAAAATTTTGCACGAGTTTGAATTTTTTAGAAGTTTTCACACTTCGTGCGCGTATGGCACGCGGAGTCCGCGTTCCGCCTGTCCACTCTGACACAGGGGTTAATTGTGATCCAGTATGCACGATACAATAAGATGAGGCATGGAAGACGAATGATCTGACATTTCTCCTTCAAATACTTAAACTTCGTCACATCCATGGCAGATCTTACCAAAACAGGTGTTTGTCACAAATTCCCGGAAAGCCTTCTTACATGCATAGCTCAGGTCTACTTCATCCACACTGTCTTGACACTCCTACACCTTGTCCTGAGATCACCCACCACTGTTCTACCAGTAGCCCACTACCCATTCTGACAGATTTCATTTAGTTTTTGTTGTTTTTGTTGTTTTTTGTGTGTCTAATTGTCTTATAGGATATGTCTTAACTGTAAATGTTCTGCACATCAACCAGACATAATGAGAGGCTTGGGTCTGAAACATATGCTTACACATTGTATATACATATTAAACAATATGTACATGTAGTAGAATTGATTATTATTTATATGTTAAGCTGTACATTCTGTCATCATATCTTGCCACTCCATCTCTTTAACCATTGCTCGCTCATATGCTCTTGAAAGCTCTCCATTTGCACAGTTCAGTTTGTTTCTTGTTTTCCTATATTTGAAGTTTGTTTTAGTAGGCCTATTAAGCGCTACCCATTTTTTGAAAGATCTCTTCTTAAGGAAAATGTTCATTCAATGTGTGTGGAACAATGTCAATGTATTTTTCCAATTGTAGATATTCTAATTATATCTGGCAAAAGCTCAAGATGTACTTGCTAGGGATTTAATTTCATACTGTGTTTCATATATGTGGTTTTAATCAAGAAGAAGATTAACCAGTGAGTGCTATATCACTCTTCACACACTCCATATATAAAGATTTATCATATCAAAACATTTTACAATGAAGCAATTTATAATTTGAAATCATTAGTTCCTGTTATTAATCATTTGGTAGAAAATTTGTAATGAAAATTATTATTTTTCATGAACATGTAAAGAAATTGCTTGGAATAATCATAATTCTCATGTGAAAAGTGCATAGTTATATTGTTAGATGCAATCGTGTGAGATGTTTACTTTTTAAGTTTGAAAACAATCATAATAATACTAAATCAAAAATTTCAAAATTTATACAATTGGATATTGTATTGAAAGAGGAATAATATGTGGGGCCTGGTGTTTGATTTTCCTTTATATGTAACATAAACTAAAGATGCTACACCTTATTAAAAGGACTACTTCAAGATCAACATTTGACATATGTAAAGAAGTGGTTTTATTACAAACACAAACGTTTCATGGCTAAATTAAGAAAGTAAAAAATACATTGAAACTTAAGTTTACTTAAGGCATATACAGGCCTACCAAACCGTCTGCTAAGCTTACTCGGATGTTTTCGTTACTTCTTAATGCAATTATTATTTTTTTCAATTGCCACACATGTATCAAATCCTCAGATCAAAACAACCTAGTGTTTGCATTTAACGTAACTTCGTTTCCATAGCACCAATAGATATAAGTCAAAATGCACAAAAAAAGGAACAGGAAACCCATTCCATGGAGGTTTTCACGTAGAGTAATTATTCATGTATCAATTATGCAATAATATGCCTAACCTCTGTCATTAAAGACTGGTATAAACGTTTATATTCATCACCTATACAAGACTCTAGCTTATAGAGATTAACAGTGATGCATGTTCATAGGTGATTTTCAATCTCAGTCTGCAAATAGAAATCACAACGTAACTGGTAATTGTAATATGTGCAATGTTACCCATGCACAGCCCCAAACTAATACATTATTCATTATCCATGTGCTCTATTCATAGAATGTGTTTGGTAGGCCTGTATATTGTTAACATTTGACATTACAGACCGTGATGAATGTCGTGTGAAGAATGGTGGATGCACACATCTGCACTAATACAGAAGGGAGTTACAGCTGTGAATGTGATTATGGGTTTGTGCTCAACAGTGATGGCAGAAACTGTGATGGTAACTATGTATACTATGCAACTTCTTCATTTTTGGACGAAAATGAATGTCGTGAGAACAATGGTGGATGTGCACACACCTGCACTAATACAGAAGGGAGCTACAGGTGTGGATGTCGTCCTGGGTTTGAGCTCAATAGCGATGCCAGAAACTGTGATGGTGAGTATATTTTCACTCTATTAACAATGTAGTTCAATATAAACAATATGTGCATGTAGTAGAATTAATTAATTCAATTCATTATATTTTATTATATTAAACTACATTCTGTCATCATATCTCACCACTCCGTCTCTTCAACCATTGCATTGAAACTTAAGTTTACTTAAAGCAAATATTGTTAACATTTGACATTACAGACCAAGATGAATGTCGTTTGAACAATGGTGAATGTGCACAGACCTGCACGAACACATTGGGGAGCTACAGGTGTGAATGTGGACCTGGGTTTGTGCTCAACAGTGATGGCAGAAACTGTGATGGTGAGTAAATATATACATGTAGGCTAATTCACTTATCATTTAACACCCCCACTCCCTTATGATGTATTTCTCACATTCAAGCATGCAGTAAATTTAATGAGGATAAAACACTCGTGACTGGGGGCTCTAGTAATGCTGCTCAGATATGCTTATTAGAGGATCTAAGTGGCAAACTGGTTTAAAATGATGCAATCGGTAAAGTCTAATAAAGTTTAATGCAATATGATTGCTTAAGATGCAGTTCAGTTTACTTACATCCACACAGAGCCTGCTCCAAGCATAGAAAACATATTTCCCACGTACGGGCCTCTGGCAGGTGGGACTCTTGTCACGCTTTCGGGGAGGTACCTAAGACCTAGTTTCACCCCCCAAGTATATGTTGGAAACCACATGTGCACTGTCATAGCCCAGTACGTATTGATACATTACATAATTTTTCATATTACTCAATAATGGCTTTTATTCGGTGTATGTTAGTCTGTTTAAAAATTAAATTATTGTCTATTATTGATAATAATCTTATGCCCATTGGATTTTTATTTATAATGAGTATTAATATATGTTTAATATATGTTTTCAGCACCATCTCCAACATTGTGATTGTAACTCCTCATTATAATGACACTGGTGCAAGTAAAAACCACAAAGACGCTTTCGATATGAAGTCACCAATCATATTGGCACTGAGGGGGCAATCTGCAGCGTTCAATGTCCCCACACGAAAAGATTTTGTATATAAAGCAGATCCAAAGATTGACATATTCTTCCCCAATAACACCATTATTGCGTGAGATATTTTTGTACACATTACATTTTACTCAACGCTTGAATCTTTTCACTCAAAACATAAATGTGATTTGTTTTTAAATAAATCAAGTTTATAATTGTGTAAAAGTTCATTTAGGACAGCTGTGCTTTCAATCAGTCTGTTTGTCTCTTTGACGCTAAATGCTCCAGGCAGTCGGGTTTCTCACGTCAGATGTCTCACGTCCAGGGTCACAGGGTTCAGTGACCCGGTGATCTTGTTTTAATGACTTTAGCTCCATTTTTTCAGGTTCTCAAATCATTGACATTCAGTTTAACACTTGTCGTGGAAGGATGCACATCTTTTCTTCTGTAAACTCGCGTTATTTAAAAACAAATCACGCTTATAATTACTTATGCCCAGTTTATGTTTTGATTTGAAGAAGGAGTAAAAACAATAATGTTACTATTTTACGCGACAGTACACAAAAAGATAGCCTTGCTATCTCAGTTTCTAAAAAAGCTATCTTTTCTATTTCAGAGGAGGTATAGATTTAACTGTAGAAGGAGAATATTTGGACTCCGTTGCCATCCATAAGCTGGTGGTTACCATGGTGCACAGCTACAATAAAAGCGGGGTTTATGAAACTGTGGAAACTACGACATTCATCTCGGTGAGCCAATGCAATGTTCATTCTTGTTTATACGTAGATTTTCACCTAGTTCTGCAAAGCACCAGACCCTTTGTCATCCTTACTCAAAGCGTATGTGCAGTGGCAGAGGACCCACGCATTCCTCTGGGTCCCAGAAATGATCAAATTTTGACAATTTTGGCCCTCATCCGGAACCTGCCACCCGTAAAGGGGTTGGGTTGGGTGGGGTTGGGGGGGGTGGGGGTGGGCGGCTCTTCCGCAGTCAGTTTGGGTATAAAGACAGCATAAAGACACCCAATTTTGATATGACAAAATGATATTTTATTATCTAAGACCCCCTATTTCTTTGTAACCAAATGTAAACCAAAGACCCACTAATTTCCCTAAATCTCAAAGCAAAGACCCACACTTTACCAAAAACGTAAACTGAAGTATCATGATGTTTTGTTGTTGCCTGCAAGTTTCATATAGATTCAATGTATTGTTTAAAACACCCATATCTAAGACCCCCTATTCTGACATAAACCATATTTAAGAGCCCCCATTTTTACAAAATATAATACCCCCCATTTTGAACTCACCGTGGATCATACTTACCCAAAATAGCTGTTAGTGCCCCCACCTCCCCGGGTCCTGCCACTGCATGCGCATACCCATTAATCAAAATCAATTTTGCTATATAGAAAATTAAACCGTAACTTCACTTCCCCTCATAACATATGAAGTGTGTACACATTGAACGTGCCCTACTTCTTCATAGATTCATTTTTTTTAATGATTAACAATATTATTTGAAAGTACAATGATGTGATTTGTCAAGGGTTTGCTTCCTAGGAATGTCGCGTTTTGAGCAGTTTGCGGTTAGTTTGTCCCACCCCAGCGTTGGAGCTGCCCCAGCAGTTTGAAAATGCCACCATTGACTCCTCAGACCCATCCAAGGACCGCCTTGAGGGGGAACACGAAGGTCCAGCCATTATAAGCCAGTTTGAAATCTCAAATGAAAGGTAGTGTGTCAATTGGATCTTAAACCATGCTGATTAAATGTCATTAATTGACTACGGTAAAACATCGCCATTACGAATGTTATTAGTAGTAGAAGTGTCCCCAAATATGAGGGGCCCCATTAGCTAACCAGACTTACATTGTATAGCCATTGGAGAATAAAAAGTCATCCCTATTTCCGAGGCATCACAATTTGAAAGGTGTTCCCATGACGACGTTTTACATGTACATGTACATGCACTAGATATTCTCATATTTATTTATGCCATACAGTGAAAATTTGGTATTCTTTAAAACCTGGTTATTAGAATTATAAATTGTTGTGTTTTCTCTTGTAGGCTACAATTCTATGTGAGTATCAAGTCGGATGGCATCACCTTTTTCGAAAATCGAGATCTGAAAAGTAGCATCAATGTCTATGCCAACCCTAAATTTGTCAAGTTTGATCCATTGGTGCAATATTTCAACCCAAATGCCGGAAGTTCAAGGATAACAATAAAGGTACTGTAAAGGGATTGAAATCCATAGATATCAAACGTGTGAATGATCCAGTAATATATATTTTCTACCAACCTGGGAGTTGGAATCGTGACCGGAAGTTTGTGAGAGCGATTCTACGTTGGGTTTGGTGATAGGTGTTGAACAAATTGCTCTCTCATGGATTGATATGTGATATTTATACGTTAAATAGGTACATGTCGTGCAAGTGAAAATGTAAATGTAAAAGTACTGGTATTACGGTCTCCTTCCCCGCAACACATGGTCAGACAACTTCACATTCACACCAGGGTCATCGGCATCCTTGTCACACTGATTATGTCTCTCAACTCCCTGAGGAACATACAACACTGGCTACACATATCATTTGCTGCTGTGCCGCAGAGATGCTAATGGCTCACATTACTTTTCACTCGCCTCACTTGTACCTAGTCAACGTTTAGGTTCGACGGAGCAGTGCGCAACTGTTTATGAATGAGTTTGCTCATACCCACCGCCAGACTCGAGCGGGATTCAAACTCACAACCTTAGGGACCATTCAGTATTTATGACAGGGTGGGGTAGGAGGAATTTAGGACGGGCCATGAACTTTTGTCACAATGTTTGGAGAGGTGGGCTATCAATTTTTTCACACACTTCTGAGGGGGGGGCTATCAATGTTTTCACATAAAATTTACCCCTATTTTTTTTAGAGATTTTGTACCAAAATTTACTGTTTTTATATTATGGATATCCATCAAATAGGATCTTAGTTAACTGACAATGAATGCATTAACTGTTGGGGTCCGGGTGGGTGGGGGTGGGGGTGTCATCAATTTTTGTCACATGAAATTGAGGGGGGTTACCAATTTTTTCACAGAGGTTTGAGGGGGCTATTAATTTGTTCACAGCAATTTTGGAAAATCCTCCTACCCCACCCTGTCACAAATACTGAATGGTCCCTTATGGTCACAAGTCCAACTTCCTAACCACGGCGTTACCACGCGGCCACAAAGTGCACACTAATGTTAGTAATGAGCATCATCCGCTTTGTAGCAAGTGTTTTATGTTCCAAGTGAATTGACAAAAATGCAATATAGTGTGATATGGATGGTACAAAAGCTCCGAGGGGACATCACACCTCACACTTATTTTCATCCTATATGGTTTAACTGTAAACACGAGCCCAATGTGACACTTCACAGTTCACACTTCACACTTCATACTTACCAGTTTACACTTCACAGTTTATACTTCATATTTCACAGTTCATACTTCACAGTTCACACGTTATACTGCATACCTTACAATTTATACTTCACACTGTGTAACGTGTTTCAATGCAGATTTCAGCCACACATAAGTGATGACAGCTGATTTTTATTTGGCTGTTAAAAGTTCAAAGCCAGTGCACCAAGCTCACTCATGTCATTCTACAATTATATTGATTCATAGTCTTGCTCAACACCCACCAATCATTAGCATTATAAATCTGTAGAAGTAATAATTTTTCTGTTATCTAACCGCGTGGAAAATGATTTTCATTGCTCTCCAATATGATACCTTTATAATAGTAAATAGGTCCATTTTAACAGTATAAGGGCATCCTAATAAAAATAAATTATGTTATAGCAGAGAAATTATATAGTACAATAGTAGCACTTTGGGGAAACTCAACTAATATAAAATAACTGTCCTTGAACTGTTAACAGCTAAATGAAAATCAGCTGTCATCACTTACAAGGTGTGGCTGAAATCAGCATTGAAACACGTTACACAGTTGTGAGGTATGTACTGTGAAGTGTGAACTGTGAAGCATAAACTGTGAAGTATGAACTGTGAATTGTGGACTGTAAAATAAGTATGCAGTGTGAAGTGTCATAGAGCCCAGGGTCCATCACACTTCACACATCACACTCATTTTTATCCTATATGATTTTGGTAGGGTGAAGCATGATAACATTGAATGGCGATTCTAATGAAAGTTGGGCTTGCAATGAATCTATTTTGAACCATTTTCCTCAAGTGGATTGCTTAACTTTAGTTAGTATAGCATTGCGTGCATAAACGCGTATTGATGTTTCCACAGTGTTTTCACCAGTGTTCAACAATGCTCATCTTTCAGGGAAAATATCTTAATATTGGTGCGAGACACACCAACTATGAGATAAGTGTTGGCGGTGGCTACTGCACGGAGCCTGAACTAACAGATCTCCGGATTTCTTGTCGCCCACCGGAAAGAAAGCCAGCTGACGCAGACAACCAAAGGAGCACACATGTTCAGACGGATCATCCTTGTGTAATGGTCAGTATTATTGAGAGTAGTACATTTTATGTTATTCCTAAGAGAAGTCTTAGCATCAGGTTTATTTTCTGTTGTGTGTGGGCTTGTTGGAGGACCTGGGTTGAAGAACCTGGGTTTGAGGATGGCCGGGTGGTTATTGGAATTGATCTTCTGCTCTCCTATTATCATTCTTCCATGTCCTTTATTTAAAATGTTTTTTTTGCGAAATCGCACAGTTTTCTCTTTTCATATTATAGCGCCGTAAATTTTCTAATAATGCCCTACATCTGATACCAGCCTACTTCTATTAAACGCCCTCTGAGCCGGCAGGTATTCTGTTCAAGGTCCACCTCTAATAAACACCCCCTACCTCTAGCGAAATCATTCAATGATCACTGTGCGAGTCTGTTTTGATTTCATAAAGCATTATAAAGGGCTGAATTGTGTAAAGCGCCTACAAAACATTATTAACCGTCTACCTCCACTAAACGCCCATCTCTAATAAACGCCCCCCTCTAATAGAAGTATGCCAATAGCCGCCCGGCCTTTGATATAAGATTTACGATAACTTTCACTCATTAATTAGAACAGAGTCTCAGGATAGTGTCTACCTTACCATAAGTCTTCTTCCTAGCGACTAAGAACGCGTACTCTGCCCTTAAAATACCATATGTTCATGTATGTTTATGAAAGTCATATACATAATATTATATTATATTATGTAATAATAAGAGAGTTTTGCCTTCATTTTAGGTGAAAGTCGGAAACTTGCAGTCATTTATAGGATATTTAGAGTATGCGGATGCAAGGAACTTTGCCTTTCGTTGTAAGTATTCCATTCAACATAAACACTTCAAATAGTTAGTCATTTCGTAAATTCACAAAACACTTTTTACTTGCAAAATTCATTGATACATTTTTCAACTGCTGTTGACATCCTCAAACTGACTATCTGCGCATATCAGGCAGTCAATCTTCTTGGCGGGTCATAGACTCGTAAGAGCTGGTGGGCCCCCTCGTCCTGGTTCATGACCTGCCTGATGGTTCGGATGTGTACCGCCTACTTACTTGTTCCCGTTTTCCAGTCACTCTCTCTGTCAATCGTACCGGTACTATCCCAATATATGTCCTGGTTATGTTGGCCTACATGGTACATTATTGTGCTTTTGTTCAATTCAGTCAGAGATTCCGTCCTCGTAGATTTCATGTAGGCTATATCTTCTTTCTGTTCGTATCCACATCTTTCACACGTTCTGTCAGTCTCGTACCAAACTTTCTCGCAAGCCTATGATCCAATTCTCGGCGCCTTATTTGAGAAGATTGTCATTCTGAGGATGTCAACAGTAGTTGACGAAACTGTCAATGATTTTCTTAAAGTAAAAAATGTGTCGCGAACTTAAGAAATGAGTATCTATACATTACCAACACGATGAAGACGTTCAAAAAAGTACAAATAGTGTTGGTGTTGTTTTTTCAGGATCTAAATCAAACATGTATTGAGCCCGAAAAAATAAATAAAAACAGATGCATACATTACAGACGATTGATTACATACAATACATTTGAATACACACAAGTTAAAAAAATGAGTATCTATACATCACCAACACGATGAAGACGTTCAAAAAAGTACAAATAGTGTTGACCTTCTGCGATATGATGATGTTTATTTTATGCCGTCATGTATGCAGCTTTGATTCTTAACATGAAAAATGAATGCTTTAAAGTTTTAAGATGGCCGTTTCAGCCACACCACCGAAGTGGACACTCCCTGTGTGGATCACAATTGGTTTTGTCGGCAGCGTCATTCTGGTTGTAGCTGTACCCGTATATGTTGTTCGCAAAGGTAGTGTAGTTATTTGTTTAAATAAAAAATGGTACACTATGTATATAAGAGCGAGACATCCATATCATAGAGCGCAACTGCTGCATTCACTTCCTTGGTTCTATTTCTTCTATGCAAACATTATTTTTCTAAAGATTTCTTAAAGTATGAAACAGCGTCTGTCAAATAACATGTTTTTGTCATAAATTGACTTACCAATATTACTATTTATACCAATAGTGCTTGTCTATGAAATCATGACAAATTTCACTGACTGAAATAACTGCATTTAATATATACAAGTAATATTTAGACCGCAGAATAATGGTCTTTGTAATAAATCAACACGAAGCCATTACTAATTATTTTTCAATTGTGTGTTAATTATATGTTGATGATATTTTAATCTAATTTCAGGTATAACTTTTCCTGGCCTCTTTCCACCTAAAAAAGAAGACCAACAAAACGTCTAATGGTGCAGGGACGCCACCTTAAACCTTTGTGATTATTATGAAATAAATAAACCTCTTCGATAATAATAGTTTCATTGTTCTTTATATTGATTTTATACAGTTGTGTTAAGCCATACACAGGTTGTGACGTTTTCATAGCAAGCTTTTGTAGCTAAGAAATCTTCATTTATTTGTGCACCGACTGTAATGTATTGTATGTGATATGTACACGTTTAGCATTCATATTTCAATAAGAAATACACCATTCATTTGGCAGACTATAGAGACTATTCTCAATGCAAACAGTCAAGCACTGAGAGGCGCATTTGTTTGTACGTTTTCTCCGCATGTATTATAAGTACATGTAATATACCACGAGCCATAACTGATCTGTTTGCAAATGGATTCAATCAACGTGCACCCAAATAAGGCAATGCCCACCCCCGTATCTGTCACACTTTTCCTTTTCATGCATACAACACACATACTAGCGTAAACGAGTGTGTTGTTTTCAACGCACATTGATGTTCTCCTCAATATATAAATATATTCAACGGTGTTGATCATCTACCCAGAAGTTCAATTCTGATATAGGTGTCCATTTCAAAATATATCATGTTGTTTCAAATGGAGGTTGCATTGTGAAAAGCGTACAAGCAATGATAGTCAAGTTTTAACAATTTGCATACTTTGTCTTTCCTACCACTGAATTTAAATTCCAAAACTCTCAATGTATTTTCTCTGCTATCTAAAAACAATAACAACACTTGTTTTTCATCTATAAGGAGACTTTCTCAACTTCAATTAGAAATTGATAACAAAACAAAATCCAAAAATCCAAAAAACAATACTTCTAAGGTTAAAGCACAAGTGATATCTTCTTTTTAATAGTTTATTGTAAACATTGGGAGGAGATTGTAAGGAAGTGGGATGTGGACGAAAAGAGGGATTTGGGAAAACACCAAAACATGGATGCGAGAATTCTTAAGCCCTACCAACACCCATACAGGCCAGTCAACTATTCAAAACCAAAGGCAAGTGTATCAGTGAACTTCGTAAAATATTTGATATTTGAAAAAATTCTTTTCAATTTTAAGCAAATCAAAGCCACCGATGCAGTTGTCTTTGGTTTAGAATAGTTAACTGTTTAAACCCTCCTTAATTTACGGACGCTATTGGGAGTTGGGCAAAGTGGTCCAATTTCTTACGTGTTCCTATTATATGAAGAACATTTTAACAACATCATAATAATTGCAAAAAGGAAAATAGAGAGGAAAAGGTGTCCCCTATCGGGAAGAGGCGTACCAATTATACATGGGATCCCTACACTATGCTCAAACTTTACTGTAAACCCATGTGCATATATTACCGACACTGCGGTCTGCCTGTATCAGTAACCCCTGATCATTGTTTATGCCGGAGACGCAGGTACAGTGTTATCAGTGTTCTGATAAGAGCTGCCAGTATTACCTGTATGTATTACCTACTGATGCTATTATTAGACAATAATGAGGATACATGTTTATGACAAAAATGCACACATTTGTACCCAATCACTGGAGTAGTATAATATAAATGTGCTCCCTTAGTTGTTCTGTGAGAATTCAGAGAGTTTGATGGTAAGAATTCTCATTTTTATTGGAATTTGAGAGCGGTTTGTGCGTTTGACTGCTTTGTGACAGTTGCAGTTCAGAATTTTTGTCAGTTCAAAATGACGGATTTGTTAGATTTGTATTGATTCTGTGATAGTTGACTTACAAGTGATCGGAATATATGAGCAGTAACACTTTTGAAAACGCAATTTAGCGTACTGACAATGAGGACTGTAAGTGCTGTCTTGTTGACTGTGTCGTTGTGCGTGTGTTTGTTGGACTATGTGTCAGCTCAGCAATCTGGAGACCCCAGCAACCCTGACGGCTACCGCCTAGCCCGCCATGCGTGAGTACACTTGTCTATTAGTCTGTAGAAACTAATGGTTGATCCTGTGTATGTGAAGTGCGTGTGTGTGTATGTGTGTGTGTGTGTGTGCGTGCGTGCGCGCGCGCGCGCGTGTGTGTGTGTGTGTGTGTGTGTGTGTGTGTGTGTGTGTGTGTGTGTGTGTGTGTGTGTGTGTGTGTGTGTGTGTGTGTGTGTGTGTGTGTGTGTGTGTGTGTGTGTGTGTGTGTGTGTGTGTGTGTGTGTGTGTGTGTGTGTGTGTGTGTGTGTGTGTGTGTGTGTGTGTGTGTGTGTGTGGGGGTAGTGGGTGGGGGTGGGGGTAGAGGGAGGGGGGGAATTGCCCCTCTTCCCAACCCCTAAAGATACATGAAACTCATGAACTCCACATACTACTGTGATTTACACACTATACACTATACGATACGCATTACAACTGTTACATAATAGCAGTAATGTGTGTGGTATAGTGTTTGTAAATTATAGTCGTACACATGCCACACACCCCTCCCATGATGCTGGGGGCCCATGCTCGCAGACGGTATAATCATGTCAGAATAGAGTAAAACTCTTTATGGGTATTTTGAGCAATACGGGTATTTTAAAGCAATATACAATATAATTTTGAATCTTTCAACCAAATGTGATTGGTTATTTTTACCTATGTCGTGCTCGTTCGGATGCGATTTAGCCCAACCACAGATTTCCGCTGTTAGGAAATTGTAAATACGGCAGGGCCACCTATCTATGCTTAATGAAAAGTCCTTAACCTTGTTCCTAATACACCGTCCTTATAGTCCTGCCAAACCCTTCTCAAAGCCCCTACCTTCTTCCATTCTCCATTGTCAACTTCAAGTAAGAATATCGCTGCTGTGTTTTAAGAAATTTTATTTGTTTATAAGAAAAGTTGTTTGCCTGGTACAAAAAATTGGTGTATTTTTGATGCATCAACCTCTCATTTTGATTTCCATCAGAGCAAATGAATCAAATTAGACTTCATCATGCTGTAGCAATTAATGTAATCATGGTAATGTGACATGTGCAAGTTTACAAATATATTTAACAATCGAGCTATGTTAACCATGAATGGAGATTTGACTATTCTATCGATTTTAGACTATTTTAGTCCATATATGTTGGGAAATTATGGCTAAAATCATCGATTGTTAGATCCACTTGAAGATCATTTTGTTATGTCTATCAAATTACAAGACCTTGGTTCTTGATGCAATAAATGCTTTGGTAATAACAACATACATGTAACCCAGACTGTATCATGAAAACATTTACGACTAGTATACTAAATATTGCCTTAAGTTATAAACGTGTCTTGGTCCACTCTATGTTTCTTAAAACAACTAGTAAAAACCCTTATATCAGTATTCAAACTGACAGGGCAGACAGGGGTCAAGCATCATTGCACCTGTAAACAGAGATGCCAACAACGTCCATACCTTTTGTAAACAGTTATGGTGAGAAACAGATTTTCATTTGTTACGTGTTGACAGCTTTGTACTCAATGCTAGTTGATTATGATATTCGTCCAATTTGCAACTCTTCTGTGGGACCCCGTGAGGTCAATTGGCAGTTGGTGAGGGACGATAAGGACTAAAACATAGGTCCAATTTGCACCCATCTTCTTTTGTTCCTTTCTTCAAACACTCCACTAGTTTTCAGGAGTTGACTGTCTTGGAAATCTCATTTTTCTAGTTATTGGTATTTCCCCAATGACTCCACAACAGTAAAACATTCAGTCATATTATAGATGATTAGGTATAAAAGGAATGGGGAAGATGTCAGCAGTATACCAGGTGCGATAAGCGGGGCCAACGTCCGTCTGAATGGCGGATACTGATTTGATAAGCGGTGTTTACAGTACCAAAACCACGTGCTGTCGTAAACAGTTGATGGCTCATGATGTGCTATTATCATTTAACTGTGTTTATTGCATGCTATAAACGTGCTTATATTGGCTGTGGTTTGTGTTGAACGCATTTCATTCACAGAAGCTCACATTTATCACGTAGCCGATGCCCCATAATGACAACACACGAATACCAAACTCAAACACAATCGACAGCTTACATCGGCAGCTCCATGAAGGCGCAGGGACCACTGCCCCCTATTTTCTCCCAAAAATTCATTTCATTTCATGATTTGATGGTCAACAACCATGTCCCCATCGATCGTGTGTAAAAAAAACATCACATAACAGCACGATACAACACACATAATACACATAAATTTACCTCACATGATACCCCACCCCACCCACCCCACCACACCTCACACCACAATAACCCTACACCCTATATTGTCTCCTTTGTGTTGCTTGCAGCCCAGACGCTCACTTCATCACTGCGCCCAAGAAGGTGCACGCCAACGAGGTGGTGCAGGTGTCATGCTCCATCCTCTCCATGTACTACGGACCACTGCCCCTCCATCCTTCCGACGAAAAAGGGATTTCATTAGCATGATGGCTTTACCATGTCCGGCACTCAGATGCTCCAGATGCGGGTACGTGCAAGTTCCACAATTAGCGTCCAAAAGCGCCTCCTTGCCCCTACCCCAAATAGTGTCTTTTTACCTCTACACACCCAGAATATCCACCTCCTTCCTGTCGTCGCAGCAGGGAGTTGGACTTGTGACCAGAAGATCGTGGGTTTCATTCTCCAACGGGTTTGGTGCAGGTGTCGTGCAAACCATCGTTTCCATGTTGCTACGACAGTTCGCGCGTCCATCCGACGTTGACGAGGTACAGGTCATTGGGTCAAAAGAATGAGTCTACACGCCCGGCACCACGCTCCAGATGCATTGTGCACTGTTCACTGAATTATCAAAAGCATTGTTTGTACGTGATACTACCAAAAGCGTGTCTTTGACCCGTGTAAAATGTGCAAAAGTCGTGGATGACTATAAACCATGTGACCAGAAGTTTATAGATATCATTCTCTCAAAGGTTTGGTGATTTCGTGTTGAGCAAAATGAAAACGTTTCTAGATAGTTGCTTCTCCATGGCACTTTTACACGTTAATTTGTTTACAGGTCATTGTATTAAAAACTGAGTAAGTAATTGTGTGAGCGATAATAGCATTGTATCTTGCTCGCTGAATGTGCTGCCTGTGCATGTATGTGAGAAATGATCAATTCATCAACACGGGTGCCAATAACCTGGTGTAAAAATGTAAAATCGTTTAGAATAAGTAGTAAACGTAATTATGGTTTATAGTCGTGATCAAGTCTTGCTTTCACGACTTTATAATTTACACCAGGTAATTGGCCCAAATTATTGATCATCAATTGATCATTTCTCACGACCTGGCGTAAAATGCAAAAGTCGTGAAAACAAGACTATAAACCACAACATACATGTACGTACAATTACATTGACATCCACTCGCAGATCCCGCTGAACGCCGAGGCGAACGGCAACTACACGATGCGCGTGGAGGGCACGATCACGGGCGGCCAGAGCGGCTACGTGTTCGAGAACGAGACGCGCCTCGTGTTCGACCAGCAGCAGATCGCCGTGGTGGTGCAGCTCAACAAGCCGCTCTTCCGACAGGGACAGAAAGGTGCTAGCTTTGAACGATTATGATATGAGGAGATCCATGGGCCTCAGCATCATGGGAGGGGGTTGGGGGTATATAATGGTCTACTGCTATGGTTTACAAACACTATACCATACCCCATACAGTATATATGACTAGTTTGTAAAGCATACTAGTAGACCATTATATACCCCTACCCCTTCCCATGATGCCGAGGCCCATGGGGAGATCCATCCCCAACCCACATCCACTTTGTTGCCATCCCCCAAAATTGATCGACTTTTTTGTGGCCATACCGTTGGCGGTTTAGTTCTGTCACGTTTCATTCGTGCAGCTCAAAAAGCCGCTCTTCCGTAAGGGACCGAAAGGTGTCTCTTTGGTCACTGAAAGATTCAGACGTTTGGAAAGGGAGTGGGGGTGGGTGGCATTTTAGTCACCATCACTACTCACATTGCACTTTGAATGGCCAAGGGTTTAGTTATGTCAAGTTTAATTCGTGCAGCTCAAAAAGCCGGTCTTCAGACAGGGCCAGAAAGGTGTGACGGGTGGATAGCTAACTTTGAAAGATTATGACATGGGCAGATCCACCCCCAACCCACATCCACTTCGTTGCCATCCCCAAAAAATAATTATCTTTGTTATTGGCAATACAGCGGGTTATTGTAGTTCAGTCACGTTTCATTTGTGCAGTTCAACAGACACATCTTTCGACAGAGACAAAAAGGTATGACCGGTCTAGTTAGCTTTCTTAATCTTATAGCATATTCAGATCCAGCCACCTCTTTTTCATCTCCTCAAAACGATTTTCATATTTTGGCAATACACTTGGAGTGGCAGGGGCTTTAGTTATGCCTGTTTGAATTCGTGCAGCGCAAAATGCTGTTCTTCTGTCAGTGACAGAAAGTAGTGCGACTGGAGGATAGCTAGTGTTTACAATATTATAATATAGACAAATCCAACCCAACACCTCTTTTTCATCCCCCCCCCCCCCAATTCATGTTTTGGCAATACAGTTGGAATGGCCGGGTGCTAAATTAGGCCAGGTTTATTTTCGGGGACACAGGTCTCTCGTCGGCCACTGGTAGATCCAGGTTTTTAGAAAAAGGAGGGGACTCTTGCATTGACGGATGTCATGGGTTTTAAGACCCAAGACAGCATGCACTCGTACAAATAGGCATATTATAATGTCCAGAATAATGAAAGGTTTTACACAAATCAAAAGCATACAAATGTAATCATATTTGTCATTTTGGGAGAAAATCATGCAGGTATGTCATTTTGCGTGTGAGGTTTTTCAAAGAGTCACTTTGATTTGAGTTACTTTAGCATCGCCATCTTGTTTCAGTGTACTTCCGGATCATGCCGATTGAGAAGAACCTCATGTCCCGCAGCGGCAGTCTCGACGTCTACATGATCGTACGTATTATCTCCAACAAGGGCTAGATTGATAAAGAGTGTTGTTTTCAAATACAAATATAGAAGTAGCGTGTACTACACATAAATGACCTTTATAGATTACAGATTTGAAATTAAAGTCACGGGGAAAAGGAGATTGCATTCGATATGGTACCAAATATAGTAGGTATTCTAATAGTATGGCAACAGAATAAAACGCATACGGTATCATCACTGTTAATTGTAGATATTTATGAGTTTGCTTTTTAAAAATCTCTTTATCACAATAATGTTAAGTAATATTTTGAAACCCATCACATTTGATTGTTACACCAGGATGCCACTGGTACCATTGTGAAAAGATGGCTGTCTATGCAAACTAACGCTGGAGGTGAGACATGTGTGCATTGTGAAAGTAGCTAGAATTGGTGTAGGGGCGTTATGATGCTTATAGATGTTATACCATTGTGCTCTGTAGGCAATATAGATATCATTAGTTTAATGTTGTGAAATGAATATATATCTCAATATCTATACCCTTATCAAATATTCTATATACATGTACTGATGTTATCCACATTGCCTATAAAACCAGGTATATATGTACATTGTAAGTTTTGTAGTTTATAGTGCTTATTTTCTCAGGACTGTACAGCTTCCGGTTGTGGTGCTTTGTCATATCCGGGTGTTTGAGGTTCATGATGCCACAGCCTTTACGTGACAAGGATTTCAGACACTGCACTAGCATTGGCCCCGTGGATTTTGACGGGTTTCTTACACAAAGAAGCAAACAGAGATGCAACAAATTCAATAAACAAAAACAAACAAACAAAACAAATACAATAAACATTGTATTTTTGCAATGAGAAGCAGGGGTGTTCAATGAAATCTCTTACACTGGTCATTCTAATCTTCTCCATTAGAGGAAGCAATTATTTCATTATTTGTACATGGTGTATGAAACCAAACCACACGACAAATATTTCTACAGGTAGACCCAAGATATTGGAAACAGTACGTCACTTCAAATGATCAAGATTCAAACCCGCTAGGAAGCACCAAAAACCCATGGGCAAGTTTCAAACATTACATGGTAGTGAAATATTAACTGTGGTATCCGGTATGATGACGTGACTTTGTAGGATGCCACGGGCACGACGGTCAAGCGCTGGCTGTCCATGCAGACACGCACCGGTGGTAAGGGACGCGGACATTCAACCATCATTCTCCACCCTGCTCATCTAACCCTCTCTCAACCACCAACCAACCACAATAGCATGCTTCCTCGCTACTGTCTAGTGTATTGATCTAAATTGCACTGTTTCTTGATTTTGCTTTTCCTCTCATGAATGTTTTTCTTGGTATCTTTGTCTTCAATATTTCTTTACTTTGTGTAACTTTTCTCACATATTGTAATGCAGAAGACTTTGCAGAATACCCTCTCTTCATGTACAAGAATTCTCTAAACAGAAAAAAACATGGTTTGCACACTTACTTCTTAATTACAATTTCATAGACAAATCATCCAACTATTGCAGTCCGATCTTATTTGTGAGTATCTGGATGTTTTACCAATTTGACTTGCTGGAGACAGGTAACGCTCATGGTTATGTAACTGTCCTCCACATTTCAAAAGCGAACTCTCAACTATAACACCACTAAAGATCTACCCACATTATTTTTAATGTCGAATTCACACTTGATTTTTTAATATAAAGTCTTACTAACATATTCTATCATTCCGGGCAAAATTTTATTTCTTAACCCGGCTCCATGATTGGTCGAACAGGCGAGTCAATTATACGATAAAGCACGCTGCTAAGGGCTTCTAACGAGCACGCGCAAATCAGCACAGTAAACATTTTTGACAATCTTCCGACTTCCAACTAATATTTTTAAAATTCTAGTTGTTGGATTAATTATTTCTTTGTGTCAAACCAATCGCATATTCGTCCTTTATCATTCACAAATGTTTTTATAGTGGATAATTTCGAAACTATGCTAAATATTCAAAGGTTTTAACTGAATAACAGCCGCTGAGTCGCATGGTCAAAATGGCAATGAGAACGTTATGATATGATTTATTTTCAAATAAAAACGAATATGACACTCATTTAGTGTGGATTTTAGTCATTTTAGTCATGATAGAATGGTATTTGAGCACTCGATTGTCGGGTCAATCGTAGAATTTTGCCGTCTGTGTGATTGACACTCACTGCGTTCGTGTCAATCACACATCACCCTGCAAAATTCTTTGACCCTCCAATCGAAAGCTCAAATCCTACATTTACTTCAAGGTTTTCTGCAAAATCTAAGAGGCATGCATTTTATTTCTTAAACTGGCAGATCCATGCTTTCAGAAAAGCGTGTGGGCCCAATTAGTAGATTTCATGCGTATAGCACACATGAAAGCTCAAAGGGTGTTTCTAAACCCTTCTAAAAGAGAAACTTTCAATGTGAAACGGCGATGGGGGTTATCAATCTATTGAGCACAACCTGGATCTGCCAGTGTTCTACATGCCCGCCAAGCTGACACCGTTTCACACCTCCACTCGTGTTGCAGGCGTCCTGGACATGGAGTTCCAGCTGAGCGAGCAGCCCGCGTACGGAGAGTGGAACGTCGGCGTCCAGGCCTTTGTGAGTACCCGGGGGTGAAGGGGGCAGTGAGGGGCGGGTGAGGTTGTGGGGTTTGCATCTGTATATCATCTCCCTTCTCCCTCCCTTGAGTGTTTTTAGGTTAATTATTGCGTTCAATATCATATTTTATTAATCAGGTAGTAATTTGTGCACGAGGGGGTCTGAGTGCCGGGTTTGGGATGGGTAGGGGAATAGGGTGGGGTTTGTAATGTTTGATATGTTTTGTGATAGCGTCCGTGGTATAGCATGATAGCATAGCATGTGGGCTTAGAGTGGAGTTCAGCCATGGTTCTCTTCATGTTGTTGAGTGTAGGACAGGTCTACGGAACCGAGGATTCAAACATAGTTCTACCTAGCTGACCAGTATTCATGAAGACCAGGTGAAATCTTTAGGAAAGTATAGATGACTCAATGGACTATCGGTTGTCTTTTATGCTTGTGAAACACTACCACTGTATGGTGCCACAGTGCTAGATGTATATTCATATACAATGGAACTCATAATTTCCCATATTACATAGTCTACCATGCTAATGCTATGCCAATGTCATGATGCTCTGACTTTCTGTACTTTCTCGAATCTCATCGTCCATATCTGATAACGTAGACATAGCTAAGGTTTCAGGTCGCGGAAATTTCCTATCAATTAGATGCATTATCTTCAATTCGATTTTCATTTTTCAGGGCCACATGTATCAGAAGTCATTCAGAGTTGATGAATTTTGTAAGTATATAAACGTGTTTCTTTCAAATGCATCTATAATTATGATCAATGTCATCAGTTCCTATAAGATCACACAAATCTAAACGGTGTTTCAATTGTCACATAAATCTAAACCATGTTTCAGTGGTCAAATAAATCTACACTGTGTTTCAGTCATCACGGCCATCGACGTGAACGTGTCGATGCCGCTGTACGTGATGGAGGACGAGTACGCGCTGGCCGGCGTCTTCCAGGCCAAGTGAGTGACCAGTACTGACCACCTATGTCAACAGTTTTATTGAAAACACACAGTTTTAGAGACTGCTCGTGTCTATATTACTGGGTTATATAAAAATTACAGAAACTCGTTAACTTTACCCATGAAAACCAGAATCTTTAGTTTTAAAATGACCGTGTTCTTGATATGCATTGACAGCAATGGGAAGGTTAAGAAGTGATATTGTTCATTACCGTAAATTGTTATATATACGTCCCCAACATATCATGTGTAATTGTAGGTGTCCATGCATGACATTGCAGGCGTTGTTTTATATTTACCATGGGAGAATATTAGGCTTATTTCACAGTATTCTAGAGTTACAAAGGAGGAATGACCAGACCACGAAACTGTTTTCCCAAACAAATGCTTCACATTTACATAACCTCTCATTTTCGCACGTGCTTAACTGTTGAATTGGCGTTCGAATAGAACATAATGGCAGATGCAGGATTTTCGAGAAGTCTCTGGTATAGATAGTGCATTCAAACACACGCAGAATGCAAACTGCTCTGCAGCCTGAGTAACGTGATGAACATGTTGTTCGAAGGATGGTTTGGTACCACTAAACCACTCCGGATCTGCCACTGGCTCCTTACTCAGCTAGTTGTTCTACAACTTTTGTGAAACCGAACTCATGGCTTACTAATTTTCTATTGTACTAGGCTATCCTGGACTCATGTCTCTCAACAAACTTGCTAAATGAATTTTATTTTTGTAGGCATGGCACTGAATAGCTTCGTCTATTGCAAATCATTTTTCATTATAACATGATTGATTTCTTAACATTTACTACTATATGCAACCTGTTGCTTGTGCAGTTTGACAATAATCTATAATCTATGAGTTAATCTATCTATAATCTATGACTTCCTAACAGCCAAGCTTTGATATTAAGTTTTGTGCATTTTATTCATTACTCATCAGATAGGCTTTGCTTTATTAAAAGTCTTGGCCTTTTGGTCTTTAGCCAATTACAATAAAACACAATTATGTCATGTGTACCGTTCGTCAAACATCATGTCGTGAATTAATAGAAGATGTATGAATATTAAAACTATCACCACAGACACTAGGTGTATGATTGTTATAAAGTTGGCATTTGCATAGACTATACTTCAGAGAGCTGCGCGGGTGATACCCTAGCATCCACATCCGCTCTGTCCGTTTGATACGAAACCTGCAGGCAAATATTAACTCACGATTTACTTAAATTGCAAGTTTATTCCATAACAATTGATCTAAATCTGAAGGCATATTACCATCTCAAACTTGATGATGCATATGTGGGCCTTGCGCAGCGCTCTGCTATCAAATACGTTCATCGCATGGTGTGTTTTTAAAATAACATACAGCATGCGACACTATTCTATTGTCTTGATACTAACTATCTAATTTTAACTGTTAAATGCAGTTCTTATTACAATGACGAACGTTCACAAATGAAAGCATCAATCCCCCCCCCGGAACAACTACCCCCGCAGTGAACCCTGTTGTCAGCTTCAGTTAAATTTGAAGTGTTGAATAACCTTGGCCATTTCCGCAATGGGTTTCAAGTTACTTGACAGTCACTCGCTGTCTTCTCACCAATATCCTTACTTGACAAATACCTTTAGAATAATTGGCAACATTTGTGAACGGCCTTTTTATTATTCCACACATTGCTTAACTTGCTTGTTTATTTTACAAGTTACTCCATGGCGCTACACGGGTGAGAATCCGAAGAAAAACAACTCTTGCATGTTCCGTTAAATTTCTCTCAGTGTATCTGTATTTTGAAGTAACTTTCCTTTTTGTCTTTGTATTTTCTTATTCTTTCTTGATATTTATATCTTTCATTTTCTTGTTTTAACTCACTTTATATTATTCTTTCCAGCTACTTTAGCCAGTTTTATACTGTCTGCTTTTCTGTAAATCTTGAACACATTTATACGCAAAAGAATTGCTACATTTCATAATCTAGTCTCATGGCATTATTTGTCATTATGCATTCATTTATAACTACTTTTTAAAGTTAATTGATTATCATTATGCACTTAATATACATGTCATTAAAACATATATGACGTGTTCACTCACTTGCAAAACTATAAATTATACACAAGTATAATTTTACGTAATAAACTGCAACTCACACACAGTCAAATGCACTGAAGCTGTTGGCAGATATGCATGCATGTCCTGTGCCAAACAGTGTAATAATATTGTATAGCTTTTCTCAATAGAGAGACATTATTCTATGTACCAATTGACTTTAGTATCGTATGTATCTGTTTATTGATGTGTTGAATGATAACATTGCAAGATTTATATGAATGCATGTCTTCTCCAAAACACTAGTTACATTGTAATGCAGTGTTTTGAATTGCACTTTCATTATTGTTTAGCTTATATGAATTGCACTTTCTTTTCGCACTATACGTTACTTCATCAGTTCTCTCGGTATCTATTGCATGATAACTGTGGACTTAGTTTTTATTGTAGCGTGTACTAGGTTTACTCTAAGAAACAAGCCTAGAACAATCAGTCGAATCTTAATGCATGTACTGAAATTTGATTTGCATGTTTATTCAAATGATATTGATACTGATTATGTAGCAATTTTCAATGCAAACGTATATCCATCGAGGTAAGTGTTAACATTTTTTATTTTATTTTCAACAATAAACCACTGGCCAGAGCAGAATAATTACCCCCACAGATATATAACAATTTTTTCCCACGATGGATATGTTTAAGATAGTTAATCGTCTTCATAGTTTATTTACTCTTCACATAATTTGAAGACTAGATACCACTGAATGTTAACCCACAGAACACGTATCCTATGAATCTTCAGCACTTGGAAAACGTATGTGTAACACAACAGCAGTACCCTAAAGTTTAGAAAACGTAACTCAACAACATTACCCTAAAGTTTCGATGAAATTCAACGTTCTCTAGAATTACGATAGCCGACACTCCTCTAAACACATACATATGCCCCCCGTTAGATATTCTAGACAGGAAACACAACACCAACATATCGGGCATGCGTAACACAACACAGCCAGACCTGACAGCAACTGACCATTCCTGCAAGAACCCACACACCCTTGCAAAAACAACTGACCATTCACACATCAAGAAGAACCCAGCAACGCAAGACAACAACCACTACACTTAGCCAGTCGAACACACCAACAAATAGCCATTCACATTACAATGCAAAATCACGTACAAGAATCCAGTTATGCAAACTAACAAGAAAAAGAAGAGCATTCAGGAACAAAAATACCCAAAACATCACAACAACCACCCCAAAAACCACCTCAACAACCACCCCAACAACCACACCGACAACCACACCAACAACCACACCTTCGCCAGCCCTCCACACAGTCTCCCTGTTGCAGCCTGTCGCTGGGCCAGTTCGGCAAGGGCACGTCCAAGGTGAAGCTCGAGGTGTGGCGGGCGCCGGGCGACCGCGGCGAGGACGAGGACGAGCCGCTCGTGGTGCTCGAGCAGGAGGAGAAATACGTGAGTATGGCGGCGGGAAGCACGCGAGTGTTGGTGAGAGTTGGTGAGAGTTGTAGTTAGGGGGTGAGAATATGCGGGGTATGGGGTGGGATGGGGTGGAAGTAGGTGTGGTAGAATGTAGAATCCCTCTTTTTGAAGAAAAACATTCTATGGAGACCACTGTATTCGTTCATCATGTTCTTGGTGCCTTCAAGCGTATCATACTGGGAGGCCACGTGGTATTTGTACATGAGCCTCCAGAGTCAGGTTTATTAGCTGACTGAGCCTCGAGTATGTGGGGTGGTGTGAGTTCTCTCACGTTCAGCCGTGGGACTCCACTACACGGGACACCCGCGGGGGAACATCCCCTTTAACGAGGCTTCAGAGCATCATGCATATACATCAGCTAATATACACCACTTCTATAATAACATAGTATTCTATAACAACATCCTAAATGTTCACAAAGAAACCAATATCATCCCCCATAAATAAAAGACTATTTCCCTATGGTGTGACCACGGGGTACGACGACCACCTGTGTGTGCATTATCCTGCCAGTCAGTCTATTCGCTTCGCACGTACTATAGGTACACGTGTTGACCACGTGTGGCGGTGCTTTCAGTTTCCGGGTGTGGGCGACTTCCTGTGGCCGCTGGAGCAGATCCAGGACGCGCTGTGGGCGGCGCTCGGCGACAACGAGAGGCTCGTTGGCAAGGAGCTGCGGGTCGAGGTACGCCTGCAGTACACCAACTACTACATTTATTTATGACACAATAAACGTGAAGGGTTTATATGATATCATACTGCTACATTAAATACATAGATGGTGCATCACAGCCAAATCTAGCAAAACAATGTGTCTTGAAATAGAGCTGGAATCTAGATAATGTCTAGTGATAAATCAGCCGGGAAACAAAAACAAACAGATGGCGAAACAGATTAATGGATTCAAACGTTTACAAAATTGTGTAATTTTGCTGTCATAACTTTGCTACTTACGGATGTCAGTTATAAAAGCAGATTTTCTAAGATTAAAATGCTTGTAGAATAATGTCAGTCCTTGTACAATGGAATTCACAGCAGGAAAGACAGCAGCGCGTGCGTTAATGGACCATGCCGTTTTGGTGTTAAATGTACACCAACTTGGTGTAAAACTTACACGAGCCGGTGGTGTCTTTTGAAACACCACGTTGGTGTTTTTTTACTTGATTTACGCGCCTTTAGTGTAAACGTAACAGTGTTATATAATAAGACACTTACTGGTGTTTATATTACACCGACAAGGTGTACAAACTACGTCCCTCAATGTAAATGCAGTGTTTTTTCAACACGTTTATGGTGTAAGTTTGGAGTTACACCTATTCAGTGTACAAAACACCCCATTTTTTCTGTGTGTGTGTGTGTGTGTGTGTGTGTGTGTGTGTGTGTGTGTGTGTGTGTGCGCACACACGGAGACCATCGGTGCTCTCAGAGTTATCATGTAATGTTATTAAAGATGTTGGGGACATCTTATCACTGACAGGGAGACTGCTCCTTAATCCTAGTCTATCATAGGGAGCTGCGGGTAGAGGTACCCATGCATAGACACGGGGACACCTCACTGATTGTCGTTCTCACACTTATCATGTAATGTTACTGATACAGCTCACTTTTTGGGACATCTTTTCACTAATAGGGGCACCACACATGTAGTAATCCCTAGTCTATCACCACTGGTCCTGGAAAGTATGTTTTATTGTACAGTTTATGAGCACACGTAACAGCTAGGTCACCATAATTCACAGGCCTTATAATGTGGACTCCACAATGCATGATATAGTTCTGACATTTTCTTGCAGATTATAAGGCTTATTTTTAGTGCAAAGAGCTCTCATATTCTCACTTGCATGCGTAGTGCAGTTTCATTTGGACTGAAGGTCGTTTAGATAGAATGTTGATTGAATGCGTCACGCGATGTTGCAGGTGGAAATGTTTGATTGGTTCCTGGTGCAAGGCGCGACCGGTGCTGCCATCTGTGTGGTGTACGACAACGACGTGGACCTCGTGATTCTGGGAGACCGAGCCAGGGTGTTCAAACCCAACCAGACGCAACACGTCTACGTAAGATAAGCCTCAAAACACAACCCGTTAACACTCATGATTAGCACTTAAAATGAGTCACAAGAAAAGAATGTACAAAGTAATGCTGAATACTCTAAAGTAGTAATATGAGCCGCCAACTCTCCTGCAACTGCCCGTGGTATGACTCCTTTATAGAGCAAACATTATATACTGCAGTAGAAGCTCGTTATCTCGAATCGGTAGGCATAACACTAAAATTATTCGAGATAAGCGACTACTATATGTTCATAATGCAGTTGAAAGGGAACGAAACTAGCATCGAGATAACCGTAAATTCGAGATAACAAGTTTCTAACTGTATACAGTAGAACCTCCAATTAAACCACTTCTATAATGAGACTACTTTCCCAATGGGCCAATCCTTCAAAATTATTCCAATGGGAACCTCCATAAAAAGATCACCTCTCCATTCAGACCACATCAAGTCGGCCGCACTACAATTGTTCTCAATAGAGAGATTCTAATATTTTAGTGAAGATTCATCTATTCTGCTACATAAATATACAGTTTATTATTCTAAAGCAAAAGGATATATACAAGAAAAAACCTTGTAAGCTTTCACCCATAATTTGGGCTTTCTCAAACTGTCAATATTACAAACATTGTTCAGACTTTTATGTTTGTAGTATTGACAGTCTGAGGAAGCCCAAAGTATGGGTGAATGCTAACAAGGTTCTTCATCTTGTATATATCATTTGATTTAAAGTAATAAACTGTATAGTCAAGAGATATTTAAGTTATTTAAGAGAGGTTCATATCCTCCAATGTATGGGTGAAAGCTTACAAGAAATTTTCTTGTATATATCCTTTGGTTTAATGTAATAAACTGTATATTTAAGAGAGGTTCTACTGTACTTTCATCCCCCCTCCAGTTCGCGGTGCAGCAGCAGGACCGCACGCCGCTGATGCGCGACCGGCGGCAGCTGACGGTGTCGCGCACGGAGCGCTCTGTGACCGGCAGCACCACGACCTACGAGCACAAGTTCCTCATCGGCGACGACGGCTTCGGCCACTACCGCTTCACGCCGCTCGAGGACTCCGAGTTCATCCGCGTCAACGTGAGTAGTGGTGGGGTTGCGGGTGTGTGGAGGTGTTGGTGTCTGACAGGTCGATGTGGTTCAGGGAGTGTACATCTCTACCTATTCACCACCCGCACAAAGTTCCATTTTCAAAGGGAGACCAACACCGAAGAACGTTCATTCTGTCACCATTTTTCATCAAACCCGAGACCCGCTACCCAGGAGGCCAAAACCCTATTCACATCGCCCACAACAGCACTCAAGCAGTGTGAGGGGCTGTGGGTGTGACACAGGGGTCCTGCTTGGGGAATCGCCATGTTCCATGGTCAATTATCTTTTTACCCCTTCGTTCCATGTTCCACTATCGTTTTCCCCTATGTTCCATGTTCCACTATTTTTGTTTTTGTTTACCCCATGTTCCATGTGCCACTATCCTGTTTCACCCCCCCCCCAGTGTGACAATGAGTATATTCAAGCCGCCCTACACCGTCCTCTCGCAGGCGTACTACGACACTTTGCAGACCAAGACGGAGGAGCTGACGTTCCACTGTCAAGTTTCCTTCCCTTATCCGTAACCAAAGCCAAGACCCTCTAAACAGGCCAAAAACCCTATCCACATCGCCGACAAGAGCACCAAAGCAGTCTCTCCTGCAAACCAGAGTATAACCCACTCAAGCCGCTGTCTCCCGTCCTCCCGCAGGCTTACTACGACACGCTGCAGACGAAGACGGAGGAGCTGACGTTCTGGCGCCACTACTCGCCCACCGAGACGTTCATCTACATCACCACGTCCACGTCCACGCCCGTGGCCGACCAGTATATGGTGTTCACCGTCACCACCACCACATACGTGCCCACCGTCAACTACCTGGTGAGTCGAGCAAATGAGTTCTTGGTGAGTCACTCATACTAGTGCCCTGTGAGTTTCTAATCTCAAACAACTACCTTGCGAGTCGCTCAAACAACTACCTGGTGAGTCACTGAAACAACTATCTGGTGAGTCGCTCAAACAACTACCCGGTGAGTCTCTCAACCTACTGATTGGTGCGTTGCTCATCCCCTTGCTGACTGGTGAAGTTGTCACATCTATTGCGAGTCGAATTTTCTTTGTCATACGTAATTTACTTACATATTAACATGCAATTATACTGGGTACATTATGATGGTGAAAAACAATACATGTAACTCAATTTCCAAGGCGAAAAAGTAATTCCATGCATAGCATGTTTTTGCATTCTTTTATCGAAAGCTTTGTGATTTATATTTCTAAAAGCTATGTTCATTAGTGACCATTAGTAATCCCAGATTTCTATTTTCATGTATTATTTAATTTAGTGTCATATTCATTTTCCGCTTTATCATGCATACCTGTGCACAAAGACCAGGAACAGAGACCGAGATTGCATTCACTCGGACCTACTTACACACTGAGTGTTACAATGGCAGATGGTGGGTTTTAGGTATTACAAGAACTATCTTCTTCATCTGTGAAACAACATCCGTGTGAATTGGTGCTATACGTCTATGAATAATTAAAAGAGTGTGTGAATAGGGAAAAAGTTGTGCAAAGAGCACACTTTTTTGCTCTAACATGACACATGCATCTACTGGTTACTCAGCACATTCAGCGTTTTTAATAGCAGGCGTGATTCAACGACAGCGCTGCCTGAAAAGTAAATAAATAATAATAAAAAAAAATAAAAAGAAAAAAAAACAACAACAACCCCGAGGTCTATTACAAAAACGTGCAGTAACTATACAGTGAACATTGACCAATGCAATGTCCACATTAAAAATGGGAGTGGTTGGAAAATTCCTGCAAAAATTCTTTGGACCTTTATAGTTGGGGTTTACTCTTCGGGTCGTTATAATAAGAGGGGAAATCACCCTACCCCATTCTCAAATCTCAGCAAAATATCACTAGTTTTCCAACCATCTCATTTCAGGGCTTTCACGTCTTCAGCTATGTCTATCGTTGATAAAAATATGCCCCCATTCTAAAAGGACTCATAAAAAAAAGAGGCCATTTTGAAAATTTTTGTGATAATAACGTTCTATGCTAAAAATGGCGGCTATTTTGCAGATTACGGCTGGCGGCAACATCGTGACGGGCAACGTACTAGACATGACGTCACGCCAGAAGACGTTCTCGCTGGCGCTGTCACGTGACATGATCCCGCAGGCGCACCTGGTCGTCTGGTTCATCCGCCACGGCGAGGTGGTCGCGGACAGCCTCAACTTCTTCGTCAACGGCACCAGGCTTAACCCTGTATGTAAGGGCGAGGTGGTAGTGGGTGGTGTGGGGGTTGTACGGTATGTGGGGTGGAGGGAGAGGGGTGTTGTTCAGGGATGTGGGCAGGGGATTACAGAAGCGTACCAAAATCATAGCGAGGTGGTCGCAGACAGCCTCAACTTCTTCGTCAACGGCACCAGGCTCAACCCTGTACGTATAGGGTGGTAGGGGGGGGGGGATGTGGGGGTTGTGGGATGTAGATGTTGTAAAGCGGTGGGTGGGTTGGGTATTTGGTTATGTGGGGTAGAGGGGGTTGTTGTTCAGAGATGTGGGCGTTGTATTGGATTACAGGTGCGTGTCAAATATCGTAGCACACCTCCAAAGTTGAAGAGCAATCGTTTTACTCTCCATTGAGACCTGTCACAAGACTGGTCTTACAAGCCTGGTTCTTCTGTCCCTGGCACTGACGTTGACGTGCCTCTCCGTGAGGCGGGTATATAGCCTTGATGAAAATACAGTCACTAATACCTTTTATTTTCACATTCCATACACGTAAATACAGGCTGTTCACACTTCACACTCAAAAATTAGGACAAATCACCTATCACATCATTTATAATCAGCAGATCACCGATCACCAATATTAGGTTGCATCACATTTCACACACTTAAATATGGTAGTTCCCACATCTTAATCCAGGTTTGCAAAGCACAATCACATTTTTGCCACTCATCCCCTGCTACTGAGAAATATTTAAATTCAATTAAAAACATATAGATAGAAAACCATGACTTAAACTAAGCAACAATGAAATATAACTGGGACCAGCCTCGGGGGTGGTCCTACTCGCCCGGTACCCCTGCCACTAACACTGCCGTTGACCCCCGTCCGTGTGGTCCCCTGCAGGTGAGCGCGCGCTTCAACCGCGGCAAGGACTTCACGGGCGACACGGTGGAGGTGACGTCGTTCACTGACCCCTCGTCCTTCATCGGCTTCGCAGGCCTCGACTACGAGCTGTGGGCGTACGGCTGGAACCCCTTCATCACGGAGACGCAGGTGGGGGCTGTTTTTATTCCTTTTATTTGATTTACAATGAAAAATACAGGTTAGGAAGGACAGCGATTTGCATACCACTAAGCTTGGTTTACTTGATAAAGCTTGTTTAATGATGGCTGAATCAGTTAACTGCTAACAGACTAGTATAGGTAGATTATAAATGCATAATATTTATCAAAATTTACAAGAAATTCTCATGAAACATGGATTATAAGATAATTGCATATTTTGACTAATATAAAAAGAATGTAATTGACTGACTGACCGACCAACCGACCAGCCAACCAGCCAACAGATCAGACAACCAACTAACACACCAGGCAACCAATCAACAAACCAAACAACTTAACAAAGCAATAACTCATCCAAGCATCCAACAATCCAACCAACCAACCAACCAACCAACCAACCAACCAACCAACCAACCAAACAACCAAACAAGCAACCAAACAAACAACCATCCATCCAGCCACCTAACAATTTATCCAATGAAAGAACCAACCAATCAACAAATCATCCACCAAACCAACCAGTCAACCATTGCACCCACAGCTGATCGACGAGCTGCACGTGTTCGACCGTCACGCCAACAGCAGCTTCCGGCACCTGTGGAAGCTGCCGGAGGAACAGGACCACCTGGTGCACTTCCCCGCGCCCAACTACGGCGTGGACGCCAATCAGACGTTCGACGTGAGTAGAAAGAACGGCGAACATTGAAAGTATGACTGTATGAATTCGAACTGTTGTCGTGTGTCCCACCGTTTATGTTATCATGAAGTGGTGTTGTCATGTGTGCACAATCGGCACGTAGACCGGCTGGGACGCGTCGGAGGATCACATCCAGGTGTTTGATGGGAGTGAGAACTACGGGTAAGTGTGCGAATATTCGAACTTTTGCTGGGTTTATTCCAATGTTTGTTATCTTGAAGCACATGTGAACGCATACATGTACCGACAAACAGACTCGTAGATGGAGGCCAAGCACACGTATGATGTGAGTATCACAAGGTGGTAAGGCGCCACTTCCAAACTAAAATGCACAACCGTGTGAATATTCGAACACTCTCACCTTAAAGTTTACAGATGTATCACGCATAATTAATATATTTATAAATCTTAGCAACCTTTATATTTATCTTATGGTTCAGCTGTTCGTATTAGTTTGACCACTTTCATTTTGATTGAAGAACTGCTTGATGAAGGAGTTTATAGAAAACTCAATCTCATACAAATATTTGTATCTGTGTTTTTCAGTACGCGGGGCTGATTGTATTCTCAGACGCCAACGTTACTCGAATTTGGCGTAAGTAGACATTGTATTTTCGTGTACTATGCTGTATATTTACAGTATCACGTCCAGAGAAGCCATCCATTCATAAATCACAACACCCTCCTTCGTCGGCCGAACAGTGATCCAACACTTCATAACCAGTAGTGCCCTGCTTGGAGTCGGCACGTTGGCGGATGTAACTCCAGACAGCTTTAGCAAAGCAGCTTTAGGCCTTAAAGTCAATCCATACTATGCCCACATTTGATCCTATTATAGGCTCTATTCTTTTTAGTCTGCAGTAGCAGGCATCATTAAAAGCAACCGAATTTGTGCATGTGCGCTGCTGTAATTTCAGACAGCTGTAGCAAAGTTGTTGTAACCTGTTTCAGGGTTTATTCCATCCAGTCTGCAATATTATGCACCAAAAACAATAAACGACACGTACTTCCTGTGGTCGAATGGATATATGACTCGTGCCTAAAAGTCGTAGGTTCAAATCCCAGTCGGGTCTGGACGTGGTACGTGGTACCCACAGATTAAATAGGTACAGGCCAGGAGAGTTGACGCTAATGGGAGTGATGAGCACGTCTGTGCTACGGTAGCGATGTACTGTATGCTCTCCAGGGAGTTGAAAAAGATATAGAGTGACAATGATGCCAATGACCTGGTGAATATATAAAGTCGTTTGAGCACGACAAACTGTCAACTGCATAGGCAGATTTGGAATGGGGGGTAGGGGGCCACAGGGGCGCACCTAAATACTTCATTTCCATAGCGTTATGAAACTCATGAAATACCTTCACTGCCCCCCCCCCCCCATTGGAACTGCTTGATAAATAACATTTAACATAGGCAGATCCAGGGGGAGGGACGCAGACGGCTCGCTCCATCCCCCTTTTCCACCAAAATACTTCATTTTCAGTTTTTACGTACTCCATCGATCGTGCGTACAAAACCCATGAAGTGCTCCCCCCCCCACTTCCAAAAACTTGGATCTGCTATTGAAATTCCCCTTTACTTGCAGACAACTGTAACGAGACGCTGGGCTGGCACCCGTGCATGGACGGCACGTGCTACTCGGAGGACCAGCGCTGTGACGGCGTGCGCACGTGCCTGGACGGCCAGGACGAGATGGGATGTGAGTGGCATATCGGCACAGCAATCTTTTCATTTAAATGTGTTAAAACACTTTGGTACAGTGGAAGTGGGGTTTATGTTCAGGAAGATTGGAGATGTGCGTAGAAATCAGGGGAATATTTTTGTTTATGATGTTTATTTCACTTTGAAGGCTGTATGTTAGGGGTCAGGTGATTCCACAAACTACTGTATTTTTCTTTAAAACCCATAAAAATGGACTATAACTTTTGATTAAAACAGTTTTTACTAAGTTTATTTCACTTTTGAATGGGGTATGTCAGGGGTCGTTTACCTTTACAGCATACTGAAATGATCATTTTAAATTTACTACAAAAGTGACATCGATGGGTGTCTGAATAAGTTTTTACTAAGTATATGTTGCCTTTTCAATGGCTGTATAGGGTGTAGGTAGATCTCACAACCTACCAGATCTAAGCAGAAAACCTCAATGTATGTCTGTATTTAAGCAAAGTCCAGCTTTTGTAAAACACGATACTACAGGTATAGTTAGCATATGACGAGACAATGTAGTAACTATAATACGGGTGACACTACCACGGACGTATGACCCCAGTCTTGACTTCATTACTAAAACCTGTTTGATTACTGAGCAAAATGTCGTCTGTTTGTTTAGGCGAGTTCCCGGTGTTTGAGCGGCACACTGCACCACGTGATCGCCTCGGTCTGGTGACGCGGCATTACGTCATGGAGGGCGAGTGGCTGTGGGGAGGACACTTCGTCATGTACGTACTGACCCATGGGTCTCAACTTCATGGGAGGGGGTATGGGGGTATATATGGTCCACTACTATGGTTTACAAACACTATACCATACAGCATACAGTATATATGACTACCCCCTCCCATGATGCTGAGGTCCATGGTCCTGAACATCCATAAAAAGGATAGGCCTAGATGCGAATCTCCATAGCAAGACCACCTGTGTATTGATACTTCGCATTTCTCTTTTTAAAGCTCCTCTTCCCCACCACTTTCTTGTAACCTCTCCCCCATCACCCTCAATGGTAGGACCGTGTTATATACGCAGTTACTATATTACGCAATTAGGTAGTCATTTATTTATCATTATGATAATCGGCCTGCACAAGATATTTACCAAGATACACGTGGTATTATAAAAATACATGTACGTAGTGTTTGTCAGTAATATACCATTTATCCGTGTTTCCATTGATAGGAATATGAATGTCATAGAACCAAGAGGAAAATTTCGCATACAGAACACTACAAAAAGTTCATGTTTGCAAAATCAGCGTTGCTAAAATTACAAGTACGCAAAATAGCAAGGACACGTTTTTTTTATTTGATTACACTGATTAATCCAGACCAAATGCGAACAGATGAAACATTAATGGAACTCTACGTTTTAGCTGCAGGTAAATGAAGTTACTTAATGAAAAAAAGCAAAGCAATTCTCATTAGTAAAAGAGACCCTTTGTGGATTTCGTGTACAAGATGTTCTCGGTTAATTGGAGAGTTGAACTGCCTTTCATTTGTGTAGAGTACGTGATTTGACCACAGTATCAATGTGGATGAAAGTAGCGACTGAAATTTTATTACACATTTTTCTTTTATTTACAAAGAAACGAGCCTTATCTTTTAATGGTGAATGATGCGCGTTGTGTATTTTGTAAGAAGATGGCACCTCCCCTTTCCAACAAAGTACACGTCCTCACCCATATGAGACCTGTTAAAACAATTCAGAGCTTCCAGCTAAATGCCATACGGTGCTCTTTTGCCAAAAGGTTAACACTTAAGTGGCTTAGATAGAAATTGGTTTACATTTATAAAATATTTTAAAGCCTGAAATAAGCCGGAAACATAAACAAAAACCTGATTTACATGAATCTAATCTAACACCCATTTCAGTAATTTGACCCATATTCTAGTCATTCTCCAGTTTGCAAAACTACGCATACAGGCAGGTCAGTGCTCATCCCTTTGTAAAGAAGGTTTTAACCTTTGTGTGCTCGGGACCTATCACTGGTTAGATACATTTAACTTGAAAATATCATACATAATCTTATTAGAAGGAAATATTAAGTATGGCGCTCAATGTGTTCAGCTCCTGCACCCACCTGTCATGACGACTCCTGAGTCCCAATGTTTACATAGAGCTAGGCAAATAACCACCGAGCTCTGGTAAGGAAGCAAGAGTCACTCATGCAGTACTGCCTTACGGGAGCTCGAGGTCTGCTTGGCCATCTCTATATGTAAATATTGGGACTCAGCGATCGTCTCTGGTATGAAAAACCGGCAAGGTGACGGTGGTTGTCCACATTACAAGACCATAAGTGTCATAAATGACAGAGGTCTTATGAAACTGTAAACTGTAAAACTGGTTCACTCTCCCGTGCCGCTGCAGGCCTAACGGACGGCTGGACGTGATCACGGAGGTGCCGGACGAGCCCATGTCCTGGGTACTCGGCGCCTACGCCATCTCCAGGGACCTCGGCTTCGGCGTCATGTTTGACCCCGCACGGGTAAGTCCAGTTTGGAGTAATGTAGTAATTGTATTGTAATCTCTATGATTTAGGCCTAAAACTTCCGACTTAAATCGTATGAGTGATGAGTGCTAAATAAGAAAGTAAACACATGTTTGGAAGCTAAAAACATAAACCAAAGTGTGGCTTCTCATGGCAATCAATAATCATTATGCAATCTTGCAAGGTTGGAACTATATGTTAAACCTACAATACATCATAGGGTTAATGTATGCATCACTAAAACCCTATTTAAATACAGTAAAACCTCACAGCATGGACACCTCAATAACAGTGACAACTCGCAATTCTCCGGTTGCCACACTCTGTTACTTAATATGTTTCACTGATGACGTCGTCCCATTAATTGAGACACTCGTCTTCTCCCATCCGTGTCCCTAAATAGTTTCATTGTATTCGTATATGCATTTTGGTATACAGGTAAATTCCAACCCAAGGGCAGTTAAAATTAAATAACAACTATGGCATACGTAAACAAATCCAGTTCCTTATTACAACACGCTTGAAAGGTCAATTTCAATTATAACCTACGATTATAATCATGCTGTTAAAGTGTAAGTAGTTTCGAACAACAACACAATCACAATTGACCCCCGTTCTGCTGTCTGTATCCGCAGCACCAGGCCACACGGTCGTTCTACATGCGCGCCGAGGCGCCCGAGCTGGTGGTGAAGGGGGAGATGATCGGCGTGCGCATCGGCCTCTTCAACTACTGGACCCAGGACCTCGAGGTATCGTCTAAATAACATTCTACGTACAGTGAATAGCAATACTTTTCAGAACTAGAGTTCACACTATTGTTCACAAAATTTTGTTCAACAAGGTTCACAGTTGCACAATGTCGTCTGAGTTTGAGGTTTGGTGTGGTCTCTTCATGGACATGGTTTCACCTATAGGCCTCTTACTGGTGCACTGAACGAGGAGGCCGATTAACGTATTCTTGTAGAATGTAAAATTGGGGTCTTAAGGAATAGCCTTGAAGACACTGCGAGCATACTCTGCACGGCTGAACACATGTTGCAATCTATATATCACTCTATAATGATACCGAAATGCTTCACGTTTCAAGATACACCCTTATGGATACACTTCCCCTGTAAACTAATGCCCCTAATATTGAGGTATGACAGTTTTATTTCTCTCTCCCATGGCAGTGCATTGTGATGCTGCACGACTCTGAGGAGTACAAGTTCATCATCGTCGAGGACTTCGGCATCGTGAGCTCGTACGCGCCTCGCACCATCCGTGGGGACATCCAGACCATGGTCTACGTGAGTACTGTCTGTTCTAACCAGCGGCAGATCCAGCCCACCACTTTTTCAAATTACAGTAGAACCTCCAATCAAGACCAACTATATATTGAGGTCAACTCCGTAAGACAACCATTTTTCATGCTTTCAAACATTTATAAAGTGAGTAAAATGAGCCTTGCCATAAAGACCACCTGCATTGAGGCCACGTGAGGTCAGCCCCGCGGGTGGTCTTAATAGAAAGGTTCTACTGTAAAGATGATGTTATTTGATTGGGGATTTTATGGGAATCCCCACGATGGGTGAAAAGTCCCAAGCCATTGTCTTTCTTAATCAGTATGTCCGTGTCCTGTTATTCGTCTGCCAAGGCCGCCTTATTCCTTAAAATTAACTCACGTACTTTAGATTACGTGAGATTCTCATTAGATCATACAGTGCTCATAGCATAAATACCAGACGTGTGTCATGACAGCTGAGTGGCGAATATTTTCATTGGGTCAGATAGCAATTCAAGTAAAATGAATGATTAGACTTCCGGGCTAGACGTACATTGAAAGGTGAAGTTTCATGGGAAGGCCACGCATAAGACAGAATTGCAGCACAAACGTAAGTACAAAATTCCGGTTTCCACGGAAAGGAGGAAACTGTGACCAGGAATGTGCATGTAGCTATATTGGCCGACTATAATTAAATCCTTGTTTCAAGGCAGATTAATTATTCTACCAATTAGGAGACTTATTGCATGATGTCAGGTCATATGTTCATGTGCGTAAAAAGGGGTGTTCTACAGCTCCGTTCACGTAGCAACATACACGTGAAAATAACGTGTTTACTACCATTGTAAACAGGGAATGATAGTTTCCAATGCTTGTAGACTAGTTAGTAAACATCTTGTAAACTGACAGTCTACAGCCCATTCCCATGGCTGTTAACAACCTGGTTTATAAACCTGTTTAAAGGACATTGATCCCAATGGATTTAGATTCTGTTAAAGCCCCAGTCGGACCGTCCTGAATGTTTATCACCGAATGTTTACTATATGGCAAAAGATAACAAAAACGATTGTGATAAAAGAGCCTATCTTTTAAGACAGAGTATGTGCCAATTAACAATTGTTAGAATACTAAGATGTTTTTTGTTCAATCTACAAATGCTGGTTGTTGGGTGAAGTTGTGCATGAACATCCCAGTGATTTGAGCTGCAACCCCATTCACTGATTTTTATGTAAAATTATGTCCAACGTCTCTTATCTGAATATCTGATTCAACCAGGGACCTGTGAATGTTGAGACCAGTCTACTTTCTGGAGTATCTGCATTAATAAATGGTAATACCGAGCAAAAATACTTGTGATAGTGAAACCATTATATAAATACATACATATATAAATTCATAGGCACAACCATGCATTTTTATGTGTTTATATGAGTAATTGATGTGACACAATTAATATAATTCCAACGTACAGTTCTTGTATTTATTTCCACAATATAAATCAAGCATTGTCACATTCAATTTCCAGGTCATAAAACACTCATATTTCATCCTGTGTCCTGTGTAGCAAGACCAACTCAAAATTAACATGCAAACAGCTATGAATATACGAAAGAATCATTGCACAGAGATTTCTAGTCTCAGAAAACCCATACATTATCTTACTTTCTGTTGTCATGAACGACGTAAGAGTCACTGAAAGTATTCTGTTTGGACTGCAAGTCTAAGAAACTTCTAACTGTTATCTGATCTTACTACCATCACATATTTGCTGTTTGGGGTATTTGTCTTTGTGCTTTTACAGCCATATAATTGTATTTATGAACCCCTATATAGCAATATAGCAGTTGGAGAAGGGCTCCTCATCTAACGCACATAATATGCAGGCCACGATCTATCACATCCCAGGGTGTAGGGAACGGGGGGTAGGGGGTGAAGATATGTGGTCCGCTAATGAATTTACATACAGTAATGTTAATTTGAAGTGGGCTGAAATATCAAATGTTTCGGCAAATTTCACCTTGTCAAAATGGTCTCATTTTTATAAATACACCCTGTGCCATGATACATGGTAGCCCCTGAATGACGCTCTCTACACGTGAAAGGAGTGTATGTCCCGCCGCTTCTGTATGGAGTCCATACTAGTGCTACATGTGAAGATGGAGTCATCCCGCTTGAGGCCACTGTTGTCCATGAAGGAGGACGAGGCAGAACTCTCCGTCATTAATCCCCGTGAGGAGGAAGTGGAGGAAAACCTGCCGGCAGCTTCAGCCTTCAGACGTCCACAGCGGGTCATTCTAAAAGCAATGTTAGTTAACTATGGATGTAGAGCGTTAATTTGGAACAGTTAGGTACATCATATAGCAATAAGCCAGGAAGAAAGCAAGAAGAACGTATGAATGTGTTGATTGGAACAGCAAAAAATTTGAGTTAATTGAAGCACTTGTTAATATCTCTGCTCAATACACCTCCCATCCAGTCAACCGCGATAACCATAATGATCACCCATCAAACGAACCATGACAATCGTACTGACCTGCCTATGACGAGCATGATAACGAGGTCCACGCACTCTATGATGGTCAGTATTGAGGCGCCAGCGAACAGTCCGAGCTGACCGCCCACCTCGCCGAACAGACTCTCTGCGGGGTAGCCCTCGCTCTGGACAATCTCAGTGAATGTCAGCTCGCGGAACTGGAATGACACCAGCACCTGAAACACCAAGGAGGGTCTTTGATATTATTGTCTGCAGATGTAGCATTGGAATGGAATATTTGCAGATCTAAAGATGAAAACATAATGTGTGGGAAAGTGATATAGTTGATTGATCTTCAACAAAAGATGTTACGGATTCATTGTTAAATCGACATGGGTTCTGAAATGTCATTTATATAGGACACATGAAAAGGAGTATTATGGAGTACTGAGTACGATAAGGAGTAGTATGTGTGTGTTAGAAAATTCCATGTGGAACATACCATATATAGGGGTTTATTGAGAAATTGTTACCGTTTTTGGCATTGGCAAATGATATTTCATTTTATCTAATAATACCGATAGATCATTTGGGAAGAGGATATTACTTAGTTTCTGGCTTTTTAAAGCATTAGTTAGTATGTATTTTAAATTCATTTAGAATACCAGCGTTCATGCCACCACACTATAAGGGCAATGGTCTGTTTCAGTGTAGAGGTAACATTAGCTTGCACGAGTAGTGTCTAGGCCTGCTTGAGCGAGCGTTAGTGAACGAGAGCATGGTAAGACACCACAAGTGCATAGCTAGTGTTATTTCAACATTAAAACAGACCATTGCCTTATTATCTCCCCAGTTTAACCGAATTATTTAACTTGATGGTGTTTACCATTCACAAAGTAAGGAGATAACATAATCTCCTACGGCTCTTAACCAATCAGAATCGAGAATGAACGGCAAACTGGGAAGAAAATACTGTACTTTCTGCAGCAAAGAGTGGAAAAGCCAAGAAGCAGAATGGACATGATATTATACGTACCATCCATGCACATCAAACTGACACAGTTGCACCCGTTCATCTCGAAATCTGATCAAACTCATGGATAATTCAAACATATCGCAAATTCCCTTATCATGCAGAATTCCACATATTTAAAATAACTCATTTGGTTTAACTCCCCAACTCAATTTCGATTTAAACAGGTGTACATAGGCTACGTGTACGAAACTGTAGTAACAAGCTGTACATTACCTCACAGTAACACACATGTTGGAACCTGACAATATTTGTCAAATGAATAAATTAATTTCGACGTGCTTCTGATGGAAATGCATGGTGATGTGTTTGCTACAACAATGAACTTTTCAAGTTTAAGCGTTTTATATATTACATTTCTATGCGTACGCATTCCTCCTACCTTTTTACTCGGATCAAGTGTGGTTGAATTCTGCTTAAAAGAAAAATTGACATCAATCTCCGTACAAATTACATGTGGGATAGAAAAGACTGTTTTCGACATGTCTACATTCCACTATAAATGCTGGAAACAAACATGTTAACACAATGTGAAGATTCTATGTCCATCCTGGAAACAAAATCGTTTATAATAAAAAATGTAAATGTAAACTCCCTTTTTACAAGCCTGTACACATACTGTTTCCCAATATTCATCTTAAATGTTATAATTCCTTCTCATTTTAGTATCCTATATACAAGAAGTAAATGTATTGACTTCTGTTGCCAGCTTTTCTCAATAGCGTGAGACTCCATCAGCTGAACCAGAGTACCGCTTTACCCTTGTCCTCTGTCATCCGATAATAATTTATCGTGCATTTCATTGGCTGAAATCGTTTGTAAAAGAGTTAATGCCTATGACACATCCGGCAGTACTGCCTTCCTACTGTCTAAAATTCATGGATAGTGGGGATCAGTGTGTGTCCAGTATTGTGAAAATGCTACATGAGCACTTTCTTTGCCTGTACGGAGACAGAGGCGGAACCTTTCATTATCTGTAGTAATATGGCCTATTCAGCATTACAGCATAGCCGTAGGTACATGTAGGCCGTAGGGAGCCAGTATGCCACGCCGTACATCATTACTTGTCTAAGACTCCGCAAAAATGTCCGCACGACCGGTTGTGTCAAGCATCAGTCTGACAGCCACGATTATTTTTACTGTGTGGTAGGAGATGAAAAATGGATGTAGGAAAAATACAGTTTTTTCATATTAAAATCACGTCTGCGACGCGACAGTGCGCCAAATACGGTATGTAGTTGGTACATTCACCATTAATATTCGTGACTGTCTGATTTATTCTTGCAGGTGTTTCAAAGCTTACTTTAAGATTCGATGTTGTCCTAGCCCATGGGTTACTTAATGAATGATAACATATGATAAAGTGCAATGCGGTAAAATACAACTGCAATATGGATGGTAACATTTAATCATAAGCACTATTAATAAGGTACACTAATAATATCTAATGGTTAGTTCAAAATTGATATATAGTTTAGTACATCAGCACAACCATTTTACTTGTTAGTGTAACAACATATAACTTGTTAGACTTGTTAGTCGCAGGCCAGTGAGAAACTTGTTAGTTGAGAATAAATTTTGTATATAAAACATTTCCAATCTGGACACAAGGGGTCTCAACATAGAACCTTGTACAGAACTGGCAGACCCGTGATGATTTTGCCCCTCCCCCACCAATGGACGCAATCCATAAAGAGATCCACTGGTTGCTACCCCCTTCCCCATTCCCCCAAAATTCTGGGCCTGCCAGTGGTCGTATCACGGGCGTGCTTTCGTCTGCTCCGGTCTTACCCGGTCTTTGTGCTTGTCCTCCGTCTTGATGGACACGCTGCTCTGACGCACCTCGAACAGCGTGCGATTACACACCTATAATACAACTTGCACTGTTTATGACCCAGAAGATTTAGAGGTTACCCCTTCACTCCTTAAACAAAACTTTAAACCCAACACACCATTTCTTTTTAAAGAATGTAAAATTTCATTTGGGTATTCTTCAGTTCCCAATTGCGCAGAAAAGTTGCGCACTCGTCATATTTTATAAACATTTGAGACACAAAAGTCTATGGGTACTTCCGGTATATGTTATAAGCCCATTTAAAATCGCATTTAATGCTATATCATTCAAAGTGTGTATTCTACACAACATTGATGGCTGTTACACTGATAGACGTTGGAAAATTAAGTAAGTACATCTATTTGAAGCGTGCATTCTTCAATATAGTGAAGTTGCCAACTTTTTTCTTCACTGGCTGTCTGCAAATTTGACCAAGTACCGGCTTTTGCTCATAACTTCGTCAATTTTTATCCTAACTAAAAACCCGATTACATATTCGTAATCTTCATTAAAAATACTACTCGGAATGCTATTTGAGGCATGCATTCTTCATAATAGTGAAGTTAAAACGTTTGTATCATGCACAAACTACACAAGTCGCCTGCATTTTTTTCACGAAGACTGGTATTCTACCCATATCTTCGTCAATTTCAAGGCTAACTAAAATCCGATAACAGATTCATAATCCTCACTCAAAATCCTATTAGGAAAGTACTTTATATGAATGACATAGGATAAGTGATAGCTGGAAATTACCTTAGAATATTTAAAGTCGTGTTAGTTTACAATGACGCGAGCGACCGGAAGTAGTCAATGGACTGTTTGGTTTGGATTAATTCTACTGCGCAACACGTCCCGCGCAATTGGGAACTGAAGAATTGGGATCTCCGGGAACTTTCGTTCATGAAAACCAATAAGAATACACTGGTTGTGCCGGGGAAGTTAAAATGACTTGATCAGCCACGTACATTGTTAGGATTTTGATTAGCTGAGAGCCGTATTGGATTATAGCGTATCACCAGTTTTGTCAGCAAAGTGGGAAATATTCGTTGAGGGTTCTCTAGATATATACTAGGTAAACACAAAGTAATCCAACAGTGGGTCTCATTAAGAGAATTAGTAGGCTAATTAAAGAATGGGTGTTAATAATTTGCTTTGGAATCTGAATTGTAGAGGATATGGAAAATGGTATGTTCGAGATGTTTGAGGGAGTAGTCATGTCACGAGGGCTGTGACCTCGTATATGTTTGCTCAAATTGAGAGCCAGTGCAGGTAATTACAAGCAAGTCAGCAAGGCCATAGGCTATGTCATATCTACACTTAATTCACATTGCTTTCAAGTGGACCAACGGCCAGTATGGACGAGTATCATAGTGCAGTCATGTTATTTCTAAGTCTGGTGTATCCGTTTTGGCTCACCTACTGTTTCAAAAACCCGTTCACTTTCACCAGCAAACGTCATCATAATTTATATGGTAGTCGTATCATGAAATCAGGTGAACTTAAGTATTCATTTTCTAAGTCTAGTTTGTTGTTTTTATTCCTGCTGGTAATGGGACAAAGAAAAATGGATAACAAAGAAAACTGGATTAAAATGGAAAAAAAAATGGATTACAAAGAACATGGATCAGAAATGAAACTGGATGATCCCCTAACCTCAAAGCAGTGTGGACACGTGACCTGGAAGCGGATGCTGTTGAGGCAGCCGGCCGGGTGGTAGGTGGTGGTGTAGTTGCACACGGGCACGTCGGGCAGGCCAGGGAAGCCGAGACTGCGGCAGCCGCAGCGCTCTGCCTGCACGCGGGACCGACACTCCAGCTGGCACGCCGTCTTGCTGGGGACAGAAGAGAGTGAGCTGTTATCATTCAGTTTTGCAAAATATTGGAGGAACACTATAGTGGGCGATGGTGGAGGCAGCAGCAGCAAAGGCTCTGCACAGCTTTGCTGGAGGGTGGAAGGAGTGGCATGGCTAGGCTATGAAAGAAAAAAAAGAAGCAATTTAGGTCCTTTTCATACCTTCTGAGGCTATTTCAGACAGAGAAGTAACAGTAAAACAAGCATGTAAAACTCAGTTTCATTCAGGGTTTAGTCCTAAAAACATAGGAGTTCATTATTTCGGTTGCCTCCTACGTAGTTTCGGCTCACAGCCTACACTATCATTCCACTATCGTAACCAGCATCACAAATCAGGTTAAGACCCGTTAAATCTTTGTTGTTGTCTTGACCTGCTCAAGACCGTGTCAGGAACTTGTCGAGTGTTAGTTCTTCTCCAGTCTGTTTAGTCGGGAGCTCGTGCTGATCTAGTCTTGGCCAAATGTCGCCTTGAATCCACGACATGACCCACAACAAATTGGTTGGGCTACACTGCAAGCTCAACTTCAAACGCTGTGAGTGTGCTGACTAAAACCAGCAAATCAATACGTTTTGTGGACCATGTTGGTAGCTGGTCCTAAACTATATAAGGACCTTGTCTGGACCATGTCAACAGTCAGTTTTTCACCTAGTCTTGTTAGTCTTGACCGTGTTGCGACCTCATCTCCCTTCCTTTCTAGCTAACAACTTCAAAATCTCAAAGTGGTCTCGACTACGTCCGAATAGTGAAATGGGGGTATCCTTATATGTTTAAGACATTTCCCGGTCATGTGATGTCCCCACCTGTAGTGGCTGAAGTAGGTGAGTGGGTTGGTGAAGTCGTCGCTGCGAGTGTCGAGACACTCGCCCCACGGGCGCGGCAGGCTGTAAGCCGCCGTCTTCTGCAGGAAGAAGTAGTACAGGCGCCCCATCTCCACCGGCATGAACCCGTTCTGGTCCGGCACCTGTGGTATATAGCATGTTCTCCAAAGTTTGAGACATTTTTTATGATAATGGGACTAATTTTCAAGGAGCTTAACATATTCATATGGAGACTACAGTTAACCTCTATCAGTAGACCACATCTTTATGTTTAGACCGCTACCACTCAAGGCGTGGTCTTAATAGTGACGTTCTTCTGTATGTGATGTCTTTATTGAGTGGTCTTCTTCGCTGGCGATCATATAAATTTTGAATGACCGTAAATTTAATTCTTTAGATTACAATGATCTCTATATTCTATGAGATTTGCCAGTCCAGAGGCCCCATCATTTCATTAGTCTTAAGCTAAATCGTCCCAGACGTCATCATTCTGATCAAAGGGGCTGCCTCAATGGATTCAATCTTCATTTTAAAGGGACTTTGAACAGATTAGATCTCATATATGAATTCTTTCTTTCATTAGTAATTTTCTCAAAAGACCATCAAATCTATAGATGTTGCACATCTTTGATTCTGATTGAGACACAGGTGTACATGGCATATTTTTGGCCAACTTTAATCATCAAATCTCTATAGACGATGATAGATGAAGCAAGATTTATGTAAATGCTGTGGATAGGACCAACCGAGGGAGGGGTATAAAAAAATGAGCGTGGTGATTGCTTTAAACCTTACTATGGCTCAGATTTCCAGATTCCAATCTATGACATATAAAATAAGAGTGAAAATATCACTGCTTTGCTAGTATAGAGCGATGGGAAAGCTAATCAATTTCCTACTCTAAAAACAATTGCGTGAGTGTGTGCGTGTGTGGGTGTGTGTGCGTACCTGTGGGCATGTGCGGGCTTGTGCACACGTACATGTATGTGAACAGAGCGCCCCCACCCACACAGCCTTGGAGCCTTACGTACACGAGAAAAGCACCAGTAGAAACTGCAGCACATCAAGTCACGAACAACGTAATGCAAAGGGTCCGTCGCCGTCCGATCTGTCTGTACCTGGAATGACCTACCTGCCATCGTGACAGAGGCTTTCCATTTAGACTCATTTAAGAGGCAGCTATCAGCAATGTCTACCTAAACCACGCTCTTTCAATACGCGCATTAATCTATATGGGGTTTGCGGATCAACACCTAGAACCCACCTCGTTGTGCGGGTGGAAGTTGATGAGCAGCGAGGGCGTGACCTGCGTGCGGTACTCGGCCTCCTGCGGGTCGAGCGCCAGCAGCACGAGGTGCTCGTGGTCGCGCTGCGTGGAGCGGAGACGGTCCGCCTCCGGGTCCGCCGCCGGGTTCCCGCCCGCGTCCGTGTAGTGCATGGTGATGCGGTGGCACAGCGTGTGGCGCGTGTAGTGGATGAAGCTCGTCACGTTACAGTAGATCTGCCTGGAAACACAAGCATAATGTTGGTGGGTCTGTGGCATAGGCAGATCCAGGGATGAGGTGGCAGCCGTTTTCAGAACAAGAACTTTCATTGGGTTGGTGGCATGTTCGCGAGTAGAGGTTTTGTGCCTACGAAACTCATGAAATACTGTGGATGTGCCATACCATTTTTCAGAAAAAATGTATCCGCCAGTGTGTAGCGGCATCATAATTTGAAATTTTGAAATGTGTTTTTCACTGTTCCTTACTTCTTTGGGAAAAGGTTCGTTATGGACTTTTGTGATGTACCTTTCATCTCATGTTGGATGTTGTGCACGTGAGTGCTTTTGAACTGAAGAAAGATTTCCCCAGTCAATGTATGCAATCTGTCAATCAATTTAGCAATCAATCTATCAATCCATCAATCGGTCAATCAATTAATCAACCAATCAACCAACCACCTAAACAGCGCAAACTAAGTAAACAGACAACCAACAAATCCCAACCCAACCACTCACTTAAAGTATGACCCGCATCCTAAAAAAAGCCCAACCTACCTGTTAGCGTAGACATCGCAGCCATCCACCAGCGTGTTGGCAAACTGGTGGCCCGCCTTGGTGTAGAAATCCTCCAGGTCGACGGCGTCCAGCGACTCGTATAGTGCGCGCTCCGCCTCCGCCTCCTCCAGCTGCCCGCTGCCGCCCTCAGGCGTGCTCGTGTTGCGCACCGTCATGTTGGTCTGCCGCAGTTTACCCAGTCGTACCTAGCAGTAGAGGTAGCGGTAGAGATTGGTCAATACACCTCCTTTGTAGCTGTTCATAGTGGCATGCGTTCAAAACACAGGGCTGTAGCCAGGATTGTAGATTTGAAGATAGGAGGCGAGATATGTTGGGAAATTTTGCAGGCAACCATAGGATCCAGTGCAAGCTCGGGCAATATTCACAAAATGTTAGCATTGATTCATCCATATTCACCTCAAAACCATGCCATATTTATTCAGTACACTTCCTTTGTGGCTGTTCAGAGTGGCATGCGTTCAACACAGCAGAGCTGTAGCCACGATTGTAGATTTGAAAATTGGAGGCGAGATATGTTGGGAAATGATGCAGGCAACCATAGGCGCACAGTTTTATTATAATGAAGGGTTTAGGTATGCTCTCCAAAGAAAATATTGGAATGTAGACTTTGTTATTGTGTCTGACGCTATTTCAGAGTGAAAGTAACCTTAAGAAAGTATGTTAAAACTAAATTTCTTTCAGGGTTTGACAAAATACACAGAGGCAGTCATATGTAGATGTGGTGACATGTTGGTTTCGCGTAGTTCTTTACCAGTCAATATTAGGTCAGTTGTAGATGATTGCCATGGTTCATGCCATTATAGAAGCTAGCTCTTCACATTGGACTGAAAATATTCGAATCTAGTCTTGAAGCTTTATCTGTTAATACAGTTTTATTTGATATAAGTTTAATACACGTTTTGTATTACCAAAAGCTCGTAAAATGCTTCTCACGAAATGGATTCTATACCAAGGCATTTAAGTGCTATTCTATTTTATTTGGAGAATTTATGTCTGCCATTTTGGAATAACAATGAATCACATTACCAACTGATTGTTACAGTGCAAATGGTTTTATATAGTGTTATGAAATCATCACATTGGTAAATATGTTTTGCTTGGTGAATTATTGAGGCAAAACAATTAGGCAGGAATTGCAGCCCGTCTGCTCCATGTAGATTAGTAAAGCTAGCGTCAGATCATCCCGAACATGACGGAGAATCAGCAGTGGTATTGTAGGCTTTGATCATTGGCATACTCATGGTGTTTCAACTGCATCACGATGTTGGGCAATTCTCTTTATTGTAAAACGTTGTTGTGGGCATGGAGCATAATGTTGTGAGAATTTTAGTAGGAATCGTATACGTAAATGATAATGAAGTATACTGAGCAGACATATGCCACGCGAACTGTTAGATGGATTATATAGCTGGTGTTGATACTACAATAATACTAATATGCGTAAAGCATATAATAAGATAATAATTAAGTAATATTCATTTGGTCCACCGACTTTACATACTCTATGCTGTCTGTCAAAAACAATTTTTTTGCTCCAATGCATTGTGCTAGAAACGATACATTGTCTATCATATCCTGCCATATTTATACCATTCTTACGTAAATATAAATATTTGAAAATTGTTCCACAAATCAGTAATGCACAACATTGCAAAACCGCACATTTGGAGCACCTTGATACTGTCACTTCACGTGTGTGTCTTCTATGTAATAATCGTTTCCTGCATTATCCCATCTGGTACCTCAAACTAAAAATTCGGAGACCAGCAACCGTGACTGCTTGACTGGGGCTTAGAATGAGCACAAATCCAGTTAATGAGAAGGCAAGGGACTTATTAGCACGGTATTGCGTTGTGTCGGGTAATAATCAGAAGCTACTATGACATTGCTGTACATTACCGCACGCAACGGGTGATAGGTGTGAAAGCTTCTGTCGTCTTTTCACCGGCTGTCCTATATGCTAATAAGGGGTAAACATGAACTACTTTTTGCGTCTTGAATTTGGGCAAACGGGAAACTGTATACCAATTTAGGATCTGGTGCACCCTTTTTTGTAACGTATATGTTTACTAGTTATGCTTATTTGACAAGAAAACGCAAGTCAATGCATGTTAAGTAGACCGTTTTTATTTTCCTTTGAGGATTCTATCCACGCTTTCAGGTTTTTGTGACAATTTGAAAGAATATGCATTTTTAAGAACATGTAGAGTGTATACATGTTAGTCGAACGCCGAGGGTTAAATATGTAGACTGTGGTGGAGTATAGCCCATTCTACACACTAGCCCCCATACCAGCACCATCCAGTACACCCCCACCTATCCACACACATATCAGTACCACCACACCTACCGGCACACAACCAGTAAACCATTACACCACACACACCACAGACACACAGGCTACCCGCACACACCGACACACACATACACACCGACACACCGTACCAACCCACACACCGCACCTACCAGCACACAACCAGTAAACCCCCCCCCCACACACACACCTGCTGCGCCATGAACTCTGCCAGAGAGCCGAACGCCGGGATGGTGCCGCTCTCCATCTCCCGCTCGTAGTACGACTTTCGGATCTGAAGTGAACCAATCAAGTCAAGTTTTGGTTATGCATTTTACACTACATTAAGCGTACAAAAATAGTTTATGTTGATTCTAAGGTTGTTTTAGTACGATGAATGTCTATTTCTACGGGTGTTTTGGCTTAGTTTTGTTAAATTTATCCGAGTGGAAGTCGTACGTTTCGTTGGGTTGGTTTGTATAGTGGTATGGAATGTTTTGAATCTATGGTAAGTTGGCGATGGTAGTACATGCACACTGCATGTATTCCATATCCATATATGTATATTGTATTTGTTATGACCAACCAGTACAATATACTAAGTACACTGACCTGGTTGACATTGCAAATGGTGACGGCGGGGAACTCGATGGAGTCCTGCTGGTGGACCTTGATGGTGGACACGGACGGGAACGACATGTACCTGCAGCAGATACGAAAGACGCCTTGAACTCTTTACCTTCACTCCTGAGCACGGCCCGATTAGAATAGAACTCTTTTTCTTCACCATTTTCATCAATGTATTGACCTCACATGTACGTCTATAGCATCCATTTCGTTACCGGAAACGATTTACTCTCTATCAATGTTTGTCTAAATAGTTCCCAGGATGCATTGTAAAACAATTGAAAAGTCACGTGATTTAGTTTGTTTAACTAAAAAACACAGAGTTCATAAACAAGAAAACTCTATGCATCCTTTTGGTACAGTCAGAGTCATAAACTCTATGGAGACGGCGCAAGTCGCATTTTGCCCCATCCTTATTCATTTTTGAAATAAAATATGTTTAAACCAAATAAGGAAACCAGTGTATGCCACTCACCTGATGACGGCTCGTGAGGAGAAGTAGAACATGGTGGAGGTGCAGCACAGACAGAACATGATCCACACCAGGCGCCGCAAAAACCTGAAACACAGCCGACAATTAGCTGTGCGTGTCTACCGGATAGTTGTACTTTGTACCCCGTGTGCTTACTTTTGTTGATGAAATTGGTGAAGATTAGTTGTGCGTGTCTATTGTGGTGGATAATTGTAGTTTGTACCCTGTCTACCTACTTTAAAAAAATGTTTTAACCGTGTGAGTATTGCGTTTCAATGAGGAATGATTGTGGGGAAATTTCCATTTGATTTTCTGAGGTTGGCCTGTGTATCATTCACCCAATGTCATTAAAGTAAGTAACATTTTATATGCTAACACAGTGAGACGCATTGGCATGAATGTGTGTAACATTGTAATGGGAATACATGCATCTATTACTATGGCTTTCTTAAGATAACACTGATGACTTGATAATGTGTATATACTCTTGAAACAAGAGCTCAACTGTAGTTCGAAACGTGCTGTGTGAGGTACAGTAGAACCTCTCTAACAGGACCATTGGATAATTTACCTCAAGTGGTCCAAAGAGAGAATTGCTGTTTTTATGGAGAGGGTCGTTGTGGTGTATTATATTATGGAGGTTTTAGACCACGGAAATGGTCTTAATTGGACGTTATATACTTCACCCCCTAGTATGATTTCTCTGGTTCTTATATTCTGCAAACGTGTAATATAAGACCTTAATTCATTGACGCCGACTGTGTCCAAGGGCTCTCATGCTCACATTGCATCCCTTTACATTAAAGACGTCACTTGTTACATGCCCATTACAGTCTTTACATGTCCATGAATTGACGATAGGATGAAAGGGACTGAGCATTTCACAATGTCTATTGTACAATTGTGTGTTGCAATGGTGTCTATGGGTGGGGGAAGGGGATTGCATGACATTTCAAATACATATTTAGATTGTGAGATGTATTTAGAATCTTGCAATACGATTATATTGGCATACACCTCGCACGGTGTGACATAATTTATCTCCACAATCTACCCAACATATATGTATTCCAAATCACCTTTTATGTATAAATGAAGGCATTGAAGACGTCTAAAACATTCTGAGAGCTCATGCTCATTTAGTAATTCCACTTGTATCAGATGGTAACCAATTTACACTGCTAATCACGGGTACCTACCACACAATTTGGTACAGTTAGAGTCATCGAAAGGATTACATACCTGTATCAGATGATAAACAATTTACAATCCAAATCATGAGTTCACCACTTCTTTTGGTACCGTTAGAACCATAAGCAGACATTCATACTTGTATAAGATTACCGATTTACAAATGCAAATAATAGGTATCTACCACACCTCCCGGTACAGTTAAAGTCATAAAAAGGCATACATACTTGTACCCACTGTGGAAGATGTAGTTGACGCCGTGGCACGTGGAGTGCTGTGAGTACTCCATCAGGGTGTCGAGGCAGACGTCGTTGCCGATACATGCTCCGAGCCCGCTCCGCCGGCTGTCGTGCTGAGTCCCTCCGCCGCCCCCGCCTCCGCCTCGCCCGGCGTGTCGGAGCTCTTGCTTGAGAAGCTCCACCTCCAGCTCAAGGGACTCCACCTGACCGTGTCAAGGCACACTATGTAGCCATTGTTATTTGGACATTAAGTTACACTAAAGTCTCTCTGGAGAATGGCCGCATGTGGTCACATATAGGGGTGAAGAGATCTCTTAATGTTAATTGGGGTTCAGTGATGGTGTCATATCTTGAAGGCAAGGGCCAGCGAAAATTGTCTGAATGCTCTCGTTATATACATGTACTTGGGTCTTAATCGGAGCCTTTGCTGCACAAAATCATTAACCCCCGGATCTGGTCAAGACAACACAGATTTAGCACGTCCTAACCTTGTGTGTAAGTTACGACGTCTGGCATAGGAAAACATGTATGTGGCTAAAAAAGCATATTTCTCGTGATCTCGTCTTCAACATCTAAGTCTTGCCGTGTTCACGACAAGGTCCAGATAGTGAAATGGGGAGTAATGAAGACGTGTAGACGGTGCTTTATTCTGAGAAAGATTGGGTTTAAATCCCTTTTTCCTACGAACTGTCCTGTTTAGAAACCATACAAACATGTTAATTATGGCTTATAAAATACAAAATGATTGCATTACTACTATAGGGCCTCCTGCATGATTAGGTCTGGTAGACTCTAGTTATGCAACAGTTACCAGGTTTCCTGTGAGCAAGCCTTGGCCATTAACCCCTTATTTATACTACCATTTACTAGCTACCATTTACACGCTACATCCCATTTCATTATCAGGCGAAGATAATGTAAATCACTACATGTATTGGCTATTTGATCTGGTCACCACATTTGCATAGTATTTGTTCCTAGATTCCATTAACAATGAACATCGAAAATCTACAATCGGACCCAAGCGCTATCTGTGAACTGCTTTTGTAGGTCACTAGCCACCTATAATGCATATACAAAATTAATTCACTTGCTGCCACCCAATGGGCGCCCCTGTTTTCTCTTCCGCCGAACCCCAACAATAACTGTTAACATCTGTCAAACTTTGTCACCAGATGTAAGTTTTTGTACAGTTGAGACACAGCTCATGTAATTTTGTAGTTCAACACCGCACAACACACACTTGTCGTTTATATGGCGAAGCTTCGAATATCAACATGGATGAAAATGGGCATCTCTAGCTACAATTGCAACTAGGAAGTGGTAAAAAGCGCAGAATATAAATTCTCTTAGTCTAAAACCTGTGCACGTCTTAACGTCATTAAGTTAATGGAGCCTGCTGTTTTTCAATACCATGTCTTACGTAAACCAACTACCGGTATTGTTGCTTTCGAGCAAAAAATATCACCAGTGCACACCTGATCTTAATTACACTGTCAGATTGCGTAAGGAAGAGTAAAATATCTGCGCATACCTGTGGAAGACATTGCTGAAAGGTGTTCCTGGGTGTACTGCCTGCCCCATTCTCATCATACCGATGTAATAAGTATATAATAACAGTGATTTGCCTGTCACATTAACATCAAACAGTCGCGCCAAACATTTCGGTTCCATTATGTCACGTTATGTTATGTACAATTTCAGCTGTTATAATTGAGCAGCTTGCTGTAAATTACGTGTCATTCTGTCAGATGTGATGGTGGAATGGAGAAGTTGATAACTGAATGGCATTCGTATAGACACACAATACACATGTCTAATTTCTGCTCTGTGGTTTTCTTCTCACTGGTTTCTTACTGGTCTCTCCATGGTTACTAATAGAGATACCAATTATCACCAATTTTCATATTTGATATTCGACGTCATCAGTCCTACCTCACTAGTAGGCATTCCATGGTTCATTGGTGCCCCATATCAGTTATTTCCGACCCACCGACACGCTCTGCCAAACTGTATTGATCAACTTGGCTAAATTAGATGGTGGGACCCACATCTAAATAAGCTGAGCAGACAATGGCAGTCCCGGAGGTGCCTATGTCAGCACAGGATGCTTATCGTCTGAGTTATCTCTGCATGTTCGCGAAGAGACTTCATTGATAATGAAGCCATGAAGGAGTTTGGAGGTACACTCAAGGTCTTAGAAAGCAGAGAGAAGGGCGATTAAGGCGATTAGCAATACGCCTTAAAACCCGACTTGAACGGAAACAGACAAAATAAAAAAAAAGACTCCCCACTTTCTGGGAAAAGTTGCTCACACTGATTCAGTAAAAAGTCGGAACTGATGGTGCCAAGCAAAGTTGTGATCAACCTAAAGTGCCTGGTAATTCCCTTTACCATGAAACCCTGGATGCTGCATCATCTCTGAATGGATGCGTGAGGATTGACTCCCTCTAGACGCTCGAGACCTTACACACGGTCATGCACAGATTAAATGCACAAAAGAGTCATGTTTTTGACAAGATTTTAGTTCAGTCGTATAAAACTACAATGTTAATAAAGCAGTTTTCACCTTTGCAAACATCATCGGAAGTCTATGAACGCGCTGTGCGACATATTAGTGCCTTTTTAAACTACACGCAGGAAAGAAAATGAAAATGTTAAGAAGGTTTTGCGAAGAACAAAATGTTGTTAAAAAGTTCACGTATGCTTGCCGCATTGGAAGATTCATCAAATTTATTAGCTGTGACCGAACCCACACACGACTTTTTCTCTGTGGGACCAGGATATTACGGTGATTGGCGTTTGCTTAATCATGGCGGCAGCTGTAGGAACTAACACAATTACACGAGCATTTGCCTGTGGACCGGCATTCCCTTGGCTTCTGACGTAACTAAGACAGAATCAGGTGCAACCAGTTATAACTAAGTTAGAACCAGCTGCAACCAGACATAACCAGATATAGTTATTGCCATTTTAACGTCTCTGTCTGAGGGTGAGAAATAGTACCTGGGCGTTCTGCTAACTCATGTTAATTGATTTCTCATGTCACCGTATACTAAGACACAATAAAAAGATTTACGTGCATCTAATCGTATCTGTGACCGTAGTCTGCACGTGTAGGTTACCAGCAGTACAGTAAGCTGTCTTAAAATGCGGTGTGTTCTTCCCTTCACGAATAGACAAGTTGGACTCGTTACAAGAGGGCCATGGGTTCGAGTCCTTGTAACTTTTCGTTGGTGTAACATTCTTGAAAAGGAAATGGAGACAAGGTTTCGACATGGCGCAGGCCAGCCTAAGACACGGTCCTCGCATGGTTTCTATAGCGTCGAGACGTTTTTCAGCAGGTCAAGACAACGAAAATTTGACTAGTCGTAACTAGTCGTGACCTTGTCTGGATGGGAGTAGGAGGAGAGTTATGGAATTGGAAGAACTTTTTAAGTGGCAAAACTAAGCATGTTTCTCCTGGCCTTGTCTTGAACATCCACGACTTTCCAAAGTATTGGTGTGTTTAAAACAAAATAGTGTAGTTTGTCGGTATCGCCCACAGCGCTTCAAGTTAACACTTAGTTAGGACGAGGCCACGATAGTGGAATGTTTGGCTAGAGATACCAACTTTCCAGATCCGTTTTAGCACGGACAATATCGGGTGACATTCGATTTCAACAAGCACTTCTTTATGACTGCTTTCCCACTGGATTTGACATAGTATTTCTAACTTCACGTACTCACGCGTCATTAAGGTACATGCATGAACAGTGGTTGCACGGTGCTTTAACTGTAAGTAGGTGTTGCGCGAACTTTGCGATGTTGTGCATTGCGGATTTTGTGGGCCAATTTTCAAACATTTATATTCATGTAAGAATTGTACATAGATATGGCAGGATGTAGAATACAATATATTTCCTCGAACACAATGCCTTCAATCAACATACAATGTATATTGTTTTGGCAGACGAAATAAAGGATGGACGTTTTGTGGACCCAAACAATTACCTGCTACCCGTCCAATACCACATAATGCACATCTTCCACAACCACTGAAAAGCACCTTCCACATAACTCTCCAATAACAAACATAATACCTTCACACTTACACAACGCCCCGTCCTCACATGCAATGCGCTACCCATACATATGTGCGAACCCAGCGCGGCGTCCTACCTTCTTGTCCACGTTGCTCTGGACGCTGCGCATGCTGTCCAGCTTCCGGTGTATGGTATCTATGGCGACCCCAGCGCCCGCGCTGGCGGCGCCGGCAGGCAGACGCTCGCTCATCACGTCGTACGACACGCCCGAGTAGAAGCGCTGCAGCTCGGCGATGTCGCTCCGGTAGAAAGAGAGGACCCCAGGTGGGGTCAGTGGGGTGCTCCAGCTTCGGGCATGGGACTGCTGCTGGTGGTGGTGCCGACCTGAGGGCATTGGGGTGGTGGAAACTTGGGAGACTGTTGCTGCTGCTGCTGCTGCTTTTTGCTGCTGCTTTAGCTGCTGCTGCTGCTGCTTTTGCTGTTGCTGTTTCTGCTGCTGCTTTTGCTGCTGCTGCTGCTGCTTCTGCTGCTGCTGCTGCTGCTGCTGATGATGATGATGCTGCTTTTGCTGCTTTTGCTGCTGCTGCTGCTGCTGCTGTTGCTGCTGCTGCTGCTGCTAGGTTCTGGGGTTGGAGCCGTTAAGGGACGATTGAAGATGAAGTGTTCAGTCTCGATCTTTAGTTTTACACTGAGTAGCATGAAAGACGTAATTGTATGTTTGTGTAGTGAATGCAGGATTGTTGTCGAATGTATCCACTTGAGTGGTTGGCATTTATTTTTATTTACGTAGATTGAGTCTAGGCGACGTATAAGTGTATAGTTGTAAAACACTACTGTTAGTATCCAAGACGTCGCAGAATCCAGTAGGCTTGATATCGTCAAACTAATAAGAGAGTACTGAACTCAGTCAATGTCCACGAGAAATTACTGGGAGTTAGAACTAGAACTTTTGCCACAATCTCTGTATAAGTCCCCTATTGAACTATTGTGAAATGTCGGTGTGTTGACACAACTAGTCCAGTTGATGACAGTGAAGCAGACGTTATAGACCTTGTTAAGAATTTTTTAAGACGCTGTGACTACACACCCTATGTATTTGTTGGACTTATAATGGTGCGGCGTAAATAGAAAAGTTCCAATTTACCCGAATGGGTTACAAGTATTGCACCATGACCATTTCTCTCACTATTTTTCCTCACTCTATACTCCATATCAGCTGAGCAGCATGTGTATACGCATACCGTCTTTAGAAGCTTGCTTTATCCAAGTGAAAACAAAAACTTCTAATGGATTTTAATGAATCAAACCCACTGTTAACACTCAGTCAGTCACTCTCTGTCTGTTCTCACCCATCCCATAGAAATAGATGCTATGGGCGCCCACGTGCGGCGGCTTTAGACTCAAAGTCCAACGCATCCTCCCGTTGCACTCAAAGGTTCACCATCTTTGTTGCATGGTGACGTTTCTGATCACGAGGTCAGACACTCTTAGTGCCACTGGTTCAAACCGGCGTTGTTCCCCTGGTACACATCAGTTCAGCCACGTGCTCGGTGCCTTGGAAACCCAGCCTCAGTCTACCGTCCACCTGACGGAAATTTCCACCCAAGGTCGTGTGCTTTCTCTGGGCCTAAGGTGTATTTGAGATACAGCCATGTGTGAGCATTTTTCCAGCTTGCACTGTGAATATACACTCACTTGAATGTAGGGCCCGAATGGATTGAAAGTAATACGACGACACGCCCGTTTTTAAATAACTGTTTTCTGTAAAAAAAAGAAGTATGCAGACATCACACAATGGCAGATCCAGGTTTTTGAAAAAGGTGGGTGGTCTCGCATTTAAGGGATTTTATGGGTTTCGTACTCGCGGTCGATGGCGGATATGTAAAAACCTAATGAAAATGAAGTATTTTGGTGGGAAAGGCCCCCCCCCCCCACCCGCGATCTGCCTATGTATGTCACATCTTAAAGTATTTCTCAAAACTATATAAAACTATATTTATCAAAACAACTATATTTATCAAAACAACCACACGGACAGAGAAGTGACTTTTAGGTCTAGCCCCATTTAGGGGCATTCCATGGAATCTTCCCGATGACGTCACACGGGTTGACGGTCTGTGACAGCGTCACCGGCGGCGTGTATGAAGGGATTAACTGTAGAGCCGACGTCCGCTTTATCCTGCTGTTTACTATTGTGTGAATGCACCATGCCAGTCCAGAATGTACTGAATGTGGTTTTTGGGTGGGATTTTTTCCCTTTTTTTCTTTTGACTAAGGACCTTGTGTTTCAGTAGAGCTTTGGGAGATCTTTGTGCAAAGTTTTAGTGGATTTTACAGGTTGCTGTTTATGAGTAGTTTTTTTTTCTCACTGGGGGATGGGGTTAATGGAGGAAGGGTCAAAGCCAAGCCCCTCAGATGCCTCTCAGCTATAGGCTTAATCATATACGCATTGAATGTTTATAAACCATCGACAAATATTTTTGATTTTTTAAAAACTCACTATACTTTGCACGCAATGAAACCAACGCGAACATTGGTGAAGCGTCCGGAAAGTAAAATGTTTCTACTAATAGTGAGTCAGTGCTGCTTACGACTAGTTCATAAGGGCTCGCAGTTCGTGACTATACGAATGACTAGAATGCAGAAATTTCACCAGACTCCACTAGCTATATTATTATAGCAACAAGATCAATTCCTTTTGAAATTACCATAAATCAGTTTCTCAAACTTAAAACGTTGAAAATGATCTTAACTGTAAATAGTAAGCTATCTCTTGTGAAACAATCGTTGTGTGACTGATTACCAGCTAAATATTACCTACGAATCCAATCTAACCATCTCTGTCACGTGATTTTCAGCTGGAGATGGGCAAGGTGTACGAGCTGCAGATCCCCATCCTGCCCGTGGTGGACGGCTGCATCACCGTGCGCATCACGGCGCGCGCCTTCATCTACGGAGACTACGAGGAGCTCGAGATCTGCACCAAGGTTAGTGGACGTGTAATGTGGTTGTACTGGCTGGGTCAGTGGTCATTTATGGTGGTTTGTAACGAGGGTGATTACTGTGGGTTGTCAGCCTTCATTTTCTGTAGTTAGTCAGACTTCATTTACTGTAGTTTGTATTGAGGTTGTTCAGACTTCATTTACTGTAGTTTGTAGTTTGTACTGTGGTTAATCAGACGTCATTTACTGCAGTTTGTATTGAGGTTAGTCAGCTATCATATACCATAGTTTGTACTGAGATTTGTCATCCTTAAATTACTGTAGTTTGTATTGAGGATGGTCAGACTTCATTTACCATAGTTTGTACTGAGATTTATCAGCCTTCATTTACTGTAGTTTGTATTGATGTTAGTCAGAAGGTGTTTACTGTAGTTTGTATTGAGGCTGGTCAGCCTTCATTTACTGTGGGTTGTATTGAGGTTAGTAAAAATTTGTTTGATCTAGTTTGTGCTAAGGCTAGCCAGCATTCATTTACTACCCCGTACTGTGACCAGTCAGTATCACACATATTACTGCATGTTTCAGTACGACGGGGTGACCAACTACCTGCACACGCCCTACTTCGTGGACCTCATCAACTCGGGCTCGCTGGTGCTGCCCGACCTCGAGATCCCGGTCCCCGAGCGCTTCATCAAGCCCGAGGAGCGCCAGCATCTCTACGTGCCCGGCTCGCCAGTAGCCACCGTGGGAATCGTCGGTACGTTGGGGTGTAGTAGAATGGGCGATGGTGACCTGAACTTTTTTCTTGGCCGTTTTAATGATTTGAATAAGTGTCAATAAAAATCTGTTTTTTATCGCATTCATCACTGATCATACGAACCACTTCATTAGTCATCACCGAAAATAAGAACCTCCTCACCTTCATCACCGACTATAATAATCCTCTCACATTTATCACTGACCGTAAAAACCTCCTCACCTTCATCACCGACCATAAAAACCTCCTCACATTCATAACCGACCACAAAAAGCCCTCATAGTCATCACTGACTGTCCGGTTCATCCTCCCCCACAGGGGACGTTGTGGGTCCCGGCTTCTTCGAGGACTTCCTGGATGCGGAGAACACTCTGCGCAAGCCGTACGGCGGCGCCGAGCAGAACATGTACAACTTCGCGTTCACGCTGCTCAATCTTCAGTACCAGAAGGCCACCAACCAGCTGAAGCAGGACGTGCTCAAGAAGGCGCTGCAAAACATGGACCTCAGTGAGTGCTTAGATACGTCGTGGTCCTCCTACCGCTAATTGTGATGTGCATTGTTAGCCTCAAAGCTTTATTAAACTAGTCAAGATTTGGGAAAATGACAAGAAAAGCGTGCTTACGTAAAAATAAAAAAACAGAGTATAAGGTTAAAGAGGTACTAAAAGATCAAAGTATTTTTTGTGAGATAAAAGCCTCTATATCCCAAAGAGAAATGAGTCTCAGTCGTTATGTTTAGAAACAGGATTCATTATTGACCGCCGCTTGTTTCAGGCCTGCAGCGGCAGCTGGGCTACATGAATGACGACGGCTCGTTCAGCATGTTCCGGGACTACCAGGAACCCACGCCCAGCACGTGGTGAGTGAACGCGTCTGTCAGCAGCAGCAGCAGCAGCAGCAGCAGCACCAGCACCAGCAGCAGCAGCAGCAGCAGCAGCAGCAGCAGCAGCAGCAGCAGCAGCAGCAGCAGCAGCAGCAGCACCATTCTTCTCACACAGACCCAAAAGTGGCCTAATTAGGGTCTTGTGTTGGAAGAACCATAACTATAACAACGAGCTAACCAAGAGGATATCGTATTTAATGGTTATATACTCACACTCTAAATGGCAGACAAACAAGGGTTCATGTACAAGTTATCACTCAACTTATGTATATATCATAGGACTAAAAGCTTCATCTTGAAACTGAATAATCAGCCATATTATAATGTTGTTTTATTTATTTATCGGTAAAATTGATATTATTAAAAGAAATAATTAGATATAAGATTATCCAATGCGTTTAAAAGTCTGTACTGTTTCTTGGTGGATTAAACATATTAATTTGTTACACCAGTACATCAAAGAGATTGGGCAACAGCTGGAAATGCGAATAACGTCCTATCGTTGTCTACAGGGCCACGGCGTTCGTGATGCGCTGGCTGAACAACGCCCAGGAGCGCGACTGGGAGCTGGACTTCTTCATCCCCACAGACCTGCTCAATCGCGTCATGATGTGGCTGTGCCGCCGCCAGACGCCCGACGGCGCCTTCTACGACAACGCGCCCACGTACGACAAGAAGATGCGGGTACGTTGCAATCGGAAATCCTCGGGTGTTAACGTTACTCTCACAACAAACCCCGGATGTCTGTTGAGCTCCAAAACAATCCGAGTAGTTCCGAGTGGGTGCGTTGTGTGGCGCCGATGGGTGCGTTGTGAATGGAGAGTGCGTTGTTGTGTTCTGAGGTAATGGATGAAAATGAGTGTCCTGATCAGTTATTTCATGTATTCTTGCACGATAGTCTGTAATCTTGCTACATATGGCACGTGTAGTGCGTATAAAGGTAGGCTCACATCAGACTCGGTGGCAAACCCGGGAAAAGTAACTGTGCGTCAGCATTTATCTGTACTGTACGTGATTCACTCACACATAGATTCGGCCCAGTGAAGTGCAAAGTATAGCACCGCATATCATTCGTGCACTACGGAGATGGCCAATGTTGTGGTCGAAATATGTATCTGCAGAGCCGTAGCTAAGCATGACGCTGCCTTTTAGGGGAATTGTTTTCAGGTCAAACCCTGACTGAAACTGAAATGTGTTACCTTTCTGTTTGAAATAGTCTAAGATTTGAAAACTTTAAATTCCAAAACGTATTGCGGGACCATGTATTTCTAAGGTTAGTACCTCTATAGATAATTGGTTCTAAAGAGAATTGGTTCATTTGAAAGTGGTCTCTTTATAGAGGAGGTATCAATGTCTGATTCTGTAAACAACTCTTTCCTGCATGTATTTTTTCAGTCCAACGGCACGTGGATCAACGGCGCGTGGAAGCAGAGCAACTTCTCCCTCACCGCGTTTGTCGCCATCACCCTCGTGGAGTCCAAGGGCGTCACTTCGGTGAGTAGGGCACACACACATACACACAAGGTTGAGCACACGCACGCATCCACACACATGCATAAGCATCAATATGCTTGCTTGAACGCACGCACATACACAAACGTGCATACTAATTTTAAATTCAATTTTAAATTCCACAAAGATTTTTAAAATCACTACCGTATGTCGCAGTTTTTTTCAGAGATTTTTTTAATTAAAAAAAGTAGTGGGTCCTATTTCCATCGGCATATATACTGGCAGCCCACCCCTTTGCCCATCAAAATATATCATTTCCATCGGGTATCTATTGTAAATAGGGAAATGAAACGACATAACAGAATATTCGAGATACGCAACCTCGATATATCAAGTGTCAACCGTACCCAATTCACGGTGGCGACAATCAATCAAGCAAACAAGAAAGCAAGCAAGCAAGCAACAAACCAATCAACCAACCAACCAACCAATCATCCAATCAACCAATGATAAACCAACCAAACCAACCAACCAACCAACCAACCAACCAAGCCTTGACACAACAACCACCCAACCAACCACTCACCAACCAACCAACCCATGAACCAACCAACCTACCAACCAAACAACCCATGAACCAACCAGCCAGCCAACCTACCATTCAACCAAGCAACCAACCCATCAACCAGCATAGCAATAACATCGCACCCTGCCACCACTTCAGAGCGCAGAGAGCTGCCGCAGCGACGCGCTGTCCAACGCGCGGTCGTACCTGGAGACATTCTTCATGGCGCAGGCGCCGGAGGAGCGCGACGTGTTCGAGACGGCCATCTGCACGTACGCGCTTCTGCTCTCGGACTCCGACTACTCCACCGAGGCGCTCTACATCCTGGAGAGCATGCGCAGGGAAGGTGCGCCTTTGCAATGCTTTTGGGTCTGTTGTAGTTGAATAAGTCAGCTTGGAGGTCTCGTATGCTGCTCGCAGGTCAAACATGTTTGTATTTTTAAAAGGAATAGGGCAAACGCCCATACATATGATTGTTTCATGAGATTTAGTGTAGGGAAGGTGCACCGACGCAATGCTTATAGTTCAAACATGTAGTGTACAACCTCCAATTAAGAGCACCTCTCTATTGATACCACCTCTATGATAACTTTTCATGGCCGTAAACCTTAGATCTACCAAACCGGACATATGTATAGAGACTATCTCCCTATTGAGACCACCTTTCATGACTACCGTGGTCCTAAAATTGAGGCTCTACTGTATCTTATTTAAAAAATGAACAGGGGGCAAAAGCCCATAAGCATGAGATTTTATTGAGATTATATTTTAGTGCACGTAAGGTATTCTATTTGGAAAATGAAAAATAATTCGGCATGACAAAATGTAACTTGAGCTGTCTCCATAATGTTTATACTGCTGTTAGAGGGTTAATGAATATTTATTTAGTGCATATGAATAAATGTTTTTGGCGGTGCGAATAACTTGAGCACTGCCAGTATCTTGGGCATGACGTCTATGAATCTCATAACACACTTATTTCAACAATGATTCAATGTTCACGTTGGACGCATCCCACAAAGTTATATTAATTGGTAACATCATATATCTGCATGGCTACAATACATGTAGGTATGAACCTTCCAAGGCTCTATTTCCAGGCACGTACCTGTACTGGGCAGACAAGCCGATCCCCGAGAACGATGTTAAGACCGTGGACACCATCCCATACTACCAGCCGCGTCGATGGTGAGTCTCGCCCTTAATTTCCAACAGCACACTACCGTTACCACCACATCACCACACCCCTTTCACATGAATGATGGTGTGCCCCTCCGCCCTTTTTTTCACCAAACAAATTTCATTTTCATGTCTTTTTGCAACCCCACCAGCCTTCTCGCATATCATACCCATGTAATCATGGGGATCTTGGATCTGCCAGTGATTTTGCCCTTTTGCTGCCAGAACCATACATATGGTAACATGACATAACAGTGATTTAATAAACATTAATTTCTTTGTGGCAAGTATTGGTGAATGTGTTGAGTCATGAAGCTCAATACTGGATGGTGTCATCAACATATAACAAAAACTGTGTGTATGTGGTATTGTAATCGAGAGTTTATTTGGAAGATCTAATGAAATTTTGAATTCAGGCAAAAGTTGAAATTTTTGAAAGCAAAAAAGGTAAAAGATGTAAGTACAAGCTTGTCACACTCATATATCTATTTTCGATGAAAAATGTTGATCAATTTAAGAAAAGTCGAACACAATATTCTATAAGGTGAGAAAAATGAAACTGTTTACAGACAATATAATTTCACTCAAAATTAGTTGTATTGGAACTTGCCCTAAACTCAAGGATAAATAACCCATATATTTCTTTGATCAATAACACCTAATTTCACACCTAATTGCGCGTAGGCGCCATCTGCAATGCAGCAAACGTCACCTACGAGTGTGAACAGAACAACTCAGCTGTAGTGTCAACAATTGGCCTATATTATATATTCCTTTTGACATATATACGCAAAAACAAATGACGCTGACAGTTATAGTGTAACAAGTACGAAAGAGTTTTCATCAAAAGTGTATAGAATTTATTAAAAACGAATAATACTAAAATGCAATTGGTATTCACACGATACATAACAGTCAACGGTTGTTTGATGTATAATTTGTTATTCCATTTTGATGTGCTGATGACTTGAAAAATGTTCTACCCAAACATGGGGTATTTTGATGAGTGGTTATTTTCAATAATCAAACGATAAACTCGAAATGGATGATGATGGGGGTTTGCCACCTCCCCGCCAGTTTTGCGCATACTAAGTCCATATTATGAAACCCATCATTTCAATGTTTACACATGTATACTGGTCTACTTTGAAACCATCATGCTTCTTACATGTGACGTAACTTTCAGGTACGACAACGAGGCATACGGCGTGGCCGCCACCAGCTACGCCATGCTGTCCTATCTACGCCGCAACCGATTGGCCGATTCCCAGCCAATCATGAGGTGGCTTCAGACGCTGAGAAACACGTTTTCGGCGCACGCCTCTACAGCGGTATGTACAGCTATAGTGATGCTCCCACCCGCACGTACACACACGCACGTACATACACGCACGCACACAAATACACGCCAATCCAGCTTTGAACAGACATGCATTTGAACATTTGCGCATTTGCATGCAAGCGTTTATGCTAATATGTCCACGCACAAAATAGGTCTTCCTGTATATATTTGACTATGATTATTAGGTGTATAAACGTGTGTGGAAGAGTCGGAAATATACTTGAAACTAAAGAG
>CM032661.1:37517915-37534342 GCA_019095985.1 Streblospio benedicti
AGTAGTAGTGTAGTGTAGTTATAGATAATATCAATCAGTACTTGTGAATTGTTCACTGTTGTTTTAGTAATACATTTTGTACCTATAAATAAAACATCCTTCCAACTGGAGAATATTTGCATCCTAACTAACCTGTTTCAGTGCAAGTCACCAAAATAGTTTTGTTCCAATAATATTGTAACTTCTTAGGAGATATATATACTTTTACTTCATTCTTTTTTATCTTTCTGTCTTACACAGGTTGTAAGCAGGAGATCTTATAATAATAATATAATATATAATTAAAACTATTTATATATAATACTTGCCGATAATTTGACATACTATTATTATTTTGTTTGGCATTGGAATTAAGTAAAGTAGAACTTTCAAAACGATAATCCATCATTAGTTTTACTCTAATAACCTTGGTTAAATAGCAATATTGAAAAGATAAAATTTGAATTAATTTGTTTATGTAAGGCTGCTTTGTCAGTTCTTAATTTTATATACAATATTGGGTTGTATAGCTATAATAAAGAATTCCCGATCTTAAGATTATATGTTCTTTATTTATCTATAAATCATACATATAATTAATAATAAAGACAAAGAATTAGAGCTGTGTAAATGATATTTCTCAAAAATAATTTGAACATCACAATTTTTCAATATTTCACAGGTTCGAAGTTGCCACCATAACAGGGCGCCGCAAAAATATATCTGCAAATCAATATACATGTCTTTTCAACCTACATGTATTAATTGTATTCCTTTCCAATGCTGCTATAAAATCAACTTAATTATAATGAAAAATCTGTTTGTCAGTTGCATATACTAATTCAAAATAGATACTGGTAATTACTGTAGAATAGTTAGTTGAGTTGATGGATTATAACATTTTGCTAATCCCCTATGAGTAGTATACTTTGCAAAGATGCGCGCCTACGCTCCAGCGATTCCGCTCCTATTGTTCCTATTGTTTGAAGGGGTAATTAGGTGTAATTAGTTTTGCACCGAGGGGTGAATGACCGAGTACGTAAAGTCAGTCCAGGCAGTCCCCGCGTAGCGGTCCGGCAAGGAGCCTCGCGTCAAAGCTGGGAGTTATCTGCGCGGGCCCCATGTTTTACGTGGAGCCATTAGGTGTAATTAGAAGAGCACCGAGGGGTGAATGACCGAGTACGTAAAGTCAGTCCAAGCAGTCCCCGCGTAGCGGTCCAGCAAGGAGCCTCGCGTCAAAGCTGGGAGGTATCTGCGCAAGCCCCATGTTTTACGTAAATTTAAAAGTTTTGGCACCGTCCTAGTAAGAGGTTGATGAACGGTAAAATCAGCACCGCGTAGCGGTCAAAGCAGTAACTGCTCGGTCGTGAACGAGAAACTAACCAATCGTGTTAGGTTAGGTAGCCAATCAAAGCCGGTTTAGACCCGTCCTCTCACGTACATCTGCTGCAAACCCATTTTCATTAAAAACAAATTTTAAACCCATTAATCAATTCACAGCACGTTGACCGCCTTTCAAACCTATTAATCATCCTTCCACGCAATTGTAGCCCTTTAAATGGTTATCAAACGACAATAAAAATTATAATATTCGTGTGAAATACGTGTTCGATATTTAGCGTTGTGTTTAACCAATTTGAACCTCAACAATTAAGAAGTGTAAAACGCCGGGTGGCTTTAGAAAGGATAAAACCTGCCATTCTTATAAACCTGAACAATATACAATAACAACACGTGTTATTGTCAACACGCGATTACCATCTTCCACAAAAGTGAGAAGTAACATAGTTATTTCACTAATTCGTTAAATTAAGAATTGTGATTAATTCATTAAATTAAGAATTGTCATTTCATTAGATTGTAACCACTCGTGAACGAAACTTCTCTAATAATGATACAAAAGGAGTGATATACAGTGTGCAACAGCGTTCATGCCGTAATAATAATAATAATAATAATAATAATAATAATAATAATAATAATAATAATTTCTTAGGATGTATACTGATAATGTTTGAATGAAGCCCAAGATATTATTATTTCGTTGGTAGGTATGTACGTATTCTTTAGTGTGTGGACAATACATACATTACACTTTAGAAATTAGAAATATCCTGTAAATAATAAATATATACAGATTTCTTAGGAACTATTTATTATTCCCACATTCAGCGTAGTAATATGGCTGATAATAAAGCTTTCATTCAGAAATACATACTATGCCCCGCCCATTTTTTACTACGGCTCAGAAGCCCACCAATTAGAATGCACCTGGCACGTGTTGTCCACGTGCAAGGAGGCTACAGGTGACTTTGACGGCAAATGTACGTGGTTTAAGTCACGTCCGCCACATTTCTTTATTTCTATGAGCTTGCCGTCGTGCGATAACGCATTAGAACGGGTGCAACGAGCTCTGTAATTCGGTAGTTTCAGATTAAAAATCAAGCCAATACTTTTTTAGATACAGGCAAAACCCCATAGTTATTAAGTACAATTATCGCAGATTTTGACTTTGGAAGGCCAGGCACGTATAATCCTTTAAAAACTATTGCAGTGCGCCGACGAAAAGTTAATCCCCGCATCTCAATATTGACAGCTAAAACGCACCAGTAATCCCGCCAGTATCGGTAGACTTACTCGACTGTGACTATAGTATTTGCAGTGTATAAACTGACCTGTGTAGTACTTATGTAATGTACCTGTATATATGTTGAACAAGCGGTAAATAAAGTTAGTTTTAGTTACCATACATGGCGCAGTCAGCAGGATAGAAAAAAGTATATATGTTAAAAAAATGACTTCCGTAAAGTGCCCTATAACGGATTGTACATATAAAACAGAAGAAGTTGGCGAGGGGCTCGCGGTAGAGTTAATGAAGTTACATGCAGCTGTACACAGTGCTCCACATCCCTGTATAACAAGAACAAAAAAGCCAGACAGACCAGGTATAGACACCGGATGCTCTGAATCAGAATGGGCTTTCTTCAACCGTGAGTGGAACATCTACACAAAACGGTCATGCATTACAGGAGATGAGTTGAAACACGAACTGAATGCTGCATGCACGACTGAGCTGCGTCGATGCCTCCTCAACTTCGTAGGTGAGAGCGAACTTGATAAATGTACACATGAAAAGCTGTTATGCTACATTAAAGAAATAGCAGTAGAAAGTAAGAATATCTCCGTGCATAGGCAAGAATTTTATGGAATGGAACAATCACGTGATGAGCCAATACGCCTATTTATGGGACGTCTACAATCCAAAGCATCCCATTGTGATTTTAAGATAAAGTGCACCTGTCAAACGGACCTATCATATGCAGAGTCCATGGTTTCTGATCAATTGGTTGTTGGCCTCTATGATAAGGAAACACAAGGTGAGGTGCTGGCAAAACACTCTACTTTGACAACACTGAAGCTGAAGTTCGAATATCTCAGCGCTATTGAGCAGGGTCAACAAGCAAAACGAAGTTTAAACACATCCACAATAGGTATCACAAAGTCACAATATAAAAGGAACGAGATGAAGTCTAAGCACCATAACAAAAATCAGACCCAAGAGACACTACCACGTGGTTGTACAGGGTGTGGCAGCAAGGACCATGGTCCAGGAACCCGCAAACCTCGTAACCTTCATTGCCCTAACTGGGGAGTCACCTGCTCAAAGTGCATGAAGCGAAATCACTCACATATAGTGTGCTTTGCCAAGGAGCCAACAGCAGTAGCAGCAACCCATAGTGATGATGCACACACATCGAGTACAGAAGTGGATGGATCAAGTATGGGAATGCTTTCATCAAGTCTTTTGGCATTGACTTCTCTTCGTTATGCCCATTAAAAGCAAATTGCAATTGGAGCACTGCACTCCCACACATGGAGTGGTCCGCAGAAAACAACAAATTTGTACCAAAGTCTCCTAAGAAACCAAGCAAAATTCGTCTTTGTTTAACACCATTACCAGAAGCTCATGCTCAGGTTGGTTGCAAAATGTCAAGCAAAAAGATGTCGACACATTAAAACAACAAAAATAGACTTTTTAGCAGATACTGGCGCCCAAACATGTGCGTGCGACCTAGACACCTTAAAAAGATATTGGGTTACACACGGACGATCTCCTACCCACCAACCACAGTTTACTTGGTGCGACCAGTGATAGATTAGATATACTAGGTGCAGCTCTAGTTGAATTAAAGTATGGAAGCCAGAAAACGAAAGTTATGATATATGTATGTGGGAACGTAACAGGAGCATACCTCTCTGAAAGTGCTCAAATACAATTAGGCATAATCGAGGAGAATTTTCCCCACCAGTCACAGATGGCTCCAATGTACACCGAAGATACCACTAGTAAACTAGCAGCATGTGGCTGCCTCAAAAGGACAGACACACCACCAATACCCACATGTATTCCTGACAGTTTAAAAAACGCACCACCTCATGAGCTTGAAGCATGGATCCTCACATACTACGCATCGCCTGCATTTAACGTGTGTGACCATCAACCCCTACCGAAGATGTCTGGGGAACCCTTGCAGGTCCACTACAAACCAGATGCGCAGCCAAGCGCGCATCACACACCAATACCTGTACCCCACCACTGGAAGGAAGATGTAAAAGCAACAGCTAGATGCCGATGTAAGACTTGGAACAATTGAAAGAGTACCACAAGGGACACCTACTATTTGGTGTTCGAGAATGATTGTCGTCTCAAAGCATGATGGTCGCCCACGAAGAACTGTTGATTTGCAGTCACTAAATGCTGCCACATATAGAGAGACTCACCATACACCGTCGCCATTCACCCAGGCATCCATGGTACCACCACATACAATTAAAACGACATTAGATGCATGGAATGGGTACCATGCGCTCCCTTTATCTCAAGTGCGTGAGAGATGCTACCACATTTATTACAGAATGGGGCCGCTATAGGTACCTCCGTGCCCCCCAAGGATTCCATGCTGCAGGCGACGCCTACACACGAGCATATGATGACATTACAATCGACTTTCCCAGGAAGTCTAAAGTCGTGGATGACACTGTGCTGTGGGATGACTGCATTGAAAGCGCATTCCACCACACAATAAAATATATAGACTTATGTTCTCGAAATGGCATTGTATTTAACCCCAAGAAGTTTAGATTCGGTAGAACCGAAGTGGAGTTTGCTGGACTACTTCTCACAGAAAATGGCATCAGTCCATCATCAAAAAATGACTGAAGCAATTACCAATTTTCCCATACCAAAAAGCATCACCGATGCACGTTCATGGTTTGGTCTGGTTAACCAAGTAGCTTTCAGCACAGCAATTGCACCATTAATGGAACCACTAAGAGACCTCCTTAAAAGCGATCGTTTCTACTGGGATGAGGCGTTGTCAGCTGCATTTGAAGAATCCCGGCAACAAATACTACAGAGAATCAAACATGGGGTTCACACGTTTGAGGTTGGAAAATCAACATGTCTTAGTACTGACTGGAGTAAAGAAGGTGTAGGATTCATACTGCAGCAGAAATCATGCACTTGCAATATGGAGTTGGCCCCATTATGCTGTAATGATGGCTGGCAACTGGTGCTAGCTGGCTCCAGGTTCACCACTCCTGCAGAATCACGGTATGCACCAGTAGAAGGTGAGGCACTTGCAGTCACTTATGCACTTGAAAAGTGCCGCCAATACATCATGGGATGCCCAGATTTGACTATTGTAGTGGACCATGCACCCCTCGTCAAACTATTGGGTGACAGGTCACTTCATGACATATCCAACCCTCGGCTGCTACGTCTAAAGGAAAAAACACTACTATATAATTATAAAATAAAGCATATCCCTGGAGTGAATAACAAAGGCCCAGATGCTTTATCCAGGAAACCAGTTTCTCTCATACCGGACAACGATAACACTATTGAAGAGACTGTTGTGAGTTCTGTTACTTCCCAGCTTACACACATTGACTTAAACGCACCACTTGCAGTCAGTTGGGAACGAATTGAAGAAGCCACACAAAATGATAATGACTTGGTTTCCCCTTGCAAATTACATCATACAAGGCTTCCCTGTGACGAAACAAAGCTTACCTGAAAAAATACAACCATTCTGGGGCGTCCGTTTTGACCTTCATTGTGTCGGAGATTGTATATGTTATGGTTCGCGAATCGTCGTACCACAATCACTCAGAACAGAAATTCTGGATGGATTACACAGTGCTCACCAAGGTGTTAGCAGCATGAAAGCACGTGCACATCTCTGCATTTACTGGCCTGGAATGAATAAGGACATTGCTGACAGACGTCGCAGATGTAGACGTTGTGATGAAATAGCACCATCACTACCTGCACTACCACCTACCCCACCTGTCGAACCAGAGTACCCATTTCAGCAAGTAGTTGCCGATTACTTTGACCTAGCTGGCAGAAAATTCCTAGTATATGCTGACAGATACACAGGATGGCCTACTGTATCAGAGCCAGTGCATAGTAAACATGACACGAGGAATCTTATGTGTAGCCTTCGCGAATGGTTTGGCATTTATGGCGTACCTGAAGAATTGGCATCAGACGGAGGACCTCCTTTCCCCAGTCATGCAATGAAAGAGTTTTATGCATCATGGGGAGTACGACACAGGATATCTTCGGCGTATCTCCCACATAGTAATGGTAGGGCAGAGCTGGCAGTAAAAATTGCAAAAAGCGCCGCACTGATGGATGCATTGAACTCATCAGGCCATCTGGACTCTGACAAAAATTACCAACACTTCACATTGGAGATTGTGTACTAGTGCAAAAACCAGACAGGACCACACCTGCTCAGATGGGACAAAACAGGTGTGATTACAGAGAAACACATCCAACTGACCAACTAACCATCCAAATGCATGGTTCCGTAGACTTCATTTCCACGTGTCGACAGTTCGTCAGATATATAGATCCTATCAGTAGCAATACCATTAACCCAACCTATCAGACTTAGGAGCCCCCAAATACAGATGATATGTCTTATGACACAGTGCAATCCCAAAAATTGGAGATGAGCGTTCCGGCGCGAAATGCACAACCCTGCAGCCATCAACACTAGTGGACCCACCAAACAGCACTTTATCAAATGGATTGAGGTGAACATTCCATGCAAAATGTACACCTGCCACAGCCACCATCAACACGCTGCGTGGACCCACCAAATAGCACGTTACCACCACATTCAATGCACAGCCCTGGCATCCGAACAAGAATACCCTGAAGACATGAACTGGGAACTCCTGAGTCCATCCCCAGTTCCCCAGAAGATCAGCACGAACAAAGGGGAGTTCCACCTGAGGCGTCCTGACATATACACAAACAAATAGACATGTTCATATATATATATAGACACTCATTGGGGAGGGGAGATGTATAGTATTTGCAGTGTATAAACTGACCTGTGTAGTACTTATGTAATGTACCTGTATATATGTTGAACAAGCGATAAATAAAGTTGGTTTTAATTTACCATACAACCGAATGATCCAAATAACACAACGACAACGAGAAACATCGTAAATGTGTGTCTGAAAGATTAAGAAGAGAGTATGAAAACATAACAGCAGCCGTTATGATAAAGAAGGATACTCCACCAAAAATGCTTTTGGTTAGACCTAAAGACCCGCTTTTTAGATATGGAAGAAAAAGTGTGGAGGATATACATGTGTATCAAAGTTGACTGTAAGGAATGCAAGAATCACATATATTGGTAACCAAGCTACATATGACTCGAATAATCCAGTTGTACTTTTCACTACTTTACAACAAGTAAATGAGCCAAATAGTTTTGGTTAATATATTGAAGAACTAAGTAAAATATCATTGGAAAGGCCTTGGGAGCTCTTTTCAAAACTGTTCAAATATGTTTTTTGGTCAAATAGTTTTTGAGTTATGAGCAAAAAACAATAATCGGGTAAGTAAAAAAGCAAATGAACTAGAACCATTCCACTGTTAACCAGCAGTAACCACGCCACTAGTACGCAACATAAGATCACTACTCTTACATTGATTGACAGACCCAACAAAATGCACTCAAGTGTGAAGTTCAGGAAAATGCTATAACCCCAAACAATATGCTGATTTCCGGTTTAGGGTCGTTACTGCAAGTTAGATCTACTGCAGTAAAACTCATGGCTACATATATACTACAGTATGTGCAGGTCATGATAGGCACCGTTTTTTGTTGTGAAGGAAAATATCAATGTTATATTAATGCTAGTTAATCCCCAACAAAGCACATCATATGCGCATTTGAATTGAAAAATCACTTTTTATAGTATATACCCAGTTCTTGACATGGGCATGAAATGTGGATTAGCAGAAATGGAGCAATATGAAAAATCAAAGGAAACCAGACTAAATCTGCTCTGTGTCAACAGGAAAAATAAATAGTGGACATAAAATCACAGACACTTCTCTTTTTGGACATTGTTAAATCATTGACACAGAAAGTAGAGACATACACAGAAAGAAGTGGAAAGGATACATAATAGAGTGAACAGTGCTAGTCGTAACAGGACGATTTGGCTTTACCCCCTTGCTGAGTAGGCTGAGGGGGGACGGACCATTATCAATGGGGAATCACGAGGAGCGAGGCTGTCTGTGCCTCTATCCACGCAGCATAAAGGCAGCTGTTAGCTGTTGAAATTTGACAGTTATTACATTATTTCTAATTTATTGTAGTTGTTTAAAATGAATTTATTATTGAATCATGTAATTATGGTTTCAAAAAATAATATGGTGATCTCTTCATTGCAAGGATTGTGATTGTAGATTCGCTCAAAGATATTATTTACGATTCACCCCAAATCTGGAGTGTGAATTGTGAAGTGGATCCAGGATGTAAATAAGTTCGATATGATGCATCTATTGAATACATGCTTCAAAAAGATGTGAGAGAAAGAGAAATTTGAAAAATGTTAATTAAAGGTGTATTTACATTGCAATTTCACTGTATTTGTACATTTTGATATGGATTACATTTGGAGTGGCAATGTACATGTGATTGTGTAGTTTAGATTTTCGCTTGGTGTCAACCATGAAACAAAAATACAGTACTGACTGCTTCAGAAGGACATTTTAGGAAAAACATATAAATAATTGCGATACGATTGATCACGTTTCATCACGATTTCTTCTCATTGTGACAATTGTTGCATCCTCACATTCAGTTTTTTCTTGCCTCCGTGAACTTAGAAGTTTCTCTTTTTAATGCTTTTTAATTACACGAGGTTCTGGTTAATAAAAAAAAAGAACTTTCACAATCCTTTAAAATGGGTGACTAAACATTCGGTACTTTTTCAGCCTTGCTGTAGTTACTGTGTCACTGAAGGCATAAAATATTTTCAATATTCGAATTCACATGCAAAATAAAAGATCGAAGATGAACTCCAATGTCATGAAAAGTAGCAGAAATTATTTTTTAAGTTAACGAACGATCAATATACTAACATTAATTGACAGACCTGCACAGTGAGTAAACCCCACCTGGGTGTACTGTTAGTATGTCATGATTGTTTTTTCTTTATTGAAGGAAAATTCAAATTTTTATATGTCAGCAGTAATCTGGCTATGTAGAATCGCCTGCTGTGAATCAAACCAGACAGAGCAACGTTTTTATACATCAACGCACTGTTCCAGAATTAACTTTTAATAGGGCTAGGAACATCGTCGCATCGATCTTCATTTCCACTGAGATACAGTGATTTTATATTGTCTGTGTTCCATCTATCGCCGGATCCTTCATAACTTGAGGGGAGAATTATTCTGTCTAATTAGAACATCAATAATCTTTCATTCTACAGAAGCGGCAATATAGCCTGCAGTCTTTGTTGAAGACTGTTCAATATTTTATGTCATCTATTTCATGTTGACACCAGGCAGATTTAGTCTTTTGTTTAAGTTTTTCCTTGATTTTTAATGTTCCTCCATTTTTTTCACCAAGACCAGAGATCTTCCAATATTTCCCCAATATACGTGTCTTCTTCATCTTAAATAATTGGCAAAAGCCCTGTATGTTGGGCAAAGCCGCCAATGGTGCTTTGGTGCAGAGCTAGGTCTCTTGAATTACTTGATGTTATAACATATTCACATGTTGCATGAACAATTATTTACACTATACATAAAATTAAATAAAACTAGGTCTAGGGTCTATTATTGATTAGAATGATAGTTTGTCCTTGTTGCATTCCTTAGTCAATTGATTAAACCAACCAAAGCATTTCTGGTGGTGTATCCCACTTTACCTCTATCATAACGGCTGCTGTTATATTTTCATAGACTCTTCTAATCTTTCTAACACGTGCAACTTTACTATATGACATGCTAACAGTACTACTCCAGTGTTGGGTTTACTGTGTGGGCCTGTCAATCAATGTAGAGTATTGATCGTTCGTTGTGCGCTAATGGCGTGGTAGGCTGTAGATGTCATTTGCGTTTTTACTTTAGGTCTTTAGGTCTATTAAACCAAAGCATTTCTGGTGGCGTATCCTGCTTTATCATAAGGCTGCTGTTATGTTTTTTATACTCTCTTCTTAATCTTTCAGACACACTTTTACTATGATGTTTCCTTGATGGTATGTTATTTGAGTCAATCCCGGTGTAGTTAATCCTATGAATGCGAATGGAGATTCCTCTAATCGTGCAACACTAATAGTCTCTATTTATGACAAAAACCATTATATTGAAATAACCAGTTTATTGCAGTAGGTTACTGTGATGACGAACGGTCCTAGTATTCCACTGTCCTAGTATTCCATTTAAAAAAAACTTCTGCAACCTTGTTAAAAGAGCGTTCAAATAATCCACTGTAGACTATGACTTACATAGTAACAATACTTGTACATCTTCTCAGTGTTGTGTTAGGTTTACTGCGGCAATCCTGCAGTTATTAAGCCCTTCATTTTAATATTGGCGGCCGGATTAGACTATACACATGCGCTGTTCACCCGGCGTCACACTTCAGTAGCTTCTGTTTATTATACATCATGCCGGCGCTATTTGCTGCAGTAGCAGGCTGGGAATCAGCATATTGCTCGAGTAATCCCCATGTAATATTGCAAAAGAATTATACGTGCACTGTTTCCCGGCTTAAATGTCTGAAGGTCATTATATTTGCGAGAATTGTACTTAATAACTATAGTGTTTTGCCTGTATCTCAAAAAGTACTGGTTCGGTTTTTAATCTGAAACTACCGCCTAAGAGAGCACGCTGTACCCGTTCTAATGCGCCATCACACGACTCCAAGCTCATAGAAATAAAGAAATGTTGCGGACGTGACTGTATACACGTCTGCAGCCTGCACACGTGAACAACACGGCCTTGGTGCATTCTAATTGGTTGGATTCTTGATCATAGTAAAAAATGGGAGTGGCGTAGTAGGGAATTTGTGAATGAATGTGAAAAAATGGGTGGGGCATAGTAAAAATTTATGAATGAAAGCTTTTTTATCCACCATATTACTACGCTGAATGTGAGAATAATAAATAGTTCCTAAGAAATCTGTATATATTTCTTATTTACAGGATATCTCTAATTTCCAAAGTGTAATGTATGTATTGTCCAGACACTAACGAATACGTACATACCCAGCAACGAAATAATAATATCTTGTGCTCCGTTCTAACGTTCCAAATATATATCTTGAGAAACAAGTTAGTGTGAGCATTAGGATGTATATTGTCATCTGTACATAATTATGGACACCAATGCGCTTGTATTCATTGTATTGAATATTCTAGCTAAGTGGATCGGTCTCTTGGTATTATTTTGAAAAAGAGCAAAAAATGTGATTCAATCTAAATTTGTAGTCTAGCCAATCAATTTGCAATCATATATGCGACCTTTACAGGTAGCACATATCATTGTTTCAAAGATACAAAATTAAGTACTAATAACTTTCTTTAAAATCGTGCAAAATAGGGTACAAGCGCCAAATTTGGCATGCATGTACCTTAGGGCATATAAAAAGATTTGGATATGGAACCACCCTCAGCGACCCCTATTATCACTCGGTCCCACCCGCGTTGTGTTTTGACCTAAAAAATCATACACAACTGACATTTAACTGGTAATTTAATGGATTTTACATTCAAAATCATCACATCAAGAATCATGGTAGATTATATAATGATTTTGATAGTTAGCCATGTAAATATTTAGACTTTTTAAAGAATTACCCTATTATCACTAAATATTTTGCTTAATATCGTTTATTTCAAAACTACACAATTTCATGATGAACATACTAAAAAATACCAACACCTGATTTGATTGAAAGGGTGCCTAATAAGGAATTTTAGCCCTAATTACATTTTTATATTCCCCAGCGTTTTGAGATATCCAAGATGGCCGCCGGTGTGGGTGTCGAAATCTCATATTGGCTATATCTTTCTTAATATTTGGGAGAGAGTCATGATTTTGGTGTCTAGGAATAGGACGTAGAGGTCAAGTAATCATATATTCATTGGAATAAGACTGATCATCTCCATATATGCACAATCCAAGATGGCCTCCACAGGAGTGTTTGAAATATGAGATTATCTGTAACTTTTTAACTATCAATAACATCAGAAACATGATTTTGGTATATAGATGTAGGTTTGTGTGGTCATAGAATCAAAATATCCTAATGGAAACAAAATTGAATAACTAGACATAGACAAAGTTCTAGATGGCCACCGCAGTTGTTGTACAAATTTGAGATTATCTTTAATGCGTTAACCATTAATGATAGAATCATGATTTGGTATCTAGATGTAGGTTTGTCATAATCAAAATTACTCATGGAAATATAACTCACTAATTTGATGTAACTAAATTCAAGATGGCTGCCACTACCAGGATAGGATGATCGAGTTTCAATAACTTTTAACTATTTGAGAGAGCAATGATTTTGGTATCAAACGTGCAGGTTTATTGGGATATAAAATTCAGTCACAAGATATTCTAAGCATTACTCTTATAACATTAGGTGTCTATATCTGATTTTGATACTAGCTATATCAATTTCATCGATCTATATTCTCTTTCCACAAGACAGTTGAAGACTTTATTCTCTTTAAAATCTAAATAGAAGCATACTTTGTTTTAGGGGGGGGGGTTACTAGCTAGCACACAAGCACACTTTATGGTACATGTGCAATACACATTAATTTTATATTGTATTGGATATCAGGTCCAGTATATTCAAAGCTTTCATAAACACACATTTACCTCATTAGGCATCATAGGTATTATCATTCCTACCCGTTAAGATATGATGATAATGCTATAGACCTCATTGATTACAAAACATAATCATCACCATTATGGAATACTGACCTACACGTAAATAATTCCAGATAAATATCACAATTCAAATATAATGGCACACTATCTCAAGGAAAATTATCTTATCCAAACACTGCACTATAAACCACATAAATACAGGTTTCCAATTCAATTGAATAGAGAAGGCACTGCAGCTCCTCCTTAAAGTTGACACTGATTGTAACAAGGTCAAGCTTGTTCTGAATGGCCTCAATGAAAAAGTAGCTATTATATAACACAAATGACAACAATGGACTTCAGACCAGTAATGGTACTGTACTGGAGCACAAGGATGACTTCAAACACTTTGGCACATGGATGGATGAATCTCAAAAGTACATCTGTGTCAAAAAGATACTTGCTTAGAAAACCCTCAACAGCATTAACAACGTCTGGAAATCCAACTTAAGCTCTGGCTTCAAGAACCAACTTCTCTTTGCTACAGTGCAGGCAGTCCTGCTTTATTACTGTGAAATTTACCCCCAAACAAAAATAGTGGAAAGCTCTCGCAATGCTACATACATCTCTCTACACATGATGCAAACGATCCTGAACATAAACTGGAACTCCCATACTACAAGTGAGCAACTCTGTGGTGAATTCCCAACAGTCACTGATGAGATTGCTAATAGAATGCTCAAGTTAGAAGGATACTGCTACGCCCATACTTTGGTTGAGCTTGTGGAAAGGTATGGGTTTGGAAACAACACATGGGAATTGGAGACGTGGGAGGCCTCTGGAGAAGTGAGAAGCCTGGTGGAACATTCTGGGTTTCCTGAAACGTGATGCAGGAGCTACTAGTGCTATCAAAATAGCCAAACCGATCTACGACTTGCTTCAAAATGTTTGAATGTCAGGATGAGAGCAGTGAAGAGACAGAGAAGACACTGAGATTTGAAGACTTCATGTTCTGTATTTGAGGTTTTTAGCCTAACTACAATACAGCACTGTATAAAGGTAATCTGAAACATTGCTTAATCACATGGCCAGTTAATAAGTATATATGAATATCAGGACTGACTCGACATATAACATATCTTTGACCTGGGCTAGTATGCAAAATCGATGAGTGGAGCTAATACACATTCTCTCTAGGGAAAGATCAGTATAGCAGGTGTCTGTAATGGATTTGATGACTGTACCAATCACAATGATGCATTATTAAAGACAATCATTTTCAATCTGGTCACCTTGGATTTTACTCATAAGTGAATATCGAATGGTCGATCAGATGTTTTACGTTATTTTATTTAGTGCAAACCAAATTACATGACAACTAAACAACCAAATCATCATTCTATCACTAACAGTGGGCATGCTAATTACAATCATTCAACCATTGTACTGGGGGCCATCTTGAATCCAAATGAGGAATCTTTTTTTAGTATAGTTTGACTATTTTAGCCTATAAATCTATATCAATACATAATAGTTGAAATGTTATAAACAATCTCATATTTTGGTGGCCATCTTGGATTTTGTTTACATCGAAATGTTGAATCTTGTTTTCACGAATATATGTGGATTCTATGACTTCATAAACTTACACTTGTAAACCAAAATCATGATCTTATCATTGTTAGTAAATATTTTATGGACAATCATAGATTTTGAACACCCATGTGGCGGCCATCTTGGATTATGTATATATGGAGATAGTCAATCTTGTTCAAATGGGCATATTTGGATTGTATTACCAAGAAAACCTACCACTAGACACCAAAATCATAGCTCTATCACAAATATCAAGAAAGATATAGCCAATATTAGATTTCAAACCCTCCAGCCGGCGGCCATCTTGGATTTCTCAAAATGCTGGGGGATATCAGATCATTATAATGTGTTGCATATTCAACAATCTTGTGATATTTAATAGAACGAATTTCAATGGCATTTGACATGTTTGTTCATATTGACTTCTTTTGTACATTTACATATATGGTTGACGTTTAAGTTACGTAACATTAAACATGTATCTTTATATAGTATGAATAAAATTTGTTTATATAGATTTTATAGAACTATATTCAAACAAAGATGAGTTTATAGTGATATATTGTGTTGCATGTTGGTTAAAAGACTTGAATGACATAAAGAAAACTTGACATTGAGAATTATTGTATAGAAAATGATATTGAGTGATAATAGAGGAATTCTTTTAAAAGCCTAAATATTTACATGACTAACTATCAAAATCATTATATAATCTACCATAATTCTTGGTGTGATGATTTTGAATGTAAAATCCATTAAATTACCAGTTAAATGTCAGTTGTGTATGATTTTTTAGGTCAAACCGCAACGCGGGTGGAACCAGTGACAATAGGAGTGGTTCCATATCCGCTTTTTTATATGAGCCAAATTTGGTTCCATATCCAAATCTTTTTTATATGCCCTAAGGTACATGCATGCCTTAAAATTTGTCCAACCTACTCACCTGAAACGGGAGTAGGCCCTCTTTACTTGTTACTTACCGAGGCTGGCCGATGGCCTTCCTCCCTCACCGTCGTGGACTAGGTCTACCGTGGTTGTACGTAGGGGACGCCCGTAGTACAGCGTGTCAGCACCGGTGCGAAGTCCTCCCCGAGCGGAGGCCTCTCGTGAAACCCGGGTAATACACCCCCACAACCTACGGACGGACGTCAGTCCTGGTACGTGGTGCACGTGTAGTCTTAGGAAACACAACGAGGAGTGGTCTAGCTGAGGAACGTCTGCAGCGCAGCCAGGGCCCCGCCTGAAAAGGGGGTGAGCCCTGGGGGAGTGTCGCTGCTTGGCGCACGTGTTCCTGTTGATCCAGTAGCAGATTGGTTTCGGATGTTCCAGACGTTCCAGCTACTTTGTTTACATCTAGTATAATACACTGATGTTCTATGTATGTAAGCTCTCCATATTTTAGGCATCTGAATAAACCACAATCACAGATGACACACGGATATTGTGATGTCCCTTATAGGACCTATTACTGCTAACATGTCACTCGGTCGATACCATGCAACTTTTACCATTTTTTTCATTCTTTTTTTCGTTCTTTTTTGGTATCCCTTTGACTTAAATAATGGGCATATGCCATCCTCAGCTCGTTTTACTTGTTTTCGTTCCCCATATACACTTTCTTGTAATATTA
>CM032661.1:37534442-37561964 GCA_019095985.1 Streblospio benedicti
AAGTTTTTTTAAAAAAATGGAATACTAGGACAGTGGAATACTAGGACCGTTCGTCATCACAGTAACCTACTGCAATAAACTGGTTATTTCAATATAATGGTTTTTGTCATAAATAGAGACTTTTAGTGTTGCACGATTAGAGGAATCTCCATTCGCATTCATAGGATTAACTACACCAGGATTGACTCAAATAACATACCATCAAGGAAACATCATAGTAAAAGTGTGTCTGAAAGATTAAGAAGAGAGTATAAAAACATAACAGCAGCCTTATGATAAAGCAGGATACGCCACCAGAAATGCTTTGGTTTAATAGACCTAAAGACCTAAAGTAAAAAACGCAAATGACATCTACAGCCTGCCACGCCATTAACGCGCAACAAAAACGATCAATACTCTACATTGATTGACAGGCCCACACAGTAAACCCAACACTGGAGTAGTACTGTTAGCATGTCATATACATGTAGTAAAGTTGCACGTGTTAGAAAGATTAGAAGAGTCTATGAAAATATAACAGCAGCCGTTATGATAGAGGTAAAGTGGGATACACCACCAGAAATGCTTTGGTTGGTTTAATCAATTGACTAAGGAATACAACAAGGACAAACTATCATTCTAATCAATAATAGACCCTAGACCTAGTTTTATTTAATTTTATGTATAGTGTAAATAATTGTTCATGCTGTCATGTTTGATTTAGACATGTGTGGTGAGAAGTAATAACAGAACCAGTGAAGGGTTTCTATTCTGTTTATTAACTGTCCTCTTACATTGAGTTCTAGTATATATATAACCCGTCCTCGTCTAGCTTAGTAGACTAGCAAGAGCGGGTCGAGGTCTAGTAGACTCGTATGACGCTGGGGTGTGTGTAGACGGTAGGCGGAGCCGGAAGTGCGAGACTTCCGGCGGTGCTTATGAGTCTAATCTGACTCAGCACTTTCTTATCATCACATTTCCCCCCTTCGAAAGGCTGTATTTGCTGTATTACAAGGATATGGCCTTCTACTACTCACACACCAGATATAGGGGCTACTGAACATAACGCAAACAGGACTCTTGTGTCATGGACACCTGATCGAATGAATTAGTTACAAATGGTAAGAACATGATTGCGTTATGTTAAGTACGAAGGTTAATACACAAAAGCATTTACCGTTGAAAATACCTAAACACATATATACGACAATAAATTCACATAGATCTGTAATTGTTCGCAAAGTACAGCATAATAAAAATGAACATCTTGTATGAAGCACACATCTAAGGATATAATAATTGTACAGCACAAACGCTTTAATCATCCGATGTCATGGACCGGGTATTAATTACAGTATCCATCAAACATATGACATGCACTACATACATAATCTCTATGGTAATATAATCGTGATTATAACATGTATATAATCGTAAGCTGTAATGTACATAGCGTGTAAGTCAAAATTCATACATATACACAGCATACAGTTGTTTGTTGGCTAATACAATGATATTGAGCTCTAAGTATCTAAAATCATGTATTTACGTTAAACATATAATGAGTTCTATCTTTTTACAATGACATCAAGCATGCAGTGGTATGGATTGTTAACAATCTTGAGTAAACTACCGAATACATTACAATCAAAACAAAGCAGTAGTGGAATAATATGTTCTAACAATCAAAATGAATGAATAGTAAGGCGAACATAATTATGCAGGCTATTCCCGAAACACAGTACGATTATTTCAAACACTTAGTATAAAACACGCGTATACAGAATATAATGAAAGTACAATACAAATCACATTAATCATGCAGTGGCCTGGATTGGGGGCTAGTTACAATAAGTAGCATGACACATATAAAATGCAATCCTCGTATAACAGCAATGGTAACATAATCTGGATTACGCATTTATACAGATTTTAAGCTCTAACGTACGTAATGTGTAAATCATTTCATAATACATATACATCAAACATGCAGTGGCAGCGTTTGAAATTTAATACAATTTCTTCTATAACACGGCACATGCAATATTTTTCTTAGGTTACAAACTTATGACAAAGTATCTTTGTACAATTTCCGTGGATAAACGTCGTCACGGCTTGTTGACTTTGTGACATCGATCCATGGCATGTGACTCGGTTGATTAATGGTAGGCGTCGCACCTGGATTCTAGAAGGAAGCAATTAATCAAGGGGCGGGGTTACTCTAGGGACACTATGATTGGGCAAGCAGCGTTGACAGGGTAGTATAAATACAAGGCGCGTCGCTTGATGCATCACTTCTGCTGAAGAACCTGGTTTCACACCAACACACTTTAATCAAAATGGCCGGTGCTATGTGCGTATTTGGGAATGTTGCGATGGAGGGCGTCAGCCCAATGTACCGAGACAGCGTGTACAATTTCGCCAGAACTCTGGCTCGGATGTCCGGATTTGCCCGGCACGTGAGGATTAACGGGCGCAGCGTCGCTGAGGACGACGACGAGCGTGGTCACGATGTCATCGTGTTGGACGAGGAAGATACTGGCACCAGCGATACTACATGCCGGGCCCAGTTTAACATCATAAACAGGTGAGTGTTTTGGATGCTTTATTTCGTCGAGTTTTAGAGCAGCATAGCTTTCCATTTATTGTTACTTTTCCATACTATGGGTGATGGAATTAACTTATTTACGTAGTCGTTCCATAATGTGCATATTAGTTATCGTAAGAAGTAGGACCAGTAGTACTAATGTACCTGGACGTCGAGGGTGGCGGGGTCGCGGATAGTAGCGTTCATTAGGATAGTCATGATATTAATGATGATGACGGTCATTGTTATGATTCTCATGATGATGGTTACTGTGATGCTCATTATGCCGATGTACATACAATCAAAACTCCAAGACGAAAACAATGATAATGATAATGATCGTCTTGGTAAGAGAAAAGCCGCGTTTTCGTTTGGTGTATCCATAAATTGAGTGTGTATTTATGTGCTGTTGTATTTTTTTTTTTATCAGGCCGGACGACTATGACGGCAGTGACGGTGAAGACGGTGCAGCTTGTGGGCAGCTAACAATAGATTTGTCTCTGGAAGAGGAGGAAGTGCCCGCTCCTGTTCACTTGCCTATCTCCAGCGTGGGATACTCAGCTGCTGCTGTTTACCCCACGGGGGATGGCGTTTTTTTCGCCTTTTTCCCTGAAACCGGCTGGCGCTATTGTTACTTCCGGGTTACGTCGGTTTCACCCTGTTCGTCCACCGGGGGCGTTATGTTCTCGGTGGACGAAGAGTTTCGCAAGATTGGCCGAAATGGACTCAACTGATTTGGAGAGGGAGATCCAAGAGCTGTGTGGAGGGAAGAACGGCAGTCCATGCGTCAGCCTGGCGGCGCCTAGCGAGCCATGGTCGTGGTTGGAGAGCCTGATGACGCCCGTGTATGAGCCCGCTGAGGCGTCGAATGCCCCCTGGACCCTGTGGCTGCCACACTGCACCACCCTGAGGACCCGAGGCAGGACCAGTACTTCCAGACTTTACTGGACGCCCGGGGTCAGCTTCCATCTCGTAAACGTAAGTCACAGTAATTTTGTAATTCTTGTCTATGATGTTAATGATCACTTTAAGCATTTGCGCCTCGTTGCTGTATGAACGGGAACGTTTTTGGTCGACGCCCAGTGTAGGATTAAATTTAGTTAATGTCTTATTCTTGGCTCAATAAGTTCCAGTATTTGGACTGCCATCTAGATGATGGTTGTATATATTTGTTTATTATAAAATAGTGTTCACATGGAATTTATCGTTTATTCTGCGAGCCTGGTTTTGAGAATGATGGGCTTTTTGGTGTTCGGCTAAATTTTCTCATTATACACGAAGCTATGTTGTACACTAGTTCATAATTCGCACGACATTCGATGCTGAGTGGTATTTAAATGTAATACGATTAATTTGATATTTAGGTGATGTTCCCCAGAGCGCCCTAACACGTGCCGACTTCGGCATAGCAGGTGCCATAGCCTTCGGGGAAGATGGCATCGCGCCATGGTTTGAAAGAGTACACAGGCCGATGGCTCCCGGGGCGTCACGCTGCGTTTGCATCTACTGCAAGCTGTGAGGAACATTATGGATGATATTAGGTCAAATGGTCATGATGGCTATCATGAGAGTGACGGTTATTGTAATGATGACAACGATTATGATGACGGCGTTGATGATTATGATTATAGTAGTGCCAGCCGATGTACATAGTTCACCCAATGTGTATATTCTCTTACAATTTGACATTGATTCCATGAATTCTTTGCCCGTCGGACAATAGTATTAGTGGATTTTGAAACGATATTGATTAGTATTTAGAATTGTGCAGATTATGTTTATCATAATGTTATATCTCCGTCATCGTGTCTGTTTGGACATGATTGTTTGGGTATGATTGGATAGACAACACACGGTATGTTGTATATTATCAAAATGGTTTTGATTATAAATTTTACGTTGAATACATTGTATAATTTGAAAGCCAAATGTCAATGTTGGAGAAAATATGTGTGAAGATTATGGGGTACTGACAATAATGAGATTGATTTTGTTATGATTCTAATGCCGATTGCTATATTGATGTGTATTTAGATTATTTGTAGAATGGATAATTTGATTGAAAATATTGTTACCCTCAGTGAATTATTAGTTGAAGGTAGACTTACATAAGTTTGTTGTATATTGCTGACTTGGGGGAATAAAACGGGGATATATGCCTACACAGCTGTGTTGTTAGTTTCTTTCATTTGCTAGTGCTATTTATAGATATTTGACGTAAGCTTATTGGAATTATATATTGTCTAATTTGAGGGGATTAAAAGGGGTTATAATGCGTACGTTTGTTTCGCTGTTTTCATTCACTAATTAGCGTTATTAGACGTGGGTTGGGCAGTGATCTTCTCGAACACATAGTATTTTGTGTCTTCTAAGGGTCTGAACAGTACGGCGTAAAAGGTTGTATAAGGTGAGGTATTAATTGAATGGAGTATTAGGCTGGTATGGAATGGGATGCGTACGTTTCTCGGGAGTGGGAGTATTTGCGTTGAGTTTTTGTAAGTGAAGCGTAACTGTTTCACCCAGTTTATGTTTATTGTCGGCAATAGCCCAGACCACGAAACAAAGTAATTTTGTAATTCGGGGATGACGTCGTATTTTAGTTTATCATCCAATGGTATGTTGCAAAGTTTCACCAGGCATGTATTACTGGAATTGAATATTTTTACGTACAATGCTGCCTCTTGATTAGGAGCTTTTGGTTTTTTAATGTATGTTGACACTAGAGGGGTTATGAATATCATTACCACAGAGATGGCTAATATTACGCCGGTGATAACGACCAGACATTTCGCGATGGTGTCCACGTGGGAGGTCAGGGGATCTGTTTGTGTTGTTGGTGTTATGTTACTGATGACGTACGCCTCAGCCTTGCCCGCGCTAGAGGCTGCGAGCGCTAGCATAGTTGCTGTTTTAAATTTGAGGAACAAGACTAAGACAGCAAAAGATAAGCATGTGTTCCATATTATCAGCGCTACCGAGGTCACAAGTTCTGATAGATCTGTTTCGAATGTCGGTGTGAACACCGCAGGTTCCAAATCGTTGGTATTGTCAAATTGCAGTGGGACGTCTGCTTTGACATAACTGTCTGATAATATTGATTTTATGGAATCATATAGTCTAGGCTCAGTGTGAACAACTTGTTTTGCATTAGTGACATTCGTGTTCAATCCCGGTAATTTTATGGTACGGAATTGAGCTATATTAATGGGGTAATCTAACTGAACTGATTGAGATACATTGTCGCAATCGTCTGGGTGGGAAGCAATGGAAATTGCGGCGTTATGTAGGAAACAACCGCAAGACAAGGAGAGAATGACGTGTGAATTTATCTTGTGGAAAGTATCAGGCTTGTCCTCGCATGTAATTCTAATTGGACTTTCCAGGTTTTGTAGTTTTGTAGTAAGTATTTGGAACGGTCTACTTGCAGTATATTGGGATATTGAGTAGATGTTTTTGTTGAAAATTCACATGTTGGCAGAATATTGTGGTTTACCATAATATTAAATATGCAATCCGTAGTCTTATGGGAGTACATGAATGATGGGTACTGGCATACGAAGTCCGTATGTTCACTGGCAGACAATTCTGCCTGGGATAGGTACCCGAATGTGTGTTTGTCCCTTGAGAATGCTATAAATGACTTATCCACTTTAAGCAGAGATGTGTTATTCGGATCATTTCCATCTTGGGTATGCAATGGTACAGGATAGGCCGTTATCTTATGTACGTTAATAACATGATCTGGGGCGAATACGGGAATTTCAATAGTTATGATCAGCACGTCTCGTGCCACGTATCCAATGGCATGTGCGAAATTATAAAAGTATCTGTTGTTATTTTTTGCTGGTAGGGGGGACAGATTGTGTTTATTGAGTGATAGGCTGAGCCTCTTGATTGCCGAGTCAATGGTCGATAAAGTTACCAACTTGTGTGGTAGACGGCCTTGCAACAATAGCTGAATTTGTTATCTAAAAATTTTAAGATCGTTTAGGGCGTTTGACATTGTGTACACCTGTTGAATCAGCCTTTGGGTGGTGGTGACTAATTGGTCGGGGACCTGATGATTAAGAGATTGTCGTCAATTTGGTCCATGTGTGTCATCATAGCAGACACATCAGTGGTCAAGTTAGCAAGGCGGTGTTAGTCGCACTGACGTGTGCTTGAATGTCTTTGAAATTGGCGTATGTGTTGTTCTTGAAAGTGGTTAGAAACTCAAAGAGGGACGCGATATTGTCATGGTTATGTTTTGCGTAAATGGCAGGAGGGAGGAGCGATCTGGGGGATCTGGCCTTTGCATGTGAGGTCGGGGCTGGAGAGGGGAGGGATTGACTGGGGCGGAGTATTGCTTGGACGGCGGGGGGAACATAAAGGGTTCAAATTAGAACATCTCCACCACTTATGTCATGTGTGATTTAGACATGTGTGGTGAGAAGTAATAACAGAACCAGTGAAGGGTTTCTATTCTGTTTATTAACTGTCCTCTTACATTGAGTTCTAGTATATATATAACCCGTCCTCGTCTAGCTCAGTAGACTAGCAAGAGCGGGTCGAGGTCTAGTAGACTCGTATGACGCTGGTGTGTGTGTAGACGGTAGGCGGAGCCGGAAGTGCGAGACTTCCGGGCGGTGCCTATGAGTCTAATCTGACTCAGCACTTTCTTATCATCACAATGCAACATGTGAATATGTTATAACATCAAGTAATTCAAGAGACCTAGCTCTGCATCAAAGCACCATTGGCGGCTTTGCCCAACATACAGGGCTTTTGACAATTATTTAAGATGAAGAAGATACGTATATTTGGGAAATATTGGAAGATCTCTGGTCTTGGTGAAAAAAAAAATGGAGGAACATTAAAAATCAAGGAAAAACTTAAACAAAAGACTAAATCTGCCTGGTGTCAACTTGAAATAGATGACATAAAATCACAAACACTTAATTCTCTGTTGAAAATTTGAAAGTGATTACATTATTTCTAATTTATTGTAGTTTTTAATGAATTTATTATTGAATTATGCAAGTATTGTGTTTCAATACATGTCATGGATATAATATTAGTGAAACATCTGTTAAATTGGATTCAAGGACTGTGATTGGAGATTTGACTTAAATCTGGATTGTGAACTGCCTGCGTTATTGGTCACTGTTGATCTGCTCATTACAAGGACTGAGATTGTAGATTTGCCCTAAATCTGGAGTGTGAATATTGTGAAGTGGCTGTATATAAGCAGTGTGGGAAACTTCTCCAAAATAGGTAGTAGACACCAGGGCTGGCAAGTTGAAAGACTTACAGCCCCGAGTGAAATCTTACCAGCCCTGGCAATGAGTGTTGTTCTGGGAGCATTTCACCCCAGTATTTTTTCATCTATATAAAGGAGCCATTTTGACACACTTTGAGATAATAATTGATATTATGACAAAAATATGTTTAAATATGGTGTCATAAAGTTGCCAGACAACCTGGCAGGTAAGTCTGAAGACCTGCAGGCCCAATAGTAAACTTGCCAGCCTCGGGCCACCGGGCAGGTAGCCATTTCCCACACTGATTTAAGTCTGATTGTGAACAAAGTCGTAGCTCCTGCACGCCTTGCCGGGTTCACACGGCCGACAAGACGGGTTATGGCGCCCTCCACGCGCACCCCGCGTGAGCGCAGCCTCACGGCTTGGTCTCCCCCCAAACCGTACTCCTCCTCGTTGTGTACTTGAGACGTATGCGAACACCTTACACCCGAGCTCTGCGGCCAATAGACCGACGACTCCCTGAGAGCCTCACGCTACTTGCTGTGTAAGGTGGTGTGCAGACCCCTGGCCTCACGGAAGGCCTCCCTTGGGAGGACTTCGCACCAGTGCTGACACGCGTGACAGCTCCTACTGTACACGAACGCGGGTCCTTCAGTCCACGCAAGGTGAGTAGACGTCCGGGAGTGAGGTAGCCACCGGCTGGACCTCAGTAATGTGTGAATGTGGGCCTATTCCCTTCGGGAATAGACTGACAGCCCTACCTAGTGCAGTCCGTACCTGCTTAGTCAGAAGCTAAAGCCCTAATGGCTTCCTCAGTACTGTTTGGTAGTGTACTGGTATTAATCCTATAAGTGGCCATAGTGAACGAACAACAACCTTACAAGGTGTGTGTAACATGGGAGCTTACTTTAGTCCAGTGCTACTTTAGTTACCTACTTTATACTGAGCAGCCACCTAATGTGGCCGCGCACTGGATGCCCTATCAGAACTAGTTTTGTTACACACTCCCCCAGATTCCATGGGACTGAACCCCTCCGCTTGTACGGGAGTGGAGCATTCACATGGAAACTCATCACAACAAAACACACATGGTATTCAAACAAGTAATCCAGAATCCAGTGGTGCTCCTGCACAAACGGGTGGACGACATCGGGTTCTTCTTCACAGAACACACACGGAGTGTGTGGGGGACGTAGCCGGGCCAGTGGTCCCCCGATCACATCGAGCTCCGTGGAAGTTGCGCTGCCTGTAAACAGAAAAAGTCGGACCCACCCTCCCCCAGTACCTTACCTCATCAGTACATCGTGACTACCAGGTAGGTCACGAAATGCACCAAAGTGCACCGAGAGCCAACGAAAACACTTCGCACCTCACTGTGCATGTCACCAAAAGTGACGGCTCACGGAAGCAGATACTGATGACGGTGGTCAAGTAACTCTTCTGCTTACTTAGGGAAGTATCCATGAAACCTGGGGGGCGCCGCCTACACGCTACGGAACGGGCTAGTCGCCCTCTGGAAGGCGGCGATGGCCACTAATAGGTTGAACCGTCCCTAGACTGAAAAGCCTAACCCCTACAGCTGTGAGTGTCAGCTCCCACAACTGCGAGGACGGTTCTGACTGATCCGGCTCGATGTCCCAGCCACCGAGATTTCGCTGCGCCGCGTCCGGCGTCGCTGGGGGGAAGTGCACCGTCTGGTGCGTCCAGGCCGCCCCACCATCTACGGGAGTTCGTCAACTCTGATGGTGGCGCCTGACAGGATCCTTACCAATCCAGCCCGCTGCCTAGTCCCGAGGTTGAGACGATGCACGAGCTGGGGATGTCCGGGGTGTCCGTAACCCGCGGCCACTGCGGGGCGCAGGAATGGGTCGTGAGGCACTGGACGGCTGGGTAGGCGTCCGCAGAGCCTCCTCTATCTGCTCCGTCAGCGAGTCATCCGCATCCATCTGGCGATCGTCTTCATCTGAAAAGACAATGGAAGCAGCTCGTGATGACTGCCGGAGCGGCCCCGGCGATCCTGTTCGGGACCCCTGTCGACTGGATCCCGCTGACAAAGGTGAGTGCATCCGTAGTGGGGAAGTCTGTCCCAAACTCTCCAGTGTCAGCATCTCATGCCCTACGTTGGGCGACAGCTGCTGTAGTCCCCTCCTTGGTGAACTGGCAGCTGCTTCGTGAGTCTCCTCCAGGGTGTCGCGCAAGATGTCGAGGTGGCTATTCAGGCCGCACACTGTACGAAGAGTGCGGGGATCTTTTTCACCTCTGGCGGCATCGTGTTCGCCCAGCCGCTCCAACGAATCCGCGATGACTCCAAGGGTTCCTGTAATAGAACGCAAACTGGCAGCATTTCGGTCCTCACGGCGGACGTACTCTCTTACCTCAACTGCCTGGCGTGCTGCGAGCTGCCTCGCTATCCGCAGCTCCTCATCCTTGGCGGCCATCTTCATGCGCAGTTCGGTCACCGCTGCACTCACGGAAGTGTCCATCTCCTGGACTTCGATGTGGGATGTGGATCGCGGCTGCAATCCCACCAAATCCTCTGCCAGGGTCCTTCCGGGTCGCACTCCTGGAACAAAAGGTGCGGCCTCCTGCTCGGCGACCAGGCCGATCTGGTCGCTCGCCTGTCTGAGACAGGCATACATGGCTGCGTAGGCGTCGTATCCGGGATCTTCTTGTACTCGGTGATCGACTTCATCCCACGCCTCCACGAACTCTCGCTGCTGCGTCTTCAGAGCGTTGGCAACCTGCGTCCATGCCTGCTCTAGAGCTTGTCTGTCGACGGCTGCGTAGCCGGGAACGGATCCGCGTGAAGCCCACAACACTTCATTCCTGCTTGGAGTGTGACGCAGTTTCAACTTCCCGTTGGGAACGTTGTAATCTGCGCCCTGAAACTCCAGTGGCTCCAGTTCTTGCCCAGTTCTGCAATCCCGCCTTTCAACCTCTCAGCTCATCCCCGTAATTCGGCACCTGAAGTCCCACCTGGTTGGCCAACCCATGTGCAGGACACAAAATGACGCCTGAAGCTCCTTTACTGTCAACAGTAAAGTTTGTTTTTGTTTTGTGTATAGATGAACTAAATAAATCATTCCGCTAAGGAGTTTTGTACTTAGACCAGTTGGCCATTCAGCTGTTCAAAAAGCTCTACCATTCCAACTAGGAATATTAATGATCCATCTTATATGAGTTGACTTGACTAGTCTCAATGGTAGTCACTGTGTGTAGGCCTTTTCATCCTTCAAGAGGAAAAAAAGTACTTTACTTTGCGACATGCGTGCTAAGCCGATTTACATATTCTCACTACATTCTGGTGCATGGAGGAAGGATAAGTTTTCCAGTGGTCATCAAGTCTGCTCTTAAAGACATTTACTGATGGACCCTTGACACCTGAGTAAGGTAAACTGCCACATTGGGATGTTGGACTGGGTGAAGTTTCCACTGCCCGGCTAGCAGGCATCTGTTTTTGTGGTCGCTTCCCGAGAGTTACCCCATAAAGTCCCCTGATAAGAGTATGAGGGTTGGTTGTTGGACATCACTTACAAACCATGGAGGTATTTGAATACCTTGTCATGTCACCTCTTGTGTGTAGATGCTCTACTTCAGAACCTTTTAGTCTTTCAGGGTTGGTTTGTTGTACAGGTGGGATAGAAGATTTGCGGCTCGCCTAGACCCCCCCCTGTCACTGGACAGTATTTTTTGGGTAGGTTACCAGATGCAGGGTCCATATTCTGCGATGGGTCTCACCAGACTCTTTGTACTGCTGAGATCAATGGGTTTATTTTCATCAGATAGTCAAAGCACTTGCGGATGACTTCGCTGACTGGTCTTTGAATGCAATGTTGTCCATCAGCCACTAATGGCCATGATCAGTGTTGTTCCACTTTACAGTTTCGTATCTTGGCAGGTCATTAATGAACTGTTCGAACATGAAAACCCCAACAACGGTCAGCATTGTGTTTAGACCGCTACCCCATGCACCTGACGTCCTAGGGCAACCATTAATGACACGGATGTTGTCTGGTGTGAGAAATTTTTTTTTCCACTTTATAGTTGTACCTTCAATGGTGAAAAACATGTCTTTAGCCAACTCCACTGATCTGGCCTTTGCATGTGAGGTCGGGGGCTGGAGAGGGGAGGGATTGACTGGGGCGGAGTATTGCTTGGACGGGGGGGGAACATAAAGGGTTCAAATTAGAACATCTCCACCACTTATGTCATGTGTGATTTAGACATGTGTGGTGAGAAGTAATAACAGAACCAGTGAAGGGTTTTCTATTCTGTTTATTAACTGTCCTCTTACATTGAGTTCTAGTATATATATAACCCGTCCTCGTCTAGCTTAGTAGACTAGCAAGAGCGGGTCGAGGTCTAGTAGACTCGTATGACGCTGGGGTGTGTGTAGACGGTGGGGGGTCCGGAAGTGCGAGACTTCCGGCGGTGTGCCTATGAGTCTAATCTGACTCAGCACTTTCTTATCATCACAATGCAACATGTGAATATGTTATAACATCAAGTAATTCAAGAGACCTAGCTCTGCATCAAAGCACCATTGGCGGCTTTGCCCAACATACAGGGCTTTTGACAATTATTTAAGATGAAGAAGATACGTATATTTGGGAAATATTGGAAGATCTCTGGTCTTGTGAAAAAAAATGGAGGAACATTAAAAATCAAGGAAAACTTAAACAAAAGACTAAATCTGCCTGGTGTCAACTTGAAATAGATGACATAAAATCACAAACACTTAATTCTCTGTTGAAAATTTGAAAGTGATTACATTGCCTTGCCGGGTTCACACGGCCGACAAGACGGGTTATGGCGCCCTCCACGCGCACCCCGCGTGAGCGCAGCCTCACGGCTTGGTCCTCCCCCAAACCGTACTCCTCCTCGTTGTGTACTTGAGACGTATGCGAACACCTTACACCCGAGCTCTGCGGCCAAAAGACCGACGACTCCCTGAGAGCCTCACGCTACTTGCTGTGTAAGGTGGTGTGCAGACCCTGGCCTCACGGAAGGCCTCCCTTGGGAGGACTTCGCACCAGTGCTGACACGCGTGACAGCTCCTACTGTACACGAACGCGGGTCCTTCAGTCCACGCAAGGTGAGTAGACGTCCGGGAGTGAGGTAGCCACCGGCTGGACCTCAGTAATGTGTGAATGTGGGCCTATTCCCTTCGGGAATAGACTGACAGCCCTACCTAGTGCAGTCCGTACCTGCTTAGTCAGAAGCTAAAGCCCTAATGGCTTCCTCAGTACTGTTTGGTAGTGTACTGGTATTAATCCTATAAGTGGCCATAGTGAACGAACAACAACCTTACAAGGTGTGTGTAACATGGGAGCTTACTTTAGTCCAGTGCTACTGTAGTTACCTACTTTATACTGAGCAGCCACCTAATGTGGCCGCGCACTGGATGCCCTATCAGAACTAGTTTTGTTACACACTCCCCCAGATTCCATGGGACTGAACCCCTCCGCTTGTACGGGAGTGGAGCATTCACATGGAAACTCATCACAACAAAACACACATGGTATTCAAACAAGTAATCCAGAATCCAGTGGTGCTCCTGCACAAACGGGTGGACGACATCGGGTTCTTCTTCACAGAACACACACGGAGTGTGTGGGGACGTAGCCGGGGCCAGTGGTCCCCCGATCACATCGAGCTCCGTGGAAGTTGCGCTGCCTGCAAACAGAAAAAGTCGGACCCACCCTCCCCCAGTACCTTACCCCATCAGTACATCGTGACTACCAGGTAGGTCACGAAATGCACCAAAGTGCACCGAGAGCCAACGAAAACACTTCGCACCTCACTGTGCATGTCACCAAAAGTGACGGCTCACGGAAGCAGATACTGATGACGGTGGTCAAGTAACTCTTCTGCTTACTTAGGGAAGTATCCATGAAACCTGGGGGGCGCCGCCTACACGCTACGGAACGGGCTAGTCGCCCTCTGGAAGGCGGCGATGGCCACTAATAGGTTGAACCGTCCCTAGACTGAAAAGCCTAACCCCTACAGCTGTGAGTGTCAGCTCCCACAACTGCGAGGACGGTTCTGACTGATCCGGCTCGATGTCCCAGCCACCGAGATTTCGCTGCGCCGCGTCCGGCGTCGCTGGGGGAAGTGCACCGTCTGGTGCGTCCAGGCCGCCCCACCATCTACGGGAGTTCGTCAACTCTGATGGTGGCGCCTGACAGGATCCTTACCTATCCAGCCCGCTGCCTAGTCCCGGGGTTGGGACGAAGCACGAACTGGGGTTGTCCGGGGTCCGTAACCCGCGGCCACTGCGGGCGCGGGATGGGTCGTGAGGCGCTGGACGGCTGAGTAGGCGTCCGGAGGGCCTCCTCTATCTGCTCCGTCAGCGAGTCATCCGCATCCATCTGGTCATTTTCCTCGTCTGAAAAGACAATAGAAGCAGCTCGTGATGACTGCCGGAGCGGCCCCGGCGATCCTGTTCGGGACCCCTGTCGACTGGATCCCGCTGACACAGGTGAGTGCAGCCGTAGTGGGGAAGTCTGTCCCAAACTCTCCAGTGTCAGCATCTCGTGCCCTACGTTGGGCGACAGCTGCTGTAGTCCCATCCTTGGTGAACTGGCAGCTGCTTCGTGAGTCTCCTCCAGGGTGTCGCGCAAGCGGTCGAGGTGGCTATTCAGGCCGCACACCGTCGCAGGGTGCGGGGGGGGGGGATCTTTCTCACCTCTGGCGGCATCGTGTTCGCCCAGTCGTTCCAACGAATCCGCGATGACTCCAAGGGCTCCTGTAACAGAACGCAGACTGGCAGCATTTCGGTCCTCACGGCGGACGTACTCTCTTACCTCAACTGCCTGACGTGCTGCGAGCTGCCTCGCGATCCGCAGCTCCTCATCCTTGGCGGCCATCTTCATGCGCAGTTCGGTCACCGCTGCACTCACGGAAGTGTCCATCTCCTGGACTTCGATGTGGGATGTGGATCGCGGCTGCAAACCCACCAAATCCTCAGCCAGGGTCCTTCCGGGTCGCACTCCTGGAACAAAAGGTGCGGCCTCCTGCTCGGCGACCAGGCCGATCTGGTCGCTTGCCTGTCTGAGACAGGCGTACATCGCTGCGTAGGCGTCGTATCCGGGATCTTCTTGTACTCGGTGATCGACTTCATCCCACGCCTCCACGAATTCTCGCTGCTGCGTCTTCAGAGCATTGGCGACTGCGTCCCATGCCTGCTCTAGCGCTTGTCTGTCGACGGCTGCGTAGCCGGGAACGGATCCACGTGAAGCCCACAACACTTCATTCCTGCTTGGAGTGTGGCGCAGTTTCAACTTCCCGTTGGGAACATTGTAATCCGCGCCGCGGCGAAGTGGCTCCAGCTCTTGTTCAAGTTCGGCGATCCGGCCGCGTGCCTGCGTCAACTCATCCTGTAAAGTGGGGACCTGAGTCCCCAGTTCCTGGTTGGCGTCTGTCAGCTGAGACACACACGTCTGTAGCTCCTTGATCTCCTCCGACAGGGACTTGACCTGCTTCTCCGCATCATTCCGCTGGAACTTGTACTTCCGGGCGGCCGCTCTGCTGTTCAGTTCGTCGGCGGCCAGCGCCTCCCGGTCGTGGGTCCACCTTCCAACAGCGGCCTGATGCTCGGCGAGGGTCCTGGCATGCTGTGCCCGTAGACTACGGAGTTCGTTCTCCGCACGCACAGCCCGATCCTGCCATTCCGTGGTAGTCTCCCGCAGCTCGGCGACTAAACTTCCGGTGCCGGTGGGTCGCTTCTGCTGCTTCCTGGCTCCCGGGGGACTTCTCGAGTTCGAGTCCGGTCGATGTCGCTTCCCTGCTCGGTGGTTGGATCTCCGTGTCCCTAAAGACTCCACTGCCCGGGCTACTGTGGCGGCTATGTCGGCGGTCGCCTCCGGGTGGCTCCGCCACATCCCCCCGGATACACTGACGAACTCGTGGACGGTCGCCGCCGGAGTGGACGTGGTCTTCTTCGGTTCTGGTGTCGTGTCAGCTGCTTTCGGTCGGGGGCGCTGCCCCAACACAGCCAGCATGGCGTTCCGTGGTGGTGGGTTCATGGGTAATGAACGGGTTGCTCCTGGGAGTCGCTTGGACCCCACCCTGTTGGTGGATCCGACCCCCTTCCTGGGTCCTGTGCCTGTGGTCGCTGCTCCTGCGGGTGTCTTCGCAGCGGCACTGTAGCCTCCCTTCAACGGTGCGGGTGCAGCCGAGTACGACTCCAGCTTCACGGTCCACGCGATCCAGGCGGTCTTGCAGTGCTCCAGCCAGCGTACGTGGTCACTGTTCCATCCCTGCGCCCTGTGGTCAAACTGCCGTAGATGGAAACCTACAAGCGCACGGGTCAGCATACTGTGCGAGAACCAGCGTCGTCTTCCTAGAATACGAAGCACACGGATGCTCTCGTCGTAGAGCTGCATGCGCTCCCGTACCACGTACTGGGCAATGGTACTCAGGTCCGAGAACTCCACTGCTCCTAGGTCGACGTATCCTGCGGGGCGGTTGTGCTGTTGTCCACGGCTCCTCCGGCGGCCGGCGGACTCCTGACGGTCGTTCACCGCTCGCAGCTCGCGTCGCTTGTCCTCCATCTCCTTCCTATGGACCTTCAGAAGATGTTCTGCTGCAGCTGAAACAGAAGAGAAAGTCCGGTCTTTGCACTGTGACGTGGCCGGAATGGCCTCACGGGTGCAGCACGGTGCGACGAAACACCGGCCTTCGTGCATATGAAAATGCACCCAGTGCTCGAAGATTGCGTCCAATCCCTTGTGACCCCGATCCTTACACTTTGCGGCATTCGCTGGCCCGCAAACGACCAATGGATCCAATTTAGTATGATCCTCTGCCATGCGTGGCAGTTTACCCTGGGATCCCAGCAACATTGCTTGTGGTTGAGGTAGAGCCTGGCGAGAGGGCGCGTCTAATGCAGCCCACGGCTCACACCCCTTTACTGGACACCGCAGTCCAGCTTCCAAAAATGCGGTGAACAGGTCCGTCAACCCCTGCTGCGTCACCTCGAGATGGGGGAGCCTAGTGACCGGCACCGTTACCTCGGGGTACAACCGCGGCCACTGTCGGTGACCCAAATTGGGCACCATGAGCCGTACTTTGCCCCAACGGTTGGCCTCCTCCCCCTCCTTGTTCCGCTGATCCGTTGGACCCCGCTGGGCCCAATTTGCACGCTCCGCGCCTGGTGGGGGCATGTCTGCCCGCAACTCGTAAGAGTGTTGCGGCATGCCTGTTACCTCATCGGCGAGGTAAATGACTCCTTCCGGGGGTTGCCCATGCAAAAACTGCTCCGGGTAGAGCACGGTCTGGGTGAAAGCGCTGTGCATGAAGCGCTGTCGCTCCTCGTCAGTCACGGGCCGGCTCAGTGCGGGTGCCCGGCTCCGGGTCCCTTGCCGACTGGCCGTTTCGCTGGTGACTACGGGCTGCTCCTCCGTTTCGGACACACTTACGTCCGACCCTACGTACGAACCGGAATCCTCGGTTTCCCGGTCGCTTGAGGTGTCGTGTCCGCCATCCCGGTGTTGTGAGAACCCCTCCTGATCCTGGAGGTCGTGTTCCATGGGCACGTCACCCATGGCCTCCGTCGCGTTAGCGGGGACAGTCTGCGGACTGCCCCCTTCCTCCTGTTGGCCCTCCACGCCGTGGTCACGTGCTGCTGCGCCGTGACCTCCTGTTGCACAGTGACGTCCTGTGCTCCCGTATGCTGCTCTTGCTGCTCCTTGTTTAGCGTCTCAGTGGACGCCGAGGCCACGAGGACGGGCTGCGGCCCGCCCTGTGCCCCACCTGTGTCGGGCGCCTGTTCTGCCATGCTGGCATCACAGCAACCCTATCCCTCAAAAATACTATTTCCCCAGAAAACAAACCTTATTTCCCAGGCCAGACAGCCTTGACAATCCCGGCACAGCGATGTAGGTGGTCCTCTGCTTACTCAGAAATCCGCTATCCACTGCAAACACCTCCTAAAACAATCCAAAAGAGACAAATTAGCACTATCACGCAGACACGTGCTCCCTTTCCAATAGAATATTGAAAAGTGAACAGTCTTCAACAGTACTGTATACTTTTCCGCACTATTGCCGCGCTGGGTCACATGCTCCAATCACAGGCCATCATTTCTGTAATCCGCTACAGTATCTTCATCCACGTGGTCCCATTTCAACTCATAACAAAGTCCGGCCTTGCAATTAGCGTTTCAAAGGTCACCAACGACAACACGTTAATCACACTGGGCCAGGCGACTTACCGGTTTCCACGTTTCAGTTCTTTGTTTTGACCACTGCATACTGACCTGCTAACTGCCTTTAACCGTGTTCAGGTATCCATAGGTGTATTTATCCCTGGTGCTTATCAACACGGATGACCATTACGTTGTAGGCCCCGTGTTTACTCCGTTCCGCATCACGGGACACAACACGGAATGCTTGCTTTTTCGTTGTTCCTTACGGGATGCATTACGGGTCCACTCGTTGTACCTTACGAAATACATCACGGGACACATTCCGGGATGCCTGACGGGTCCGCCGTTTCGTTATACGGTATGTGCATCCCGCTATATCCCACAAAACACATCACAAGATACACTACGGTCCCGGTTACGGTCTGGTATCTTCCTTGGACTGTCCTGATGCTGTTGTAACTGTCCGGGTGTTGCTATCCTGTCCTGGGTCGACTTCAACCCCCATCTCTCCCCCAAATTTCATACGGAAACCCCGGCAACACGGGAAAGAGAAGGCAGCGAAGTCTATTTCACGTCCGTGTGAAAATTCCATCAAGCGGGTGAGGTCGAGCTCATAAAACTGAACTCTCCCCCACTGTCTATCCTAATAATTTTTGATCCAATACTCCGAGAACGTCGCTCTACGTTTAGTGAGGATGCCCTCGGGGCCTGAAGCGTCTTGTACAGTTAGGGTGTCGCCGTTTCCGGATTTGAACACCGGTTTCAGACGGCTTACGTTCACCCATTGCGTCAATAATGGTTGGCGGCCTGGCCGCGGTCTCGCGGCTTTAGCTGGCCCGCAGAACATCCGTATCTTGACAGTGTGATGGTTGGCAACCTCCACAATTTCATGAGGCCCAGTCCACGGCATCGAATGCAGTTTATCCCGTGCGTTGGGGGGGCTGTAGAGCATGACCTGATCACCGATTTGGTACGGTCTATGCTTCACCTTCCTCCTCTGCTGATCCATTTGGATTTCGACGGCTCGTCCCGTCACTTCCCGCACGGTTTCCGCCATCTGCATTGCCATATGTCGCTGCCTGAATACGTAGGATGAATAACACTGCGGGACGGTCCTCTCATCTGCCCCATACATCAAGTCTATGGGCAGTAACGGATCCATGCATTGACTATAGAATAGTTTCTGTGGTGTGAATCCTGTGCTAGCATGGGGGGTAGCATTGTATGCCATGAAGACATACGGCAGCAGCTCGTCCCACGTCTCCTTGTCATGAGCCCCCATGGCACGTAGTACAGCCTTGATTGTCTTGTTGCTTCGTTCAACCATGCCATTGCTCCAGGGAGCATACGCAGTGGTCCGTGTTTTGTCGATCTTGTACATTTTGCACAATTCCAGACATATTTGGTTATCAAATTCCGTCCCCTGGTCACTGTGAAGTTTCTGCATCGCCCCGTGGCGGGCAATATACTCCCGGAAGAGCACGTCCACCACGGCTTCCGCAGTCTTCCTTTCCAATGCATACAACTCCATCCTCTTGGAGAAGTAGTCCTGAATGACGCAGATGAAGCGCTTGCCTGCTGGCGTTTCCGGAAGTGGTCCCTGCAAGTCGATTCCAACACGTTCGTGCGGAAAACTGACGTATTCATGTTTCATGGGAGGCTTTCCTCCCCCACTTCCCGTCTTGCTATGTTGACACGTCAAACAGGCTCGACACATCATTCGTACATCCTCTGTCATGCCCGGCCAGGCAAAGCGTCTGCGGAGTATTTCGTACACACGTTCGTAACCCAAGTGTGACACACTGTGGACATGAACGCACCTCCAGATGCTCTCCCTCCATGCTACCGGGACAAGACGTACTTGCACACGTTCCACGGGACGTCCTTTCGTCTGTATGATCTTGTCCATCATCCACACCCCGTTGTCCGTTCGGTACAGGTCAGGCCACCAACGGCAATACCCCTGTACCTCAGGACTCTGGCGTTTCAGCTCCTCTTTGTCCACCTCCTCTCCCCACTGAGCCTTGAGCTCAGCCAGCCTGCTTAAACATTGGTCGCGCTCCTGGGCTTCCCGCCACTCGGCATCACCGAAATGAGCAAGAACCCGCACACATTGGCGTGCCGCTCGCGCGGTGGACTGTTCCTCCTTGTGAGTGATTTCCACTTCCTCTCCTTCCACATCACTTTCCCCTGACGATTCACCTTCGACCAACGGTTTGGTCACGGGTGCTGCTCCGAGTCGCTGCTCCGCTATTCGTTGAGATCTCCGTAGAATTGCTCGTTCGGGCGCTAGCAACACGGTTGCTTCCTCTGCGCCTTCTATTTCACTCATCGTCAAGTGTGTTCGATTAGAGAGCTCATGGAGCCGACGGGTCAAGTACACGTTGTAATCCACACCGTCGATGAGCTCGCGGTCCTCACCGTCATCCTCTTCATCGGAGTCTACGTCCCGACTCGCGAATTCCCACCGCAGGTCCTCGAGACAAAAAGGCTTGTCTCTCACTACGTTGACACCGTGGACGGGGTTGCTCGCAGCCACCTCAGAATCATCTGAATCCTCATCTCGACACTTGTCCATTTTTATTTGATAGAACTTACAATCCGGGCAATCCCCAAGCTTGCACGTTTTACGTTTGTCGAAAGGTCCCTGCGTCTCAGGGTGTTCCTCCCGTTTCCGTGACAAGCTGTCAGCTACCTCGTTCAGCTTCCCAGGCAAATGGTGAATCTTCCAGGGCTTATACCAGCCCATCTCCACCAGCCAGCGCATGTACATGTTGTCCGACTGGTGATAGTCTTGCACCCACGTGAGGGCTGCGTGATCCGTCCAGATCACTACCATGGTTCCTCGTGTGATGTCCCGGAAGTACCGCATGAAGAAGACGACCGCATAGAATTCCCTCTTCGTCGCACAATACGCTTGACGCGATTTGCACAGTGTTTTAGAGGCGAATCCCAGTGGTACGAACTTCCCATACTGTTCCTGTTCCAATGTTCCGCCTATTGCGAATAGGCTCGCGTCCACCTTGAGATGAAACTCCTTATCTGGGAGGGGGTAGTACAGGAGGGGTAACTCGATGATGAACCCCTTTATCTTCTCGAAAGCAACTTGTTGCTCCTGCAACCACCGAAATTTGACCCCCTTCTTGGTCAGCTCAGTGGTTTGGCCAGTTCACTGTAGTTGGGCACGAACCGTCGATAGTAGCCCGTGAATCCCAAATACGTCCTTGTTTCACTGAGATTTTTGGGCATCGCCCAATTGTGCAATGCTTGCACTTTGCTCCTGCTTGGCCGAATCCCGAACCGGTCCACCTCATGCCCTAAATATTCCACTGTCGCCGCGAACAGTGTGCACTTCTTGGGCTTCAGTTTGAGGTTAGCCCTCAGAAGTATTTAGATCCTTCCAGTGCGTCCAAGCACTCGTCAATCCGTGGGAGGATATGCATCCACTTCGATGTAATAGACTCAAGTATGCAGGCCTCACCGGACTTCTTCTCCAACACGAACAGTTGTCCACGGCGGCTCACGGTTTTCATTCTTGAGCCATGATTTCTTCCGTTTTATTGAAAAACTTGGCACTTCCTTCTGCTTGATCCAGAAACATAAAAGATTTTTTTAATAAGACATAAAAATATGAACAAACTATTGAAAATTAATTTTTCTTTCTTATGATTTCATCCGTTTTTTTGAAAACTTGGCACTTCCTAAAATCCAGAAACATAAAAGTATTTTATAAGACATAAAAAAGAACAAATATGAAAATTAATTAAACAGATATATATTAAAATGCCACACACACACATACATCCATATATATATATATATATATATATATATCCACACACACACACATACATTATATATATATATATATATATATATATATATATATATATATATATATATATATATTCTTCAAAAAATTGATGCAATCTATACATAAGAGTGCTCTACAGGTGCCTGGAGCGTTCAATATCCGAGTTAAAGAACTAGATCATTTTTTATATATTTTATTTAATATGCTACACGGTGTTTCAGGCAAAAGCCATCATCAGGCACAATGAACATTAGTTTTAAGTGACAATAGTTTTATACTGTGGTTTTGAACTATTTATGGTCTGCGAAAAGTTTTTGGTTTATAGTCTGTAATTAGATGTTCTACGTTATGGAGGCATGTTTCAATAGGAACTTTCTTCTGTGTCTGCAGCTGCTGGCAAGTTCATTTCTGTTGTTTAGGGTGGAAAGGTTTGGGTGGCATATTATGTAATATTTTTCTGTTGTGCACAGGTTGCACCTTTTACTTATTGGTGAGTACGGCTTTGCATGTGCTAGTATTCTCCAGGTTATTTTATACGGAGTTTCGCTGTCTTTTAAGTTCCACACGTGTTTGCTGAGTGCTGTGGCGTTTCTCTGGGCTTGGTTGCTGAAGCTGTATTTATGCGAGTTCATTGAATCTGGTTTTAAAATAGTTCAAAATCACATGTCTCATTAAAATGATCTAGTGATATGATATAGAATACTAAAACGAATGACTGGCTTTCCTGTTTTTTTATTTTCCTAATGTACATTTTCAACTTAAGTCTTTTCAAGGAAAGAAAATATATTACAGTGATAATATATAAAACGTAAAGTTAATTTACAAATAACATATAGGAAGTTAATATAATAATATATACACTTGATGGTGAACTAGGTTTGTAAACAATGATACACTACTTTAAATATAGTGGATATTAATTATCTAATCATTTTGAAACATAGGGTTATCTTTATCCCACATAAGAATAAAGACATAATGTACTCGAGTATTTCATGAATATCTAAAATATATACAGTAACCATAGCATGTATCACATATACATATAAAGATATAATGTAATCCCGTACTTCATGAGTATCTAAGATATATACAGTAAAACATAGTATGGATTATTGAGACATGTAGATATGAAAGGGGGTTCTAAAGTGATAAATTGTTCAATTTAGGGTTGAATTGTTCAATGAACAAGTTCTCCTTTATTAGTCCCTCAGTTTTAGTGTCATTGAGTTTAAAAAAGGGTGTAACCGTAAACTTTATAGGGGAATCAGTGGGACATTCCGCCAGGTGCTTGCTAACACCCAGTTTTCTGTATTTGGGTGTTTTTATTTGCTGCTTGTGTACTCTCATTCGAGCTGCTAGAGTGTCGTTTGTCATTCCTACGTATTGCTCTTTGCAACCCTGGCAGGTGAGTATATATAGAACATTTCTTGATTTACAAGTCATGGGCTTTTGTATTTTAAATGTTCGTCCTGTAGAGGTGATTTTAATTATCTTGCATTCTTGTAAGAAGGGGCATGTCCCGCACCGTTTGTCCTGGCATTTTTGACTACCTGTATTGTATTCTCTGTCGATTGATGTGAACTTTGCCTTGGTAAGCATCTTCTTGAGGTTTTTTGGTTGTCGGGTGCATTTTATGTATTTTGTATTGTTTAGAACTTTGAGCATTCTATTGTTATTGCAAAGTGTTTCTAGCGTTGATTTGACTGTTTGTCCAAGATTAGGGTTTCTTGGGTTGTTAGTGGAGACGAACGGTAGAGTGTCCAATTTTTGTTTTGGCCTTGCAGATCTTAATGTATCCTGGGGGATGCTTTTGGCTTTGGCAATACCGTCATTGATGAGTGGTAGAGGATATCCTCGTTGTAGGAAAAAGGTTTTCATTTCCTCTAATCTTTTGTCCCTAATCTGGTTGTCATCAATGATTGTGCAGAGTCTGCGGGCCTGAGAATAAGGGATGCTTTGCTTCGTATGTCGGGGGTGGCAACTTTTGAAATGTAAATATTGGTGAGAGTCCGTGGGTTTGGAGTAAAGGTCCGTTAGTACTTTGTTGTCTTTCATGTAGACTAAAATGTCTAAAAATGGTATTTCTTTTTCATTCCTTTCCATGGTTTTAATCAATTGCTCTCCATATTTAAAATGATGTCAAAATGAAGGAAATGTGGCGATTTAATGCTCAAAATTTGTATAAAAATATAATTTGTGAAGCTCAACAGAAAGTATGCAAAGAACCTACTATATATACATGTCTCGAAGATATCCGGAAACTTGACTTTGCCACCAGATCCGGTCCTATTGAATTGCATTTGGAGACTGTCATCCATTGTGGCCTTGATTACTTTTCGCACCATGGCCCCAATGTCCTTTTCCCCAAAGTTGTTGATGAGCGCCTTTACCTAAACATTAATGTAACAAAACTTCATATTTGTATGATTACAAATTTAACACTTAAAATAAGTACGCAACAATATGATGACATTAAAATGAAAAGTGATAATAATAAAAGATGGAGTGTATAAACATATATAATATAGGCACTAGTTGATGATATCTGTATATGCACTATTGCTTATAAGTATAAAATAAAAAAAATCCTTCTTTAATTAAAATAATGTATCAAGATAGGCTAGTAGTATGTGTTATTTTTATATACATGTACATACCACAACTTGTCGCTGGCCAGCTGTTTCTAAAGTTGCAGTAAATGCCTCAAAGGATTCAAGGCTTTTGTGGCAGGAAAATTCCATTATTTCCTGGACATTTTCCTGCAGGCTTCCAGCCAAAGCAGCTTTAACCCGCAGCATGTCTTCTTGGAGGACTTTTACAACTGCCGCAATCTCGTTTACCGCTTTCAGTGTTTCTACACAGATTCCTGGAAAGCAGTTTTGTACATGATTAACTAGAAATATATCACATTGTCAATGCATTTTAAACAAACACAAAACAGATATATCATAATGAAATAAACTTGCTCTAAATAGCAAACAAAAATTGGAAAAGCATAGTATTCATAAGGCTATAAGCAAGTATTTTTGTTTAGCACAATTATCATAGATATTGTCACAGGCAGATTTGCCAAGTCATGGCTCACTCAGTCGCCGCCATGCTATAGAGTCTATTGTAGCAGTACGAGGCTTGAGCATATAACAGGAGAACTCAGTTTGGACAGTTACTCAATAAACCAGATTCAAACCATACAGACTTGTTTCTATCTTAATGTTATGTGTCAATACTACACATCACATTCTGGTGGAGATGTCGGGGATTGAACCCGAGACCTTTCACAGATTTGTTTCCATCTTAATGTTATGTGTCAATACTACACATCACAATATAACAAATTAAAAAAAAAAAAAAAAAAATATTAACAATAGTCGATTATCTGGAAATAGCTAGCTGATGGGAAATATCATCTCACCAATAAGTCTAGCAGGAGGCACAGACTCTCCCAGCATTGAGTTGGAAGTAATTGCTGCAGCATTGTCCCATGGAATTGAATGGGACACCCAAGCCTCACGTGAAGGGTCCGGCTTGTTTCGTGCATTGTTTCGACTTGGTTCTTCTGAAACATGCAATTTAAAAGATAGGGTATAAATTGTGTTATGAATAGCACACATATGCGTAGCAACCTTCAGCTTGTCAAAAATTAAAATTTGTTAATTCTTAAGGGTGTTTTCTTCAAAAAAAAAGTTTAGAAATTCTACTTACGATGTTCCACATCACTGTCCATGAAGTAGTTGGTCACAGAGGAAGTGCCAGTCATCATGCGTTTAGGGGCAGTTGGCACATCGATTCGTTTGAGTGACACTTTCTTTTTAAATGTTTCTTCTGAAACATGCAATTATAAAATCATGTATTTATAGCACTTATGCATAGAAAGATTTGGTTTGTAATAATAGAGACTACATTGGTTAATGAATGATGGTGTTTTCATAAGATGAACGACAATAAGAAATGCTACTTACGACGCTCCACTTCACTTGACCTGGGACGCTCCACTTCACTTGACCTGGGATTGGTTCCACTTCACTTGACCTGCAACGCTCCACTTCACTTGACCTGCGATGCTCCACTTCACTTGACCTGGGATTTCTCCAGTTCTCTTGACCTCGAGCAGTTGGCCAATGGATGTGTCAGTCGTCATTATGTGATCATCGTAACAAGCTTCAGACAGCAGATTGGTTCGCGTGAGCGACGCTTTCTTTGTAATAGTTTCTTCTGAAACATGCAATTATAAAATCATGTATTTATAACTAGCACACTTATGCACAGAAAGATTTAGTTTGTAAAGATAAAGATCTTTATGCAGTGAATGAGTGATGGTGTTCTCTCAAGATGAACGACTATAAGAAATGCTACTTTACGACGCCTCACATCACGTGACCTGCAACGCCACACTTCACTTGACCTGGGACGCTCCACTTGACTTGACCTGGGACGCTCCACTTCACTTGACCTGGGATGCTCCACTTCACTTGACCTGGGATACTCCAGTTCTCTTGACCTCGAGCAGTTGGCCAGAGTGGATGTGTCAGTCGTCATTATGTGATCATCGTAACAAGCTTCAGACAGCAGATCGGTTCGCGTGAGCGACGCTTTCTTTGTAATAGTTTCTTCTGAAACATGCAATTATAAAATCATGTATTTATAAGTAGCACACTTATGCATAGAAAGATTTGGTTTGTAATGATAAAGAACATTATGTAGTGAAATTTGGTTAATGAGTGATGGTGTTCTCTCAAGATGAACGACAATAAGAAATCAAATGCTACTTACGACGCTCCACTTCACTTGACCTGGGACGCTCCACTTGACTTGACCTGGGACGCTCCTCTTCACTTGACCTGCGATGCTCCACTTCTCTTGACCTGGGATACTCCAGTTCTCTTGACCTCGAGCAGTTGGCCAGAGTGGATGTGTCAGTCGTCATTATTTCATCATCATAAGAAGGGGCAGACGGCAGATCCGTTCGTGTGATTGACGCTTTCTTTGTAATTGATTCTTCTGAAACATGCAATAACAAAATTAAATATATATGTATGTTAATTAGCACACTTATGGATAGCAAGTTATAGTTTTTCAAAATTAAAGACCATATTTTAGGGAAACTTTGGTTAATTTTTGTAGGTATTTGCTCAATCTGTAAGAAATGTTATCTGGAAAATATGTAATTACTAACCATCTGATGAGTCTGTTGACAGATTGGACCATTTATTTGTTTTCTTCTTTTTTTTTACTCTCTTTCTTGAGACGCTTACAATTGGATCACTTTGTGTTATCTCCTTTCTCAGCACACTGTCCATGTGAGGATCGGTGCTGTATTCTGACAGCACAGCATCAGCCTTATCATAAGACTCTGAAAAATAAAAGAAAAATGCTTAACAAATAGAAATTTTCAATACGATAACAGACCTATAACTCAAACGACATAATTATAAAGATGAATAAACAAATTTCAATATTATCTTGCTTTAACTAAATTCAAATTAAAAACTGAATACACAGCAGTTCAAGTGTTCAAGTGAAACTTGATTATAAATTTAAAAAAATTTTTTTTACTACACACCTGTTTTACATAATAACTTCTTTATTCTGTAGACATGCCAGTTGGGATTTGGAATGGATGCATTTTTTATGTGGTTAAGACTTGAAGTCCATCTACAGAAAAGCCCCTCATCTGTACGATATAACCAGTTTGAAGGAACAACACCACACTTGCCCTCCTCAAATTCAACAGCATAATAATTTATGATGT
>CM032661.1:37578977-37587348 GCA_019095985.1 Streblospio benedicti
TGCGTGAGTGACCTTTAGATGACCTTTTGCGGAATAACAAAACACGGAGGAGAGATTCATGACTTCCGCGTATTAGCCGCTGCGTGAGGCTCAAAAGAAATGGCCAATTGAGGGATGAGCGATGGAGGGTCACAGGCCTAAACTACCTCTCACTACTCACTGTTTTGGGTAATACTGTAATACTGTCATCTAAATATATACTGTTACAAAGTAGCCTACGGTTTAAGTCACTATCCAAGCTGGCGAAACATCTATTAAAATGTATTTTAAACTCACTTTTCCTTTCACTTTGTAACTTCTGTAAGCACGTGTTAACCCTTTGATTTGATACTAAGGCGTTTTTATGTACGTCGTAAAATACATCGACCATTTGATCTACCAAGGGGGCATCACGTACAAAGCTATTTTCTCAAAACCATAGCTTCAATCATTCTTTTTCATGAAATTTGACATCTAATTATTTTTTTCAAAGATCACTGAACGTCAAGTTAACGGGCCAAATGTAAACCCCCATCGGCTTTGGTGTCAAATGATGGCCCGTCTTATTATTTTTCTATTAACCCTGACCATTTATTCATTCATTTTTGCGTTATTTTTTTTTTTTCAATAGCATTTTTTGCTGCCCCCCTGAGATCGGGGAAGGAAATGGTCGAGGCCTGACCTGTATACATGTCAATGTCGATTTCAACGATAATGATGAAATGTTAGCATTTGTAAACGCGCCAGTGTTTGGCGGATACGATATAGAATACTGAGAGTTTCTGGAATGTGCGATTAGTCTACATGTCGCAATAGCGGGAGATTTGAACAGTAAATAGTGGAATTCTGGTATGAAAAGTTTTAGCAAACAATAAAATTTTACACCCACAAAAAGTGGAACATCCAAAACTTGACCGAAACCCCCCCTTCCCCTAAGTGCATGAAGTGGAACAGTGTTCCACTTCTGCGAACGTCACAAAATGTTCATCCCTTAGTATGATAATATTTGGACATTCCAGTAAACCTGCAGAATTCGCAGTATCTACGACAATAAAATCTGAAAATCAATGACATTGTGTGACGTGAATGTACGCCATACGTTCAGAATACGGCGGACATCAAAGAGTTAATTAACGTTTCATAACAGATTACAATTATTATAACATTTTGACATGTCTAAGTGGAAGGTCAAAAGCTGACCCATTTAGAGACTATTGCCCATTGGTTATTGCTTATATAACTTATTCATTGCTACAAGTACATCTTTAACTTTATAGTGCAGTCATTCTCTGAACTGGCGAAAACATCTTTTTGCAATGTGATCCATGGAGGTTACTGTAGTCTCCTTTTGCTTTGATTCTGTGTTGTGTATTCATTGCTTGTGTTGTATGTATGAAATGCATTCGTTGATATGTGCGTTTCGTTTCAATAAGATTTTAAAAACACAATAATATATAAGTTTTAAAACTAGACATTGCAAACAGAAACATAACGAAGTTATTAGTTGGAGGCCGTTGTGAATAAAATGTAAATTTCAATTTGAGCTAATTGGGAAGCATAATAAGCTTTAAAAACGTGTCTGGTATCTGTTTACGTTTCAATCGTATATGAATATAATGAAAACACTACATTTTGTGATTTACATTTCAGAACCAAAGATAAAGTAACAAACAGTATATACTGCTGTTTTTTTTGGCGATCCAAATATATAAATTTTATTTGTCTTCGAAACCATTATCAAAAATTACAATAAGTAAAAAATCTCATTTTTTGTGAGATAGTAGACTTGCATTGCACTGGGCGAGTCACTATTTACGAAATAAAATATAATCAAAATAAAAAAATAACATGAGCCGCTTTATACCCCAAAAAGTTGTACGCAATCGAGTTTTTACGGTAATACCCATAGTAATAGTGTCTTGGTAAAGTGTGTGTGTGTGGTGGTGGGGGGTGCTCAAGACTAGATCTACTAGTTCATGGTTATCAATATGACCAGATTAATAAAACTAACTCTTAATCTGGGATAATCACGCGTTTGTTATTGTAAATATGTTTGTTATATGTCGATATATTTGATAACGTTGATTACAACACAAATTTTTATTGAAGAGAATGAAATGATTGCACACATGCACAATAAAAAGCGACTGTACCATGACAACCAAACTCAACTGATATTTCAATGAACTGGTTCACGTACGTTCAATATTAATTGAATAATTACTAAACGTATATTTATTTTTCTATCCTCCTGCCATATAGAGGACGGCAAAAAGCACGTTCTTAGTACACGTATACCCATAAACGCGAACCCATTGAGAATCCTTATCTATGAACATAATGCACACTTACACACTTACACATTTCTTCTATACTTGCATCATATTAAACAGTGACACGGGAACCTACATGCAGGGATTAGGTCGCTGCGTACCCAGGTATCACTACGTGCTTGTTCACTCGTCCGCCGTATTACCGCGCAACCTTCGTGGAAGCCTCAAGGTCAAACTCATTTCACAGGTCAGGTGACAGATGCAGGTTTAAGCAGGTGGTGGCGGCGGCGGTGTTTTAGCGGGATTTTGATCAACACGGATGTATATGATGATGACCTCACACAGATGCAAATGCGACCGCTGAAAACGTGCTGACATCATGTGTACGTGAGTTTGTTCATCATCCATGTCTAGGCGCTGTGTTCAAGTTATTGGCAACATCCAAACACTGCATCCATCTCCTCGGTGTTTCATTATCCTCACACCCTCATCAACATCTGGCCACCAACGTCTCTGGTTTAAACGTAGCTTATTTAAAAAAAATAAAGAGGAATCAGCATGGCAAAACATATAGATCCAGGTTGGGGGGGGCGCAGGGGGCGTATACACCCTTTTCCCACCAAAATACTTAGTACTTCATTTTCATAGGGTTTTTCATGAAAGCCCTTAGTGCGCCCCCATTTTCCTTAAGTGCCCCCCTTTTTCCAAAAACCTGGATCTACCTATGGCAAAATCCAACTTGAGTCGTCTCCATGAATGGAGCAGGCGATGTTTACACTGTTCCATTTACCGCCATCCTAAAAAACCTGGCTACATGACTAAACAGATGTAATGATCCTCGGTGTTTCATTATCCTGTTCTCTCCCAGCACCCTCCCCCGCTCCCCCCCCGTCCTCTGCACGGCCCATTGAGCAGCTGCCCGCCCTGATCACCAGGCGGGTCACGGTGCCGTCAGTGGAGCGGAGAGTGCGAAGGCACGGTGGCTGCCCCGGGTGGTGAGCAGGGCCGGGGTGTGTGTGAGGGTCCAGGGGTGCTAGTGGTGGTGGTGGTGGCCCCCGTCTCCCTCCTTCCCCCACCACCACCATTATCTTATGTTCATGGCGTGTTTGGAATGCATTGTATGAACAAAATCCTTTTTTCAGGTTGTCCTCAGTTGTGCATGTACGTGATGTTTATGTGTGTGTGTGTGTGTGTGTGTGTGTGTGTGTGTGTGTGTGTGTGTGTGTGTGTGTGTGTGTGTGTGTGTGTGTGTGTGTGTGTGTGTGTGTGTGCATGTGAGGGCTTTGTTTATCATAGATTTCAGACAGTTCTAAAGGAAAAAATTAATGCCGAAAATGTCTCCTGAAAATGCACTTGAGAGAACATCATTTTTTCGTGGCATGCCCCGGGACCCTCTAGCTGTGTGCCACACCCCCCATCCCATCTTATAAAAAACTTAGATCATTAATTAGATCATTAAAAAACTGAGACTTTTCTAGTGACCTTAAATTTGAACGCTAAATTTCATTCATTCATTCTATAGCCACAGGATTCCTGTCAACGAAAACACATTCCAACTCTAGCTAAAAACAGCCTGCTCAAATCCCAGCCCAGGGCATGGCAAGTGTTCAAAGAATGCGGTGTAATATTCATATCATACCCTGCAGAGAAGCACAATTTATTAATGGAGATATTGCCACCATCGCCAACAGTAGACCTACGCATTCGCTCACCTCAAACAAGCTATTACTGGTCTGAAATGTTTTCAGAGTTTACCAAAACAAACATAACCCTGGACATTATATTTCAAATCTGTATCTACTCAAAAGTTACAATTTATTAGTGAGACTATTACCACATGAATCTTTAATCAACGACTAAAACACACTTTAACTCCCCCCCCCCCGAGCATGCGCTGTGGACATGGCAATTAAGTGTTGAGGCGGCGGTTGAGAGGCCCCCCAGGGACGCATGCCGGGCAGGGACGTATTGCGGGACTTGACTCGCGCCCGTAAATTGCAGGACTTGACTGCCGAGCGTAAATAGACTGTGAGGACGCTGCATGGGTTACAAGTGATTTGTGGAGAACTTTTTTTGGGAGCCATTGTTTTTTACTCGTTAAAGTGACTTACTTGAAAGTTCTTCTCGAAACGCAAACATGTGTACATTCCATTTTATCCTATATAGACAATATATTTAAGTAACAATAAAAAAACTTTTTTGGTGGACATAAAGAGAGATGAATACATATATCTACAAGTTCCTCAACCGCAGTAGTGTCTGTATGGTTGATTCCGAGACTACCACAATGGGCTGATTGACTTCAGGACCCTACGGTCAACCCTTAGGCTTTTTTTACTTTGATTCCATTTTAGAACAATTGAGGTGTGAGTCGCCTCCTTGATGGCCTCTCCTCAGACTGACCCATGTAGGCCCCCCTCTCCTCAGACTGACCCATGTAGGCCCCGACCCATGTAGGCCCGCCTCCTCAGACTGACCCATGTAGGCCCCGCCTCTCCTGACCCAGACTGACCCATGTAGGCCCCGCCTCTCCTCAGACTGACCCATGTAGGCCCCGCCTCTCCTCATTTTTGTGTAATATCGACAGTGACAGCAGCCGACACTTCGTGGGCTACAAATTAAACCTTATTGCGCAATAGATCACTCAGTCGGCGGCCATTTTGTACCTGAGCTGAGGAAGATGTAGATTGTGCTTGATCTTTTTACAACACAGTGGGGTTTGATGTGGATTTTGTGGATGGTTAACATTTATAATGGGCCAAAATATGGCTAAATATGATGGTTATTGATATTGGTTATGGCAGATCTGAGGCTGGGTTTTGAGTGTGGTGGGGGAACACTTTAATTGATGAGGGAGAGGTTATTGAAAATATGGAGAATATTCAATATGATTGATGTACATATATAAGTGGGCATTTTAGCTGGGATAGGGGTATTGACTATGTACGATATAGTTCTAAAATAATGAATTTATTTTGCCTTTGATATCTGCAAACAGCATAATGAAACAATAGCAAAATACTACATATTTGAAACACTCTTCCAATTTTTGCTTTTTGGCCTCTTAGATATACAGATGTATACACCCAACAAAAGATTTTCTCAGATGGAAAAAGCGTACACCCTTGGTAGGGATATCTGTAGCTGGATATATTGATATAAACAGAAGAACATTGTATTAAAACTAACTGCATAAAGAGACTAAGAATTTCTGTAAAATGACCACCTGTTCAGTGAGACCATTTAAAGTCTGTCTCAAAAAAGAGGGGTTTCTGATGTACATCCACCAAACTCCCACCACGCCCTTCCCGCCGTTCCAATACATCTCTGCACACGGCCGTCCAGGGACTGAGTCTCTCTAATGAACTTCAACCGTGACACTTTATCCCCCTGTAAAGTGGTGCAATCCGTCCATAACGTACCCTCTACCCGCCCATAACGTCCTCGTGTGGACGCGCACCAAATGTTGATAGGTGAATTTCATGCATCTGCTGTTTTGAGTTGATAGCGAGGCTCACTACTTGGTGGTCATGGAAGTGTACACAGACATGTCACTTTCTGTAATTTAGTCCCTTGCTTGCATTCTCATATATTGTGAGCTTATCAGTCAAGTGTTCACAAATCAAGAATTACACATGACTTTCGATATATCAATCTCATGGTGGAATCCTTATCTATTCGGGCTTATTATTAATATTATTAGTTATTGAGATTACCACTGACTATTTACAGTGCAAAAAAAATGGTGATCACCCAGTTCCAAAACACTGAGAGTGTGTGGTTTGTTTAGTGAGATTTGTCCTCCATTCAGGTTTATAGTCTTTTGCATTTTCCATTTATTTCTACATGCCAAACAATCCTATTTTCCATTATTGAGTCACTACCCTACAGTTTGAAATAAAATTTCTTTTCAGCAGCTGATTTGTTACTAAACTTCCCACCAATCCCACAATCGTTGCTTCAATCTTCCATTGTATTGTATTGTTTTTTTGATGTACGTTTCAAAAAATGTGGAAAGTAAATCATGTAAAACATCATGTCTGTATGAGCCACACATGTTAATAGTGTCGGTGGGGGCCGGTGGGGGGCGCTTTGGCTGATTAATTAAAACTCACGATAAAACTGGTGGAGGGGCCTCTGGGGTGAGGTTGGTGGTGGACGATTGAGCTGTGGGGGCATTTTATTCTAATTTTAATAGAGATTCTTACGGAATTTATAATGCAACTTCTTTTTCACGATCCAAAGTCTCGTAAAAATGCCTTGATTTACGTTGACTGACGTAAAGAAACTACCTGTCTATTGAGACTACTTGAGTCTGAGTGGGTCATAGTGGAGAGAATGTTCAGTACACTTGATCCTTCAATATTGTAAAAATGACATGTTGTTTATTTTCAAAGCACAATCTAGTTTTGCATAGTTGGTGCTTGCGCTCAGCTACTTATGTAGATGACGACATTGGTTGTTGAAATATATGTAAATAATTACATTGTTTACAAGTACGTTTTTTTACCAATAAACACAGAGGGAAATAGCAAACACCATACTAGTAATTTGTAAGTAACAGAAGCCCCTCTTGGATAATAAGGGGGTGGTGGAGGTAAGGTTTATACTCTGAGGAAAAATATGTAGTGCAATGAGGCTGTGAAAGATGACACAAAAATGTTTATAAACATTGACTTTTTACATATATCTTATGTGAATCCTCTGTTGTTCAAGTGAACTCGAACCCAAGCTAAAGCATGTACAATATTTTAATTGCCAGTACTCTACTCTCAAGTGTGTAATTTACGACTAGTGTTGTAAAAAATAACACTTGTTGCGTATGGAATGCAGATTTGTTCAATTGTAAAAGGCAATAATCGAGTTTGTTGTTTTCTCTACTAAAATCCTACCCAGGCTACTGTGTCATTCACCAATGTCACAATCAAATTCTATAAACTAATAGCTGCAACTAATAAACAACAGACACAATCCCATGATGGTCTGTAAATAAATGTATATATATATATTCCTTTTCTTAAATACATCATAACTGCTGATTCTCCCAAGGCATCTGCTCATTATGGTGATAACTAACTATTGTTTTAAATGGTCAGGTCGTGAAGATAACAAAATAATGTGAATACCTAACCTCAGTAGTGGCTAATAAAATCATAAATAAATAACAGGTTTATTGATTGATTTATTGACAATGCAATGGTGGCATATATAAATAATTGATTACACTGGGAGAATTTAAGAATATAGGTCATCTCCATGTTTATGCGAAAAATATAATAATTAATAAGCACATATATACATATATATATTTGACGCAGTGTCTGTTTGAATAATAATAGAATAATCTTTGTTGGCATAAATACTACGATCATTTCTTTCAAGCAGCTTATTGTGATAATATGATATCATATTGAAAAAAGTCTTATAACTATGGGTGAGTAATACAAAAAAAAACTATCAACTAACATATCAATAATATCAATAATAGTACAAATTTATGAATATTAAAAACGCCCTGTAAAAATATATTTTCAACTGTCATACAGTGTTTTTCAAGAGATAAATGACATGACACAAGATCTCAGGATATTACGTCAGTAGGAGGGTAGAAGTGTGTATGAAAAGACATGTTGAACATATTTAGCAGTAGGTTTTAAAGGATATAATAAAATCCAAACGGTGATATTGATGATCTTTGTATAATACATGAGCTTTATAACATATCATTATCTAAAATATCCAGCTAATTTATTACAATCAACATGAAAGATGATCAAATCAAAAGGTTATATATTAGACAGCAAGCAGCACGAAAAACAATCACGAGAAGATATATTCACTCAGACCACTGTATGGACACTAATGTTTAAAAAACTATAATTTTGAATAATTTCTGGTCACTTATTCATAATCAATGGACATTCCTGATATGTACAATCATTCATGAGCTATTTGTGCTCTTTTTATCCAGTATGAAAAAATATGCTTTCTTGTGAAAGATTTTTTCAAGATGAGAAGTGTCACTAAGTTCCCAGTTACCTAGTGAGCCGTTGAATGGATGGAATATTTGCACTTCAGACATCAAATCTGTGATGAATTAGCATACATCAAATATTTCA
>CM032661.1:37587448-37602374 GCA_019095985.1 Streblospio benedicti
GGTCAGGTTTTGAACAGAATATAGTAATGTGATTACATAATCTCTGTAAAGGCTAACAAAGTCATGAACAAATCACCGATCTATTGATGTTGCAATGATTGCATATACACAATAGATTATACTGGAAGAATATAATTCATCTCCATATCTACGCAAAACATAATAATTAATAAGCACATATATGCATATATATTTGACACAGTGTCTTTTTGAAACACAATCATCTTCATTGGCAGAAATATTCTTTCAATCAGCTCGTTATGATATTATTTCATAATGAAAAGTCTTATACAAATGGGTGAGTAAATATGCAAAAGAACATTTTAAAAATAGTGCAAATTCTATTAATCTTAAAAACGTCATGTGATAATAAAAGGTTCATTAGCTATGTATTTGATAATATATAATAAGTGAGTTCTTTTTATCTATAGCTGAATATTGGATATTAAAAATAGTCTAATAATTCGATGGCTGACAGTCCATCCTTTTCCTGTGATAAATGTTTGCAACCGGTATACAGTCTTTTTCAAAATAAATGTCATGACACAAGATCTCAGGATATTACGTCAGTAGGGAGAGTAGAAGTGTGTTTGAAAAGACATGTTGAACATATTTAGCAGTAGGTTTTTAAATTATATAATAAATCTAAGCTGTGATATTGATGATCTTAGAATAATACATTATGTTTATAACATGTTATGATAAAAAAAATCCAGTTATTACAATCAACACGAAAGACCATCAAATCAAATAGGTTATGCCTTAGACAGCAAGCAGCAAGCAAAACAATTATGAAAAGTCACAATCACTATCATCACTGTATGGTCACTCACGTTCTAAAAATAATTCTCAATACTTTCTAGTCACTTATTTATGATAAATGGACATTCCTGATACGCACGATCATTCATGAGCTAATGGCGCTGTTTATCCAGCATGAAAAACATGTCTTCTTGTGAAGTGCTTCTTTAAGGAGAGAAATGTCAGTCAGTTTCTGTGTATTAGTACAGTTGAACGGATGAAATATTGGCATGTCAGAAATCAACTTTGTGATGAATTAGCTTACATCACACGTTTCATCTGCTCTGTAATAATAATCACAACAGCCATAAGCGTTCATCGTCATCATCGTCAGAATGCCCCCGAAGGTTGTTCATTACCACGTATGGCATATGTTTAGCAGCAAAGATCTCATCAGCCAGTGGTTTCAGCTTGAGCTCAGAAAGAAGTGTCTGGGGAAGTCTGAGTTTTTCAAATGCCTCATCGGACTTGACCGGCATGTGCCTCCTGATGGTAGCGATGCTCAGCCATCGCAGGGACTGTGGCTTCTGTGGTTCTGTGAGGAGGTTGCACATGAAGGGATCAGCCCCGTGCTGCAGGAGAATAAGCACTTGCTGCCATCGTCTCCTTTTTTTACCCACTGCCACATGGAGCGCTGTGTAGCCATTGTTTCTCTGCATGTTGATGTTTTGAGGAGAAATGAGCTGGGAGATGATGTCTGTTGGGGCACCAAGATGTGCCGCCCAATGTAATGGCGTTTCTTTCAAGTAATTTTGTAGATTGACATCAGCCCCGTGCTGCAGTAGAACTGGTACCAAGTCCCAACGTTTCCATTCTAATGCTTCATGGAGCGCTGTGGAGCCTGCTTTATTCTGAATGTTGATGTTGGTTGGAGAAATCAGCTGGGTGATTATATCCACTGTTTGGGGCACCACGATATGGGCCTGACGATGCCAGAACACTGCCCATTTTAGCCCTATCCTGCACGTTGTGAGGAGAAATCAGCTGGGTGTGAGCCCTAATGACAACGGTGTTTGTTTCTTCGATATTACACAAGTTTACATCAGCCCCATACTGTAGTAGAACTGGCACAAGTTCCCATCTTCTCCTTCTAATAGCAGAATGCAGTGGTCTGTGACCATCTTTATCTTGCATGTTGATGTTGGTGGGAGAAATCAGAATGGTCGTGATGTCTGCTGCGGCACCATGATATGCAGCCAAATGTAATGGGGTTTGTTTCTTATCGTTACTCAAGTTGATATCAGCCCCATGCTGCAGTAGAACTGGCACCAGATCCCATTTTTCTTCTCTTACAGCATAATGCAGAGGGTTGTTACCACCTTTATCCTGCCTGTTGATGTTGTGGGGAGAAATCAGCTGGGTGATGATGTCTACTGGGGCAAAAAATGCCGCCCAATGTAATGGGGTTCGTTTATTTTCATTACCCAGTTTCACATCAACCACGCGCTGCTGTAGAACTGGCACCAGATCCCATCCTTTCTCTCTTACAGTGTTATGCAGTGGGCTGTGACCATCTTTACCCCGCATGTTAATGTTGGTAGGTGAAATCAATTGGGTGATGACGTCTGTCGGGGCATGAAACACTGCATTATGTAATGCTGTTTCTTTCTTAAAATTAGCAAGATTGACATCAGCTCCGTGCTGTAGAAGAACTCGTACCAAATCCCATCTTTCCTTTTTTACAGCCAATTGCAATGGACTGTGACCATCTTTATCTTGCATGTTGATGATGGTGGAGGAAATCAGCTGGGGAATAATATCTGCTGGAGCACCAAGATATGCAGCCAAATGTAACGGACTTTGTTTTTCTCTATTACACAACTTTACATCAGTCCCATACTGCAGTAGGACTGGCACGAGATCCCATCTTTTCGTTTTTACAGCGTAATTCAGCGGGCTGTAACCATTTTTATCTTGCATGTTGATGGTGGTTGGAGAAATCAGCTGGGTGATGTTGTCTGCTGGGGTGCCAAATATTGCCGCAATATGTAATGGCGTTTGCTTATTAGCATTGCACAGATTGACATCAGCCCCGTGTTGCAGTAGGACTGGCACCAGATCCCATCTTTTCTTTCTTACAGCTGACTCCAAAGGCCTGTAACCAATTTTATCCTGAATGTTGATATTGGTTGTTGAAATCAGCTGGGTGATGATGTCTGCTGAGGCTCGAAATATTGCTGCATCATATAATGGGGTTCGTTTATTATCATTGCACAGATTGATATCAGCCCCACGCTGCAGTAGAACTGGCACCAGATCCCATCTTTTCTCTCTTACAGTGTTATGCAGTGGGCTGTGACCATCTTTACCCCGCATGTTGATGTTGGTTGGAGAAATCAATTGGGTGATGTCGTCTGTCGGGGCATGAAACACTGCATTATGTAATGATGTTTCTTTCTTAAAATTTGCAAGATTGACATCAGCTCCGTGCTGTAGAAGTACTGCTACCAAATCCCATTTTTCCTTTTTTACAGCCAATTGCAATGGACTGTGACCATCTTTATCTTGCATGTTGATGATGGTGGGGGAAATCAGCTGGGGAATAATATCTGCTGGGGCACCAAGATATGCAGCCAAATGTAATGGACTTTGTTTTTCTCTATTACACAACTTTACATCAGTCCCATACTGCAGTAGGACTGGCACGAGGTCCCATCTTTCCGTTTTTACAGCGTAATTCAGCGGGCTGTAACCATCTTTATCCTGCATGTTGATGGTGGTTGGAGAAATCAGGTGGGTGATGTTGTCTGCAGGGATGCCGAATATTGCCGCAATATGTAATGGCGTTCGTTTATAATAACTACTTAAATTGATATCAGCCCCATGCTGCAGTAAAATTGGCACCAGATCCCATCTTTTCCCCCTTACTGCCTCATTGAGCACTGTGTTGGCATATTTATCCTGCATGTTGATGTTGTGGGGAGAAATCAGCTGTATGATGACGTCAGTTGGGGCATCAAGGCGCGCAGCCTGGTGTAATGGTGTTTTATGCTGACAATTTGCTACATTGACATCAGCCCCGAGCTGCAGTAGAACTGGAATCTGATTCCATCTTTTCTCTGTTACAGCAATTTGCAGCGAGCTGTGACCATATTTTCCCTGCATGTTGATGTTGGCTGGAGAAATCAGCTGGGTGATGACATCTGCTGGGGAGCCAAAAAATGTTGCAAAATGTAATGGAGTGTGTTTATTATTATTGCCCAAGTTGACATCAGCCCCGAGCTGCAGTAGAACTGGTACCAAATCCCATCTTTCCTTTGTTGCAGCCAATTGTAGTGGACTGTGACCATCTTCATCCTGCATGTTGATGTTGGTTGTAGAAATCAGCTGGGTGATAATGTCTGTTGGGGCTTCGAAAATTGCCGCACTATGTAATGGTGTTCGTTTATTAGCATTGCAAAGATTGATATCAGCCCCGTGTTGCAGTAGAACTGGCACCAGATTCCATCTTTTCTTTATTACAGCAATATTTAGCGACGTGTGACAATTTTTTTCCTGCATGTTGATGTTGTGGGGAGAAATCAGCTGGGTGATGATGTCTGCTGGGGTTTTTAAAATTGCCGCAATATGCAATGGGGTTTCTTTATTGGCATTGCACAGATTGATATCAGCCCCATGCTGCAGTAGAACTGGCACCAGATCCCATCTTTTCTTTCTTACAGTGTTATGCAGTGGGCTGTGACCATCTTTACCCCGTATGTTGATGTTGGTTGGAGAAATCAATTGGGTGATGACGTCTGTCGGGGCATGAAACACTGCATTATGTAATGATGTTTCCTTCTTACAGTTTGGAAGATTGACATCAGCCCCATGCTGCAGTAGAACTGGCACCAAGTCCCATCTTTTCCCCCTTACTGCCTCATTGAGCACTGTGTTGGCGTATTTATCCTGCAAGTTGATGTTGTGGGGAGAAATCAGCTGTATGATGACATCAGTTGGGGCATCAAGGCGTGCAGCGTGGTGTAATGGTGTTTTATGCTGACAATTCTCTACATTGACATCAGCCCCGAGCTGCAGAAGAACTGGTACCAGATCCCATCTTTTCTCTGTTACAGCAATATGCAGCGAGCTGTGACCATCTTTTTCCTGCATGTTGATGTTGGCTGGAGAAATCAGCTCGGTGATGATATCTGCTGGGGTGCCAAAACATGTTGCAAAATGTAATGGAGTTAGTTTATTAATATTGCCCAAGTTGACATCTGCCCCGTGTTGCAGTAGAACTGTCACAAGTTCCCATCTCTTCTGCCTCAGTGCCTTATGAGGCGCTGTGTTGCCAGATTTATCCTGCATGTTGATGTTGTTGGGAGAAATCAACTGGGTCATGATGTCTGCTGGGGCATCACATTGCACAGCCCTATGTAATGGTGTTTCTTTCTTATGATTTGCTTTATTTATATCAGACCCGTGCTGCAGTAGAACTGGCACAAGATCCCATCTCTTCTTATTCACTGACGTATGGAGCACTGTGTTGCCAACTTTATCCTGAATGTTAATGTTGTGAGGAGGGATTAGTCCAGTGATGATGTATGCTGGGGCATTGTGAAGAAGTGCAGATTCTATAAGTGTCAGATTCTTACCCAGGAGATCTTTTGTTTCAGCATTGTCCAACAATCCATTTACTTCCTCCCAATGGCAATTTTGTACAGCCATGTGAATTCTAAACGCCATTATGATGAGTAATGATGACTTCTTTGATACTACTTGTTGTTGTACTTAATCAACCTATACGTAAGATGATTTGAAACACAATTATTGATATAAGTATGACCACTATACAGTTTATAATCCAAGTGAAATATTTTTGCTGTCGCCATAATGTATAACAGATACTGCTTGATAAGAATATTTCAGTCTGTTATAGAGTAAACCTGGACTTTATGCGGATCTTAACACTATCATCCATATGACGCATTTGGCAATACCAATAAGTCTTCATATCAAAATGCATTCATTCACTGATAGTAATATTGATATATTGGTTGCTTCACTAACAGATATGAATCTCTTGTTAGTTGTTGGTGTTATTGTTGTTGTCATTGTCATTGTTATACAATGAGACATAATTTGCTTGTCAAGTGTATTTTAAATTCATTCTATGTCATGTTTTTATTTAATTGTTCTACTAGATGGGAAGAACCATTGTTTTGTTTACAATCGCCATTGTTATTGGTATATACACATGGATACTAGGTACCGTATGTGTGTTTTAGATTGCCTTTTATATAGATGGTCACATTGGAAATAAAATAATTGTATGGTATCTCTTAGTAAGCAATATTGACCACATTGCCAGTCAAGGTTTTTTATTTAGGAGTGGGTTATAAGGGTTCAAGAAACCCCAAACCCACTTCTTTGACGTTATTTCCAACATTCTTAATGTTATTTGGCATTTTCTCCCACACCCCACAAATATTTAAGTGTTTTACCACTTCCTGAAAATCCCACATCACTTTTTTGACTCGTTTTCCTTTACCCTTATTTTGTTAGCCTTTTCCCCACATCCCAATTCCTTATAAACCCTTTTATGTTATAGAAAACACAAGTGATGACGGCACTGCGGCGGCACGTCCTTCGTCAATATGTTTTGTGTTTCACGAAAAGTGACTCGGAATTTTGATGGTGGCAGCAAAGGTCAAAGGTGAAAGCGCCTGCCGCGGCCGGCGGTAGCATTTCTCATTATACTGAGTCACTTGATGCAGGGGCAGCTTTAGTGTTTTTCTGTTACATACAGAACTCTATGTCCATTAGTAATCATTAGAAACTTGTGATTTGGATAAAGTAACAGCTCCCCCTCTTTTACATTCAGAGGTTGGGTGAAGTTAAGGTTATATTTCGAAAATATATTCAGAGCAATGAGACTGTGAGGTGTGAAATGAAATGTTTATGAACATTGAAAAAAAAATATTGGAGATTATCAGAAATCTACAGAATATAATAGGCGGGCTTAAAATAGAAGCCACTTGTCAGACCTTCAATGTGAATGCTCGCTTGTGACAAAAATACTCGAATGCAAGTTGAAGTTTGCAAAAGACTTTTCTTGCCAGTACAGTACTTACAAGTATTGTATTTGCACCTAGCGTTCTCGAAGACTAAGACTAAAGGAGTGTTGATTTGTTGCAATTATAAAGGGTAATAAGCGAGTTTGTCACTTTCTCTACTAAAAACCCAGCCCAGTCTACTGTGTCATTCACCAATGTCACAGTCAAAATCTATAAATTGATTGATGGGAGCAACTAATAATAATCAGATGCATTCGCATTATTGTCAGTAAATAAAGGTACATATATTCCTCCATTAAATACATCTTAATTGGGGATTCCCCATGTAACTTACTTATAGTGTTAATAGCCGAATAAATTATACATAATGTACAGAAACAAAACTTTGAATACATAACCTCTGTATTGGCTCAAGCCATTGAAAATCATAAGTTCATTGATTGATTTATAGACATTGCAATGGTTGCATATACAAAATAGATTATACTGGGAAAATATAAATCATCTCCATAGTTACGCGAAACAATTATGATCAATAAGCACATATATACATATATGAGTCCTGATATAAGTATTTGTCATCGTGCTCTATGAATGATAGCACACAATATTCTTCACTGTTAGATATATTATATTCATTTCTTTAACCAGCTTGTTATAATATCCTTGAATGTGTTCACCGTGTTGGAATCCATATATATTTACAAAGTTCATCTTTACACAACACAATAAAATCTTACATTGATTGACAGTTTCAACAACTACTGTTGCCATTTTCAAAATCTCTCTGTATGTATTTCTGTCTCTATCCCTTGTCATCCAGCCTTTACACCTGAACCTTTACCAAGTCATTAGACGCACGTGCTGCCCTCATAGGAGGTGACCGTGTTCTGCCCCACTTCCTTTATAACCTTATGATCTAAGAAATCCAGCTAGTCTATTACAGTCATCAAGAAAGACAATCAGTCAGATAGGTTATATATGTGACAGCAAGTGGAATAAAAACAATCATGAGAAGTCATAATTGCTGAATGGTCACTCTATCACGTTTTAGAAATAATTCTCAATAACTTCCAGTTACTTATTAATAATCATTACCTATTCTTAATAAGAATGATCATCCATGAGCTAATTGTACTGTTTATCCAGCTCGATAAATATGTTTTCTTATGAAGAGCTCCTTCAATGTGTATTAGAACCGTTGAATGGGCGGAATATTGGCATTCAGAAATCAACTCTCTGATGAATTAGCTTAAACCAATCATTATACCTGCTCTGTAATAACTACCACATCATCAATGAGAATTCATCGTCATCCTCAGGATCTTCATCATGATAGTAAGACAAAACATATGAGTCCGTGGTTTCAGCAGCAACAATCTCATCAGCAAGCATTTTCAGCTTGAGCTCAGGAAGAAGTCTCTGTGGAAGTCCGAGTCGTTCAAATGCCTCATCGGACTTGACCGGCATGTGGCTCCTGATGGTCGAGATGGTCAGCCATCGCAGGGAATGTGGCTTCTGTGGTTCTGTGAGGAGGTTGCACATGAAGGGATCGGCCCCGTGCTGCAGTAGTATGCCCATTTGCTCCCATTTGTTCTGTTTTACTGCCTTCGAAAGCAGGATGTCGCTATGTTGATTCCAATTCAGTGGGGTTTGATTTTTATCATCACACAGGTTGACGTCCGCCCCATACTGCAGTAAAACTATCACCTTGTTCCATCTTGTCTTTCTCACTGCCATATGGAGTGCTGTGTCTCCAAGTTTATCCTGCATGTTGATGTTTTGGCGAGATATCAGTTGGGTGGTGATGTCTGCTGGGGCATTATAAATCATAGCCAAATGTAATGGGGTTTGGTTACTGTCATTACCAATGTTGACATCCGCCCCATGCTGCAATAGAACTGGCACAAATTGCCATCTTTTTATCCACATTGCTAAATGGAGTGCTGTCGTGTCATATATATCCTGCATGTTGATGTTGTGGGGAGACACCAGCTTGGTGATGATATATGCTGGGGCACCGCGATTGGCAGCCCAATGTAATGGAGTTTGATACCGTGAATCGCACAGGTTGACATCAGCCCCGTGCTGCAATAGAACTGACAAAGAGTGCCAACTTCCCATCACCACTGCCTCATGGAGAGCTGTGATGCCATATTCATCCTGCATGTTAATATTGTCTGGAGAAACCAGCTGGGTGATGATGTCTGCTCGGGCAATGTTTTGGCGATATATCAGTGGGGTGGTGATGTATCCTAGGGCATTATAAATCATTGCCAAATCTAATGGGATTTGGTTACTGTCATTACCAATGTTGACATCCCATAGTTTCCAATTCACTGCCGCATGGAGCACTGTATTGCCATGATAATCCTGCATGTTGATGTTGTTTAGAGAAATCAGCTCTTTGATGACGTCTGCTGGGGCTCCATGCAATATCGCCAAATGTAATGGTGTTTCTTCCCCTCGATTTATAACGTTGACATCAGCCCCCTGATGCAATAGAACTGGCACCAGATCCCAACATTTCTCACACAATGCCTCATGGAGCACTGTGAAATCATATTTATCCTGCATGTTGATGTTGTGACGTGAAATCAGCTGGGTTATGATGTCTGTTGGGGTATCGATACGTGCAGCCTGATGTAATGGGGTTTCTTTCTCACGATTTGTTACATTGACATCAGCTCCGTGCTGAAGTAGAACCAGCACTAGATCCCAACTTTTCTCACTCACTGCCATATGGAGGGGCGTGTCGCCATCTTCATCCTGCATGTTGACGTTGACTATAGAAAATATCTGGCTGAGGATGTCTTCTGGGACATCGCTACGAAGTGCAGCTTTTATAGGCGCCAGAGTTTCACTCGTTAGATGATTGTTCTCAACATGCTCCAGAAATCCTCTTACTTGGTCCCAATCAGAATTTTGTATTGCTGTGAGCAATTGCTGCTGGTTTGATTGACTGTCCTCTTCCATTATGATGCGTATTTAATGATAGTCTCCTTATTAGCACTAATCAGTATGTTTAAACAGATTATACACATACTATTGTGACAGCATAAAGTATTTACACCAACCAACTGCACTTTTCACTTCAGAAAACGTCGGTTTATTGTGCACATAATGCATTACAAGTAGCATTTTATATCATTGCAGTCCTTGTAATTCAGCAGCATACTAATTACGTCATTTGATATGAACGCTACCATCCATTTTACGATATTAGCAAACACAATTATATTACAATGACGCAATGTGCACTGATAAGTCGTATATTTATGGCAATCTGACAATAAAAATACATGTGTTGAAACGCACCTCTTACTGTATAATGTACATCATGCACGGCAGTGTCCGCAGGGAACTAAAAAGGAAACCAGTGTACTAAAAATGCAACAGATTATAAATCCATCAATCTAAATCCACCTATCTTATAGTGCTTGCTGTTAATATGTGCTGATAATAGTATTGACCATATAACCGACAGCAGCTAGAACACAAAACTTGTGCATACGTGATTGCAGAAATACAGCTCTAAACAAAAGTCTTACACTGTGTTGTCTAAAAGGAGTTAAAAAAGATAGATTGTGCCGCATATAAAATACTTGAATAGATATTGAAAGAGACTATGAATCTGCATCAAATCAGTCATCCCTACGATTTCAATATTCACTGGAATTCCTAACGGATGTAATCAATGCCTGTTTCATGCTAACTAATCATCATATTTAATCATTATATGTTTCAATTAATATCTTACATCTCAAACGTATGCTTATTTGTTGGGTCACAGTGGAAAGAAATACTGAAAGCCCTTTAATCTTTAGATATTTTAATTTATTATCTTAGTTAAAAGGAAAAGGAAATCCCTCCTACTTGTTAAAAAAATTGGCAGGATCCTATATGGGTCTTTTTCATACAGATGGTACAAGACGGTTTCTTTGCATCGTCTCTTTATGATGGTTTGGGACTGAGAAAATACAGGTGGTCTCTGTATCAAGATGACCTTAATTGGAGGTTACACTATAAAGTAGATTCAGCCCAGTCCTCTACATCTTGCGGTATTAGACTACATGCCGTGTCAGGCAATGCCACTGCAGGAGACATCAAAACATCTAAAATAAAGATTCTATAGCATCTAAGATAATGCAGTTTTTCCTGGTGGTCATGGAAGTGTTCACAAACACCAGGGGCTGCATGTGTTTTTTTTTACCTCAATCCATTGGTGGAAACCTTATCTATTTCGGGCTTATTATTAAACGCACCAGTTATATTACTAAAAATTAACACGGGACTATGTGTTGTGCAAAGGAGAACCCCGTAGAAGCACGATGATTGGTTGGCGATTCTCATGTTCCTAACCCACAGGGCGTCTGGTTTGTTTATTGAGAAATCTACCACAATTAGGTGTATAGTTCTGGCATTTTGCATGTATTTCTACATACCAAACAATCCTATTTTCCATTATTGATTAATATCCTAAAGTTTGAAATAAAATTTCTTTCAGCTGATTTGTTAATAAACTTCCCACCAATCCCACAATCTTTGTTTCAATCTTCCTTATACATATAAAGGCCTGATTTACGTTGACTGCCATAAATAAACTACCTGTCTATTCAAATTCAATTGTGTAATAAAGATATTTTATGTAGGCATGTCTGGGTGTTATTATTAATGTAATATGCGCTTTGATTGTTCAGCAAAATGCTTTCAAATGGAGCAAAAAGTATGACCATATAAGGCAATGTTTATATTCGAAAACGAGGTTCACGGTACTTAAAATAGTGTATGAGGTGTGCTGTCCATTGAGACTACTTGAGTGTGAGTGGGTCATAGTGGAGAGAATCTTCAGTACAGTTGATCCTTCAATATTGTAAAAATGTCACGTTGTTTATTTTCAAAGCAAAATGCAGTTTTACATAGTTGGTGCTTGCGTTCATCTACTTATGTAGATGAGGGCATTATTGATTGTTGAAATATATTTAAATAATTACATTGTTTACTTTTTTTTACCAACAAACACAGCTGAAATGGCAAATAAGCCCCTCTTTGATAATACCGGGGTGGGGGAGGTTAGGTTTATACTTTGGGGAAAATGTGTGGTGCAATGAAGCTGTGAAAGTTGACATGAAATGTTTATAAACATTGATTTTTTTATTGCACATATCTTATGTGAATGCTCTCTTGTTCAAGTGAACTCGAACCCAAGCATGTAAAATATTTTAATTGCCAGTACTCTACTCTCAAGTGTGGAATTTACAACGAGTGTTGTAAAAATAACACTTGTTGCGTGTGTAGTGCAGATTTGTTCGAATCTTAAAAGGTAATAAGCGAGTTTGTTGCTTTCTCTACTAAAACCTACCCAGGCTACTGTGTCATTTACCAATGTAACAATCAAGTTCTATAAACTGATAGCTGCAACTAACAAACAACAGGGGCAATCGCATGTTTGTCTGTAAATAAATGTGCATATATTCCTCCCTTAAATACATCATAACTGCTGATTATCTCAAGGCATCTGCTCATTAATATGGTGATAGCTAACTAGTGCTTTAAATGGTTAGGTCGTGAACAGGGCAAAGTAATGTGAATACATAACCTCAGTAGTGGCTAATAAAATCATGAACAAATCACAGGTTTATTGATTGATTTATTGACAATGCAATGGTTGAATATAAATAATAGATTACACTGGGAGAATTTAAGATTATAGGTCATCTCCATGTTTATGCAAAAATGTAATAATTAATAACCACATACATACATATATATTTGACACAGTGTCTGTTTGAATAATAGCAAAGAATAATCTTCATTGGCATAAATACTATGTTCATTTCTTTCAAGCAGCTTACTGTGATAATATTTTATCATTGAAAAGTCTTATAACTATGGGTGAGTAAATATACAAAAGAAAATATCAACTAATATATCAAATAATATATCAATAACAGTACAAATTCTATGAATATTAAAAACGTCCTGTAAAATATATTTTCAACCGTCATACAGTGTTTTTCAGAGATAAATGACATGACACAAGATCTCAGGATATTACGTCAGTAGGGAGGGTAGAAGCGTGTATGAAAAGAGATGTTGAACATATTTAGCAGTAGGTTTTTAAATGATATAATAAAATCCAAACTGTGATATTGACGATCTTTAAATAATACGTGAGCTTTATAACATATCATGATCTAAAAATCCAGCTAATCTATTACAATGATCACGAAAGACTATCACATCAGATAGGTTATAATTTAGACAGTGAGAGGCACGTAAAACAATCTTCAGAAGTCATAATCAATAACATCACTATAGGTCATTCACATTCTAGAAATAATTCTCAATAATGTTTCTCGTCACTTATACATAATCTTCATAATATGCATGCATATTCATGAGCTAATTGTGCTGTTTATCCAGCATGATAAATGTTTTCTTATGAAGTGCTCCATCACGGTGAGAAATGTCAGCAGTCAGTTTCTGTGTAATATTGAATGGATGGAATATTAACACTTCAGAACTCAACTCTGTGGTAAATTAGCTTACATCAAACATGTCATCTGCCCGTAATAACTATCACGCTAGCCATCAAATTTCTTACCAATATTCATCAAGAGCAATCACAAACGGGTTTTCCATGTCCAGGCTTCGCATCTGTTCAGCAGCAACAATCTCATCAACCAGCGGCTTCAGCTTGAGCTCAGAAAGAAGTCTCTGGGGAATTCCGAGTCCGTCATACGCCTCATCAGACTTGATCGGCATCTGGTTCCTGATGGTCGAGATGCACAGATATTGTAGAGAATGTGGTTTCTGTGGCTCTTTGAGGAGGTTGCACATGAAGGGATCAGCTCCGTGCTGGAGCAGAACAGGCACTTGGTTCCATCTTTTATTTTTTACAGTAATCTGCAGAGGAGTGTCTCCATATTTATCCTGCAGGTGGATGTTGTGGGGAGAAATCAGCTGGGTGATGGTGTCTGATTGTGCATTATCACACAACGCTGTATGTAACGATGTTTCTTCCCTGCAATTTACAATATTGACATCAGCCCCGTGCTGTAATAAAACTGGCACCAGTTCCCAGTTTTCCTTCCACCCTGCGATATGGAGCACTGTATCACCATCGTAATCCTGCATGTTGATATTGTGAGGAGAAATCAGCTGGGTGGTGATGTCCATTGGGGCACCATGAAATGCAGCCCTATGTAATGGTGTTTTCTTACAATTTGTTACATTGACATCAGCCCCGTGCTTTAAGAGAACTGGTACCAGATCCCAGCTTTTCTCTTCTACAACAATCTGCATTGGTCTGCAACCGATTTCATCTTGCAAGTTGATGTTGATGGGTGAGATCAATAGGGGGATTATGTCTGTGGAGGCACCATGATATGCAGCATTATGTAAGGGCGTTTTCTTCTCACAATTTGCTAGATTGACATCAGCCCCATGCTGTAATAAAACTGGTACCAGGTTCCATCTTTCCTTCAACTCTGCCACATGGAGAACTGTGTCGCCATTTTCATCCTGCATGTTGATGTTGTGGGGAGAAATCAACTGGGAAGTTATGTCTGTAGAGGCACCATGATATACAGCAGCATATAAGGGCGTTTTCTGCTCACAATTTGCTAGATTGACATCCGCCCCGTGCTCTAATATAACTGGTACCAGGTTCCATCTTTCCTTCCACTCTGCCACATGGAGAACTGTGTCGCCATTTTCATCCTGCATGTTGATGTTATGGGGAGAAATCAACTGGGAAATTATGTCTGTGAAGGCACCAAAATATGCAGCATCATGCAAGGGCGTTTTCTTCCGACAATTTACTAGATTGACATCCGCCCCGTGCTGTAATAAAACTGGTACCAGGGTCCATCTTTCCTTCCACATCGCCAAATGCAACGGTGTGTCCCCATCCCCATCTTGCATGTTGATGTTTTGGGGAGAAATCACCTGGCTGATGATGTCTGTTGGGGCACCAAATAATGCCGCCTTATGTAATGGTGTTTCTGTCTTATGATTTGCTAGATTGACATCAGCCCCGTGCTGTAGTAGAACTGGAACCAGATCCCATCTTTTCTTACTCACTGCCCTATGGAGGGGCGTGTCGCCATCTTCATCCTGCA
>CM032661.1:37602474-37617156 GCA_019095985.1 Streblospio benedicti
TGTAAAATATTTGTATTATTTTCCATGCACTTCAATGGAAGAGACATCGTTTATTGATCATGGAATTTACAGATCACTTATATTTTTTGACTGAGCATTATTTTTAACATAAATTGCGTGCGTTGTCACGCTCTATAAATGCCTGGTAACCTGAAAGGTTTATGTATAACTTATTGCGGCGCTTCAGCTCAGCTGCTGAAGCAAAGCATTGTGTTTGTTTGTTTGTAACGAACTATGTATGCATGTACGTATGTATGTCTCCGGACAAGCTAGAGAGTGTACCAAAGAACCAATTTTGTTCAAACATTAATCAACTATGAAGTATGAGGCGACACCAAAGTGATTCGATTTTGGGCATTCTGCCAATTAAACTGTGCTTTCCACAGGGCAATTCTTATAACTATTGAATGCACAATTACAGATCAATATTCTATCATCTTCAATATAGGCTACTTGGTGCCGTACTTTTAATCATGATTTCCAAAACATTTTAGTAAACAACTTTATTGTCCATAAGTCAACTTTGTTCTACGACACCGTGTCCTTTGAACACTTCTGATCTAGTTCAAACTAACGTTCTGATGGACTCGTCCCTTAAGATAATACGTTCCCTGTATACAAGTACAAAGCATTCACGCGTGGTTTTCTATATTTTCATCAGTCTTTTGCATGTATGTTCATTGGATATCACTCTCCAGAATTGCTGTGTACAAATAAGTTATATCAGCACTGTACTTATAGAGATTGTACTGACCATATACGGATTGTACTAGTATATGGATAGACAGACTACTTTTGCCCCACTTTTAAGATATGTATTTTGCAAGCGTTTATAAATCCAGTACACCTGTTACTACTAGGAAAAGCTCCAAAATCAATGAACAGAGATGTATCGAGTGAGTGCAGGCCAAAGAACATCAGAGTCAGTGACTCACTTTTTTTCCAATAGATGTAGTCTCCAAGTAACGAGAATGTTTACAGATTACATTTCAGCTTACATTTTTATTTTCCTCTATGTGTGAGACATATGATTAAAAAATAAACTGGCATATATTCAACACATTTAACATGGTAATTTATCAATACATTACCAAATGCAATATACGTAGGAATACAATGCATAATCATAGCAGAAATCCAGGCATTTGTCTCCACTTCATTTACAAAACCAAACGTTAAAAAGTATCTAGATTTTCATCATTATTGGTTTGAATTATGTCCTTCAAATATTTTGATTAGTTATTGAATGCAATTGAAACAAGTGTAATTGTAATACGTTTATTTTAATATAAACAGAATTTATAAAATAATCACATCGCCCAACGTGGTTTCTAAGCTGTCAAAAAGTAATGTTGTTATGGCTCGCAGCCATGAGACTGTTTACGGATTACATTTTTGCTTACAATTGCAACGTGGATGCCATTACCGAATGGATGGAATCTTTTTGCACTTTTTCAGAAATCAACTCTGTGATGAATTAGCTTACATTAAACATTCTATCTGCTCTGCAATAACTATCGCATCAGTCATACAAGTTCATCAAGATTACCATCTTCATCATCATCGTCAGACAACAAATATGCAAAGTCCATGGTTTTAGCAGCAACAATCTCATCAGCCAGTGGTTTCAGCTTGAGCTCAGGAAGAATTCTCTGTGGAAGGCCGAGTCGTTCAAACGCCTCATCGGACTTGACCGGCATGTGGCTCCTGATGGTCGTGATGGTCAGCCATTGTAGGGACTGTGGTTCTGTGAGGAGGTTACTCAAGAAGGGATCAGCCCCGTGCTGCAGTAGAACGGGCACAATTTCTTTTCTTTTCTTTTTTACAGCAATCTGCAGCGGCGTATCCCCATCTTCATCTTGCATGTTGATGCTGTCGGGAGAAATCAGCTGGGTGATGATGTCTGCTGGTGCACCAAAAAATGCTGCCCAATTTACCGGTGCTTCTTTCTTACAATTAGCTATATTGACATCCGCCCCGTGCTGTAGTAAAACTGGTACCAGGTCCCATCTTTTCTTCCACATTGCCAAATGCAACAGTGTATCACCATCTTCATACAGCATGTTGATGTTGTGAGGAGAAATCAGCGGGGCGAAGATGTCTGCTGGGGCATCACAATGCATCAACCAATATAATGGCGTTTCTGTCCTATGATTTGCTAGATTGACATCAGCCCCGTGCTGTAGTAGAACTGGAACTAGATCCCATCTCTTCTTATTCACTGCCACAAGGAGCACTGTGTTACCATATTTATCCTGCATGTTGATGTTATGAGAAGAAATCAGCTGGGTGATGATGTCTGCTGGGGCATCACAAAATGCCGCACAATATAATGGTGTTTCTGTCTTATGATTTGTTACATTAACATCTGCCCCGTGCTGTAGTAGAACTGGAACTAGATCCCAACTGTTCTTACTCACTGCCTTATGGAGGGGCGTGTCACCATCTTCATCCTGCATGTTAATGTGTGACAAAGTGTAGCTTTTATAAGTGTCACGTTTTCACTAATATAATGATACTTCCATATTACTTAATATTGCTATAATTAACCACCATATGTATCATGATTTGCGACATAAGAATCTATTTATATATTAATGTCAAATATATCTCTTTCTTATCCAATTGCAGTGTTTTACTGGGTACATATGGTACTAATAGATACTGTTTGATGCAAGTGTTTCAGTGTGTGTGTGATAAAGTACCATAAACATGGACTTATCTGGGTCACCACAAGCAAATATAGCATTAATGTCGTGTTTGCTGCTGCTGCCGCCGCCACCACCGCCGCCGCTGCTGCTGCTGCCATAATAGCTTGTTCAAACTGTTGTCCTGGTCGCATTAGATAATGCGTTCACTATCGCTTGGATTTGTATAGACCTACACAACGCATATGTTGTTTTATCTAAATTGTTGTTATATTGGAAATAGAACATATTATCTTCTAGTTGACAGCACTAAATATATCCACCCAGTAAGATATTTTATTTATGTTATAGAAAAGACCAGAGATTACATCACTGTGACGTCACTGTGGCGGCGGCAGCACGTCCTTCCTCAATAAGTTTTGTGTTTCACGGAAAATGACTCGGCGTCCTGGTGGCGGCAGCTAAGGTCAAAGGTGAAAGCAGCGGCGGCGGCGGCGGCGGCTGGCGGTTGCATTTCTCATATTAACCCACCCACTTGATGCAGGGGTGTTTTAGTGCTTTTTGATTTTTCTGTTGCACACAGAACTCTAGGTAGTTTAGAACCCCCCTAATTAAGACCACTTCCTTATTTAGACCACCTCGATAATAAGACCTGTATAATAAGAGCGTATTTAACATTGACAATACCGCATTTGTTTGAGGTTACTTGAAGGCAATCAATAGTAAGTATAAAAGTAAATGTGGCAGTTCATAGTCGTGGTTCAAGTCTTATTCCCACCACTTTACATTTTACACCAGGTCATTGGCACACTTAGTGATCATCAATTGATCATTACTCACAGACTTGCACCATGTGTTGCATCTTGTACTGTCCTAATAGAGAGGTTCTGCTGTATATGTGATCATGCATGTATAAAAGGAAGTCCTTCCATTTAGAACGCTACAGAAACCAAAATAAGATCATATGTGTGCTGTACATAAGTTGGCTTATGCATTCAATAATTTTGGCCCCCTCTATCCATTCCGTAGAGCACTTTGCTACTACTTTACTGCCATTCTAGAGTCAACCTCCCATCTTTCTGTCTCAAGTGGCCCTCGGCATACTAAACTACCTCTCAGGGACACAATTGATATTGTCCCCATGTTCTGACATACACCCTCATCCTATATCATGGTCATCTGGTGACCGGGTCACACCCTACCCACGCCCCTCATGACCCCCCGGTATCTGATCACCATCACCGCTTCAAGATCAGCCCCCACAATCTCTGTCAACATCTATCCATAAAATGTGCACCTATCAATTCACGCCGATGTACCCAATTCACACACGTCTGACGTTCTGGAAAACGTATTTTCTAAACAACAGAAGATCAACGTTTGACGTACAGAAACTCGTGTGTAGCATCGGAGTCATCTTTATACTAATCTCGACCAAGCAGGCAACGCCATAGTCTCGATCAACCAGACTCTGTAATGGCGGCGCTCATTTCATATGTATGCAATACAGGGTCTGGTTGAACGAGGCTAGGAACGCCATAGTCTCGATCAACCAGACTGACGCTACTTCGAAGGGACTGGGTTGACCGAGACTAACAAAGCTGTGATACCCGGAGACCTCTACATACTTAATTTAAAACAAATCTTCTCTATTTTTCAAACGTAGCCTGCAGGGACAGTTTATTTAGCATGCAACATCTCGGCAAAGACAAGTCGTTTAGAGGTTGTTTGAAAACAAACACAAAAAACACAAAAAACACAAAACAATATAACATCTAAATCATAATGTGACTGTTACATGTTTACACCTGTATGGTACTGTCCCACTGGTGTCTCATCCCCACCCCTACACCCACCCCCGCGCTCATTACACTCCCTAGGGAACAGGAGATATTGTGTGAGAAGCACCAAGGAAAAAATCTAGTCTGTGGCTCATGGGGGCAAAGAAAAAATGAATCTTTCTTTTTTTCTGGTGAAATGACCGTAATCATTATAATGTCTCCTTGTCCCAAGCTATATGCAGAAAAGAACCACACACACAGACAATAGATCTATCAGTTACATGGCATAATTCTTTAGCATATAAAGAGCACATATTATAACATATTATAACTCATATATTGATCACATCAAGAAACTCACCGAATCTCCAACAGAAAAAGAAGAAAGGAAAAAATGTAGATTTGCATCAGCAGCATCTCATCGGAAATCTCGTCTGCGGTTCTTGGGGACATAAAAAGAGCATTTTGCTTGTTTTTGTGATATTACAGATGCTATCGGGTTCTGATCCCGGTCCATACAGCACATAAACATGGATTCTCGGTGTCATTGGTTCGCCTGGATGTGTATCAGGTGTCACTAAAACAAGATCATAATCTTTGATAAACACAAGTTCACTAGGTCCCTGTTTGAACTTTCCATATATACCAACCCTTCTGATAACTACTGATAGCTACAGTAGAACCTCTCTATTAGGACCACCCTTCGGATAAGTGGTAGGTGGTCCCAATATAGAGGTGGTCTCTATAAAGAGGTTCTTTTTGTAGTGTCTTTAAGGTTTGGGACCGTGAAAAGTGGTCTTTTAGGGGTAGTCTCAATAGGGATGTGGTCTCAATTGGAGGTTCTACTGTATATGGTAATCTTACGACGATGGGAATCGTGCCGTTATTGCTGTTATGAGGGTCTTTATTTTAAATTTCAACATATACATACTATCATTGTTGTTAAATAGTATCACCATAGTTGTCTCCTTATATGTATTTGTTTTTAAATTGCAATAAGAACTGAACAGTTATTATCAATGTGGGGTGCCTGTAGATGCTTGCATGAATAGCAGTGACGTTCACAAGTAATATAAGGCTCTGTGTGTTTAGACAGATAGATGCTGTCTAAGAGGACCATCCCTCGAGTGGTCTCACTAACGGTGGTTTTCTTATGGGGGTTCGCTGTGGTCTATTTATACACGGCTATATACGCAGTGTATAGTTGATATGAACATAGACTTATAAATGCGGCAGTGAGAGGGATCAAGCCATGAAAACCGAAGAGGGTGCTTGTGAGCAATGATCGTATTATTGAGGTGCTCTCTGCACAGAGATGGTCTTATGGAGCTGTTTCTGTATATTATAAGTCTCATGCATTCTATTGTGAATGTATCTGATTCTAGTAATGGACCACGACTACCCGATAGTTCTGTGCTGGCTGATTTTAGCAAGGGCCGGCTGGTCTTTAAAAGAACACCTCAATGACATCTGTTTTTGTTTTAGAGCTAGCATTGTTACAAAACTGACCTTGTAATGAATCTAATAGCACAAAGACCAGTCACATCTTAATAGGATTGGCCCTGGAGATGATTACACGCATATTCCATCCTGGTTACATACTATCTTTGACCATGAAATTTAGAGCAATTTGCAAGTACATTTAGCTAATTTACCCAAAAAAACTGTACACTTATAATGCGTCATCATCAATTAAGTCGCTGTATCTAATTTGACCGAGTAGTTTTTTTCGTGACAGGCGGGCCCGTATTCACAAAAATGTCATTACAAAATGTTCATGAATACGGGCCAACCGTGGTCAGGTATGTTTAGGTTATTCTGTATTGTATTGTGAACGTTTATTATTCTGCACTAGTGAACAATGCACAGTTTAATTATCACAACCAGTACAGTTTATTTTTGAAATAGTAAAATATGACACAGTTTAAAAATATGGTTAAAAGCATAGTTATTTAACAAAAGATTTTTCGCCAATTGACAGAGTTTTTAGAACTTCAAAAATACACTTTGAACTACTAGTATATCACATGTAATAAAACCACTGGCAGATCCAGGTTTTAGAAAGGGGGGCGCACTTCAAGGGATCTCATGAGTTTCGTATGCACGATCGATGACAGACATGCCAAAAAAACACCATGAAAAACTATTTTTTTTGGGGAAAATGGGGGGTGGGGGGCCCAGGACCCATGCCCCCCTGGATCTCTATGAAAATTATCACAACTAAGTAGCCTATATGTACATATGTCAATTGGAGCATGAATAATATATAATTCTAACCAAGAGTCTTAGAAAGTGACTTTTCCCAATAGCAGCCATTGCGCCAGATACACTTGACAGCACTGCTATAAACACCATAATGGAAACTGTATCTTGTCTGTTAGAAAAGTCATAAAATCACATAACCAAAAATGGAGCATGAAAGAGACAATCTGGTTGCCATGGTAGCGGCGTCGTAGGGAGCATTGTCCCAAGGATGGGGCTGTGCAGTTTGTTAAGCCGGGTGTGATGTAGGATGGTGGTGGTAAGGTGGGTGGGGGGGGGGGGGGGCTGAACATATACGCTTGTCACTTGCTTGCGTATGGAAAAAAGGCCCAAAGGATGGATCATGGATTACTTTGTGTGATGGTGGGTAAAAGCTGGAAAAATAAAATTGTGGGAAAAGGGAAGAGGTGTTGGAAATAAGACTAAAAATGTACAATATGGGACCACGATTGTACTCTGATATTTTAATTAGCCAAAATCAAACAGACCCTGTGCTGGCGTAGAGAAGACGATTTGGTCTCTATCAATGTTTGTCTAAAAATGTCCATAATGCTCTGTAAAACTGATGAAAAATCGCATGATTTGGTTTGTTTATCAAAACAATTTCAAGAATTCATAGCTACGAAACCTCGTGTAAAAGGAGTGTACAAGGAGTGGAAAGTGATGCGCACATCAGATAGAGACAGCTTTTCTGTTATGTGCAGGCAAAAATACGACCATGGTATGAGGAGTGAGATTAGGACAAAAACTGATAGAAAGACAATAGGATGTCATGTGACATGCCATTAAGATGAGGCCGTTATCTGCCACCATGGCGTCTGTCAGACAGTGCGGCCGCCAATAAAAACCACCTCTACCAGGAGACCATCTCTATTAAGAGACCAACACGGAGTAAAAAGGCCACATCTCCATTTAGACCACTTGCATATGCAGATCCAGGGGGTGCAGAGGTTATGTGCCCCCTTTTCAGGGATTGTAGCATCTCCACGAGGCTTTACGTTTACAAAACCCATGAAATCATGTGAATGAGACCACCCTTCTATTAAGACCTTTTGCATAGATAGATTCAGGGGGATCAGAAGGCAAGTGCCCCCCCCCCCCCATTTCTCACCCCACCATCTCATTTTTAAAGTTTGATTTTGGTATCCTCGCATACTTTCACGTTTACAAACCCCGCGAAATCACTAGGATGATGCCGTCCCTCTATTGAGACCACTTGCATAGGCAGGCGGGTCCAGGGGGCACATAGGAAATGCCTCCACCCCAATTATGAGCTCCAAAAATTGATTTTCATATGGTCTCTGCCATCCCTGTGACCCTTCGCATGTCCAAAACCAGGAAATCCCTCCCAGCTTTCCGAAATTCCGGATCTGCCAGTGAGTTGAAGACGATGCCTTCTATCCACTGTTCTCCTACACGTCTCTGTTGGTCTCCTGTTTCAGCCAATTGAAGACCATGTGTTTTGAGCTTCCCGTCTGAAGCTCGCTTGTTTCCTCTCACAGGAAACTAGACGGGTGTTTGCTAATCACATTTGCTCTTCTCTTGCGAACATTTTTATTTAACTGACAGTCTCACAGTCACAATTGCTCATCCCGGGATGGGTCAGGAAGAATAACGTGGGTGGGTGGGTTGGGGGTGGATTGGGGGTTGCGGGAGCATCTTTTTTAAAGCGAAGTCTGTGCAGTAAACAGGATATGTATTTTAGCTATCAGGTATATGACACCGTTATGAAGCTATCCAGCCTATCCCATCAAACTCACTGGGTGTTGATACCTAGGGCGAGCAATGTGAACCCTAATCCTTTCAAATCTTGTAACTGGACATAATACAATACTTTCTTCATAGCAACAGCTATCATAATTTACACCTATATCTCAATATTTCGACAACAGTGTATGTTTGTCTTTCTCAAGAGTGTAGAGTCATAATGCAAATGAATTTGCTAATGAAGTTGTTCAACAATTGTTACTGAACGTTGTTGAACCTTTCAAATGTATACGCCACGACTATACACAGCACCCCGTACAATACAGCCTGAAAAGTACCATTCCGTCTTCTTCAAGCAATAAATTACCATAGTTAGTGGTGTGTCTTTTTCACTTCTCAAACCTATAATCACAATGGTAAGGGTGGTGTCAGTGTGGGTGGGAGCTTATCAAATTTCAACTAATAAAAACTAAAATAGAGTATATCAGAAAACCATGCCACAGTAGTTTCTTTTTCCGACACCCGCCAATGCGATGGCGGTTGCCATTTGCTGCCACCATCTTGGCGATATTTATGTAAATGGCTCAGAAATAACACGTATAAATCAAATATGGAGCAAGGCGCTATTCGATTTGCGGCGTTTGGGGCGACCGCGATTTACAGTTATTGGCGCGCCAGATCGTATTAGCTGATTGCGGCAGACAACGTCGTGTTGCGACGTGTAACGTAATAACGCACGAGCTACGTTAGTACGTGTTACGTAAATACTGACGTGAAATCAGGATCGTGCAACCAGGCTTCCTGTCATTCTAGAACTTGGGTGAAGCATCAAGGGTTTGGTTGATTGAGACTAAACGAAGTCAAAGGGAAATCTAGCCAGAGAAACAAATAGAAGTTTAAAATAAATGTGAATGTAAATGTGGTGGTTTATGGTCGTGAACCATGCCTTGCTCACATCATTTTCTGTTTTACACTACGTCATTGGCACACTTATTGATTAATTGATCATTTTTCACATACTGTACTTGTAAGAAAAGCAGAAGTTAGTAGATCTACAGCATTTTATGAAACAACACAAAAAAGCCATGAGCCAAAGGCAGCATTACGATTATGTGACAAAATGCAAATAATAAAAATAAAAAAACACATACACTGTGCATAGAGTCCCCGGGTGGGTATTGGCGTACATTGAGGGACGGCTGTAAGACCCCGGGGGGTCAGGGGTCGGCGGGGCGCGGCACATTTAGTTTGCATAACTGCGCAACCGTCCAATAAAAGGCTGGGTGTGGCTCTCAGTGATTACCATATATCGGGATGGATGGGGGGGGGGGGGGGTTAGCTGTGCAGTGATATCGGAAAGGGTGTGGAGTTTGTGATACCTAGAGGCTATTCATTTGTGAGTTTCTCCTGGAGTAGCATTCTACTGACAAGGTAATAAGGGGCACCAAAACCCGTATATATTGGAATAGATCTACACTGCAACATGATGATGTTGCAATGTTCTCATAGAGGATACAAAATCCATCAAACATTGAAATAGATTTCACAAGAAAAAAAAATGTATAAAAGTACATACAAGAAAAAATAATAACCAAACCCTCATCTATGACGATAGACAGATGTAGCTGCAACATACAGAAGTTACACTGTACTCGCAGCAGAAAGAGAAAAGAAAAACCAAACCAAAAATCAAATATTGAAATAGATTTCCAGGGGAGAGTAAATTAGGGAGCAGCCCATGTATGCAGACAGATAGGCCGCCATGGATCATTACGTGTGATAGAGGCTGTGATAGCTCACACAGGCTAGTGAAGTGACGTGATAAAGACATGGGTGTAATGTGATACATATAGTAGAAGAAATACAAAGTCTCAACCATAAACAGAGATGGCATTTGTGCTATGTTCATATGATATGCTACAAACAAATACTACAGGTTTTCTTTCTTCCCACGTGCTGTCAGTGTCTGAAACAACTTATGTAAAGACTCAAACACTGGACAGTTTTACAGCGAGCATCGTGCCAATAGATCATATTTGTGCCTATTGATCATACTTTTTTATATACATATGTTTTTTTATCCTACACTCTCACTACAGATCTTTCAGCTTTTTAACTGTAATTGACTAGCAAGTTCTTACCTTTTCTCTCAACAGTCAATATGCATCTAGTGGATGGGCGGTGTCATACCTGAAACATAGGAAATACCTGTTAAACCCCGCCATGATGGGGCAATGTGTGTTTGAGTTTCAAATAAACATGGCACATTAAATACAGCCCCAGTCAGACTGTCACGAATGTAAATCTCAATAATTCAATGCTATTTTATTCATATTTGTGTGGATTTAATCTGAACATATATAGATCTGTTCTATTCTTTGTTCAATTTGCACTCTAGCTGCATTTCTGGCAATAGAAACATAGAATAGTACGTGAGTGCAAATACGTCTTTTCCGAAGAGACCATACTTTATTTATCATACACGTGTTTAAAAACAAATAAATCATTACTATCATGTTATATGATGATTAAATGCATAAAACTATATGTATATTGCTTAAATAAAGAAAGTTAGTTCCAATATCTACAAGTTCATAACTGAACGTCATACATGTATGTCATGCGCTCCACGCTACAACGTGTCTAATTCATAGAACTAAATAAGAGGGGGAAATACACCTATTTTGAGATGTGAGAATGGCCCTTGATTCTTTATGAGAAATGGGAATGGGGGTCAATTTCATTTGAAAATTTTGAGAAATTATAAAATTGTAAAATTGTGAAATGAGAATGGTAAGAAAGTTAATGAGAATGGGCCTTCTGAATGGCCTTGGATTTTTGCTGAGACTTGAGAATGGGGTACATTCCCCATTCAAATTACACGACTGATAATAGTTGGAACAGGGGCGATAACCCTCTCCGGGTTATATAGCAGATATGGAGCATTATGGCTCAAGAAATTATATGTCAATGGATGATAACAATATGGCTACCATAGCACAACTGATCTGGCTATCTGCCCAGTCTTATTTTGGTAATGTTTCCATGCCACAGACAAAACCCATAAAATTACTGGTGCATGCAGTCAATCAAAAGAGCTCATTTACATATTTGCGGCTGAAAATGATCATTTGTATTCAATCCCATAACGATATACTTCAGTAGTAGCTGGGAGTTACCCAGATCAATAGCTCATTAGGTACACAACTTCTTTTTTTTGCTTTAAATGATTGGTACATAATATCCCATGTGGTTGGTCTATAAGGTAATGTGCGGTAGAAGTTTTCCATTTGTCTCCCTTGGCATCAGCAGACAGTTACATATCGTAAGATTCACCGTCCATAACCAGCCATGAACTACCACTGGAGAATGACCATTACGATGAACTAAGGCGGGCATTTTCCCGGTCAATAAAAATGCTATTGTCATCAAACACAGAGTAATGGGTGATATTGCAAAACTGTGCAGATTCATTTTAGATGTTACACCTCAGAGTGGATTGTAATCAGATACTATGGTGTGTTACTCGTTCTTTGACATTCTTTGTGGTGACATATTTTCCAAGCCGGTTTTTGTTTTATTAAGATTGATTCTAGGCTAGCAGTTTCTTCTATCATGTAAATCGCTACTTCCTCATTCGTGGTCATAGTTAGCCTAACATTAACATAGGCATCTTTCTAACTAGAGGCCTCTTGGGGATTGGCAGTATAAATGATGGATTGTAACAGCCAGTTTTGGATGGGGATGCTGACTCCTAGGAGAAAATGTCAGCTGACGTAAGCTAACAGATGTGTGGCGTCTCCCTGACAGACTCCATGGTAACGAGAGACACGGAAATAGACGGGCATTCATCCCCACCAAGTTTATGATGACGACTGTCGAAAATGTTAAAGTCGTCAACTCAGGGGAAGGGACAGAAATAGAGATGGAAGCTCAAGCTCGGCTGTCGTTTGTTAGTGAGCGGAGAGTCTTGTGGATAAACTTGGGATTTGTGATTCTTTCTAATTACCTTAATCAGTTGTGGTATTTTTATTTGCAGCCATTGCTTGTTTGTTCATTAGTTTGATTGTGTAATGTTCTGCTGAGTGAGGAAGCTGAAGCAGTTGTGGTATTTGATTGTTTGCAGGCATTGCTAATTGGGACATTTTCTCATCACAGACTTTAACATGTAGAATCATTAATTTCCTCTTGTTTCTTTTCCTTTCTTAATGCACAGTAGAGGTCTAACAAAATCGGGTATGAACTGTTAGAATAGGCTTTTTAACAAACCTATATCTAAATATCATGACTACATGTCTAAATCATAACACTCATTTAATTTGAAAGAAGTCAGCAGCATAAGCAGCAATACTAACAAAAATAGTATCTGGTTATATCACCCTGTCATTGAAACTCCAACTCAAACACCTATGCATAAGTAAAAATATCATCTCCCTATCTAAGCCCTATGTATCTACAGCTCTCACATCAAGAAGACAGTGCACTACAGATAATGGGTATTGTACCCGTCATGGTCACACACAATGCCACAATGTCATCCTCCCCCCTCAGAGCTACAGCAGCAAAAGCTAATAGCAGGGATTGTGTGTAAGCTGTTCACTGCGACTGCGAGAGACACCAAGAGGACTGTACAATAAGCTGATAATGGCACATTGTCCCCACAACGGTCACACGCAAGGTCGTGGGCTCAAGTCTCCACGCCGCGGGGAATCTAGAGCCTGGATTTAGCGTCCGCTTATAATGTGGTGATGGTGACTGTCATTGGGGGCGTACAACAGTAACATCTCTTATGACGGAAATAGGCTCGGATACGGTTTGAGAAGGCAAGACGCACAGTATTACAGTAAAACGTCTTGATTAAGGATCCTGGCCACAAGTGGTTTCAATAGGATTTCTATTAGGAAGGTGGTCTCTATGTGAAGGCTCATGTCAGTGTTTTTATTAACAGTGGTTTCAATAGGGAGGTTGTTGCTTTTTGAAGGGGCTGTTTATGGGGTCTCAAAATGCTCGGACAGAATGCAAATAAAACGACCTGAAGGGAAGATGCCACTTGTATAATAAGATTATTTTGCCGTCTACAAGCCTTCATAAAGAGGCCGCGTGACGGAAGAACTTTTAGGCCTATACCATAGAATTAGAGACCAATTTTGTATTGAGACCACTTGAGGCTAGTGAGGTTTTACAGCAGTTTAATGGGTCAAAGTGCATGTCTAATGTGTGTCTAACCTTGGCGGAGAATTAATGTGTGAGTGGGTGGGAGGGTAAGTGGGGCGCAGACTCAATGCAACCACCAAAGAGGATAACCACTGGTGGGCAAGTTTGTGATGGGGTTCGTAATCGCCACTGTGTGCAGTTTGTGTAGTTTAAGAGTGTTTGCTGTCATGCTGATGGCGGTTGTGAGCAAATTTGTATAGTTTTATGTCTATTTTATGCTCTACCAACACTTGGGTTCTACTAAAAATGGTTTATTGCATTACAAGTGCAGAAAAAAGGATTAGGCAATTGGTAAACTGCTTCAAAGATCGAAGGGCAATGGATGGTTATGCACTCTGGGTATCAGATGTCAGATTGACATATTTGACATCTGATTCTCAGAGTGCAGTTATCGTGTTATAGAGAACATTGAACATTGAACATATATTGATACATGAACTACATACCAGTGACATTTGATTGGCATTTGATATTGTTATCTGTGATTTCATACTTCGATAAGCATTATGCTGCTAGTTGTTATTTTTATCTGACCAGATTCCCTCATCATGTCATGGTGGAAACTTCTACTGCTGGTGTAAGGTTAAATTTTCAAAGAAGCACTCCCATCGCCAAACAAAGGATTTAGACTCGACCAGCCAGCCTCGCTTTGACCGGGCCACGCTGAAGCTCGCTGTACGTTGGTCTCTGTTGCGCGAGCCTACCAAGGATTGTGAACACGTGTACACGGCCACTGTACCCGACGTAACAACACTACGTAAAACGTACATGACGTACTATTGCCACGCATCACGTGCTCCGTTTCCCAGGCCCGGATTAGCGCTGCCGCCAGGGATTAGCCGCCTGTCAGATGGTTACGTCAGTTTGTCAGCAGCAATTACAGCAAATATGACGTATCCAGGGCAGTGGTTTAGAAACGTGCAAAATCCTACTTATATTGCTTGTGGGGTAAAACATTGAGTAGAACTCATGTTTTTAAAAGAAATGTATCTGAGAAGGAAATGAGAAGACATTGAGAAGATGATGAGAAGATAATGAGAACATGATGAGAAACAACAGAAAGACAATGA